>CACRXP010000378.1:466021-538928 GCA_902702965.1 Spirometra erinaceieuropaei | reverse complement strand
ACCCCCACCACCACCACCACCCCCACCACCACCACCATCATCATCATCATCAACGACACCGTTTCATTCATCCTCTCATTCATCTTTTTCTCAAATGATCTATCTGTAGTGGTGCTCTCCCGCCTTTGTATACAGCCCCTTTTTCCTCCTTTTTAGTATCCTTCGCCAAAAGTTTATGTTTTTACTGTTTGACGTTTCCCCACCTTCTCTCTTGGCCTTCATCCCATTTGCTTCTCAGCCGTTTTCTTACATTTGACATTCACCCCGTGCTTGTGTTCATCTCTACCTTCCTCACTTTCCTCTCATCTTCCCGTCGCTTCTAAGCTCGCTGTTGTTTTTGCCATTCTTTCTTCGCCACCTGACCCTCCTTTTCCTTGTTCTTCCTCCTTCATTTGTTTCTCTTTCTTCCTCATGCTGCTTTTATCTCGGTTTGATTTCTGCTGCCTGCTCCTTTTTCTATTTTCTCCCGATTTTTTGCCTTTCTTTTTAATTTTCATACTTACTTTCTGTTTACTCTTCCCCCTTTAACTTCTCCACTTTTTTTGAAATGCCTCTGAAGAATCGATCGGAAAGCTGTCTGAGTTATCATCAAAGTACCAGGATGCCTGTGGTTTTCCGGCTGTTTCACAGTAGCCTTCGGCTGCCATCCATGTGCGCAGTAAAAATGAAATATTAATTAAGTTTAATCATGCAATAGACTATTTTATTTAGCTTTTGCCATCTATGCACGCAACCATATTGTCGGTTTACATCCTCACTGACCGGAGTGGTCATCACGCTCGACCCAATAGCCAGCCACCGACCGCCAGCCCCCTTTTTAACTGATCCTCAATCCCCACGCCTGGTCAGACTCGATGCTGTTCATTGCGCCCGACGTGCTGCCATTATACTGCAGTGTAGCGTGGGTCCGAAAACAACTTTGTGTTTGTTCTTTCAAGGTTTGTTTACCGACATCGCCTGATACGAGTTGTGCATTGAGGTAGGGACCGGCACTGGTGGGCGTCAAATCGTAGGTACCAGGGTCTACGGGCATTCGCGCATTCCAGCGACCAGTACCGGTAATTGGTCCGCCGTGTAAACTATTCGCCTTCCAAAATGAACCGCAGTTGTGGACGCCGTAACAAGAATCGTGATAAAATGCTCAGACATACTAGGTCGTCGAGACAGTTTATGTAATGTTTAACTCGGACGCACGAAATGTTTTGATGTGCAAAAGTAGCCAGCCGGATTTTTTCTCCAAAATGACAGGCAGGTATTTCCGAGTCTTTTTGCAAAAGTGGACCACGTGAAATGTGATTTTTGACCCCTGGAAATCCCTCAAGTTAAAAATAGTGTCATGTACGACGAATGCAGCTGGCAATACGTCGGTCACTGTTGGCGACAATGCCGGAAAAAGAACAGCGCAAAAGTTGTCTGCCAAGTTCGAGCGGGAGACATGTAAATCTATGATATACCTCGTCCAGGGTAACGTACAGTTTCTATATTAGATCGCAGACGGTGCTGTTCAAGGCCTCTCTTAGAAAGGCTTCGAATTGAAACTTCACGGAAAATGCTCTTTTCGTAAAATGACACGTGAAATCACCTGTATACGATAGAAAAATTAAGTAAAGCTTGCCACATATGGCTACCTATCAATAAATGATGACAGGTTTAGAAGGGTATTGCGAGGTCCTAATGCAAAAAACATCCATTCTAGAAACTGAAGTTTCCAAAGGCAAAAGCTGTCCATAAAGATGTATTCTTAGAAATACCAAACAGTAACTAAGGGATTTTTCAAGAACAAACGCCAACTCAATTGGAGTATTGTTACGGACGAGTGTTTTGGGAATAATAATACATATTCTGGGTAAACCTATGTCATTCCTGTTAAGTTTTTTTTCTCTAAAATAAACTATTTGAAAACTACAGACACTTTCACTTAGACTCTTACAAGTTCAAAGTATCAACGTTTAGATAAAACGGGCACATTCTCAAGGCCACCGGAGTACAATTTATTACAATCACTATAGCAGTCTTCAAGAAGGGACACGATCGTCGGAACAAGAGCTTTATTACCGTGAAGTTTCGGATTCCTGCTGGCACCCATCATCAGAGATAAAAGCATATACGACGGTTCATGCACAAGGGCTGCAGTATTTATAGGATGCAGTAGCCATGCTACCTCATACCTATGAATACTCACGGGTCTCCCCTTCATCCGGGATCGTTGCACGTGGTGTGATGGTCGATATTCGCGTCGTTAATTGCTGCAATTACACCACGTATGTTGGGTGTTGGTGTGATGATTGCTCGACCATCTGACGCAACGACCCTGTGCGATCCCCGCGTGGCCAATTACTTCGCGTAGGCAGTCTCAGCACCGAGTATAGAATGGGAAGATCATTGCACTTTTTAATGGACTGGAGGCCAGTAAACCATGACTCAAGCAGCTCCCGGCTCACGCGGTTGTCACCTCTTGCGAGAATTTCGGCCACGTCAAAGTTGAATGTGTGGCCGAATCTCGTCGAATGAGCTGCAACTTGAGAACTTCGCACCGCTGCAGCGTGTTCGGTCATTCGCGTTCGGAGCTGTCTTCCGGTTTCTCCGACGTAGTTACTTAGTGCACAACTGCACCAGATCTGATAAACGACTCCAGACGTTTCTTGCCGTGGCAGTGGGTTCTTCGGTTTCATTAACGGACGCCTGATGGTTGCCGCTCTTCGTATCTTCGCTTCTATTGGCAATCATCATAACAACGAATGCCGCCACACAGTAGTTTACTGGAACCGCTGGGCAAACACGTAAACGTCTGAGACTAGTCTTGCTAGTGCCTTATTTACGACTGAGAAAATTTGGCAATCTTCCACCGAAGCTGTTCAGTTGCCATAAAAGACGTCTTTTCAACGTGTTCAGACACGTTCACCACTGCCTGTGACGTGAACACCCACCGCCAGGCTACAGTAGAACTCTCCCACTCTCACGACGGAAGTCAAATGAGGACCTCGATGAGAATTTTGATGTATTTCTGGGAGAGAGTAATCGATAAAAAATCCAGGGAAGGTAGTCAGAAGGCCTTTGGCACACAGACGTCCAAAAACAATGCACTGGTCAGCTTTTTTTGGGGCCATGCATCTGTCTTCTCTGAGTTCTGAAAATGTCATTCCTCCGATTTATTTTACAAGTTGAATGACAATGGTCTTTAAGACTGCACGACCTTTGAAGCTCCGATGGTCTGCAACGGTCGCTGAAGCTACACGTTCCCCAGCTTCAGAGTCAGAAGTGTTTTTTGAGAGCTATTGTGTGTTTTGAAAAAACCTTTCCAAAAGGTGAAACATACGGCCAACTAAAGGCAGCAAGTATGATGCGCTGATGCAGTCGACTTCCAGTCACCAGCCACCATCTGTTTTGTAGTTTTCGGGATGAAAGCAAGCTGTGTAAAAATGAATCAATATGAACATCAACAATTTCTGGTGTATCAACGGTGAGCGCTCATTTTCCTACTTAAAAAACCTCAGACGTCATCGTCTGTCACTCGCGAACCTCGCATGCTAAAAACCGTGGTGCAGTATCTGTCGGCCGACTGGGTAACTCGGTCCACTGGATGTGTGTATGTGGTAGGGTGTAGGGTGTCCAGCGGTGGGTCCACATAGCGGTCGTAGTGGGTCGCTTACTTGCTTGCAGCGTCAATTAACCGGCACTCAACTCTCACATGTGGCTCCCCGAAGCTTGGCTCTGCCTTGCGACCACATCCCGGTAACCGCCTCGGCCGGTTGGCCAAATCAGGTGAGGGCATCTGTGCGTGCACCTCCGCACACGGTAACTCGGCTTCTCCTCCTCCTCCTCCACCGCCTCAACGTCTGCCACTGTGGCGTGTGCCATGCCCATCGACACTACACACAATCCTGACACACCAACCTACATCCGCCACATCCGCCTCCACTGTCCCCACTGTCCTCACACACTCCTGTATCGCATGGGCCCATTCGGCCACATGCGCATCCACGAGAGCCGAATTGACCGCAGCATTGACACCTAGCACGTCCAGCACACCCCTCCATTCCTAGCGTCGCCAACACTCCACCGCCCAACACACCCACCGCAACCCGCTCCATCACACTCAATACCTCTTGCACACGTACCATGTTCAGACCACCCCTCATCCCGTCGCCCTGAGCGCCCACAACCACCAGCTGCACCATTTACATCACCGAAGCTGATACTGACACCACCGACTTCTCATCTCCACTCTGTCCCCTCAAATTCACCTCACGCATCGACCTGGTCGGTCACTTGAGAAGTTGTCATTCAGAGACTGGCGACCTAGTACCTTGAGCACCAACATACTGCAGACTCATCCGCCACAACTGTCCTCACTGCATGCGCACATTTAGGCACCGCATGGACCTATTAGGCTGACAGTTCGATCGTCGTTTCCGACGATGTTTACGTGTGCTACACAGCAAGGCGCAGCAGGCACGGTGACTTGCGGGTTAATTGGTTGATAGTGATATTGGACTTGAGCAGCATCTACCGCACTCCCTCGTCCGCCTTCCCCACCTAGACCCGGTGTCAAGACGGAGTCAAGAGGACCAGAGGCGAGGGGGGCACAGGTGGATGGCACGGTTGAGCCAACACCTTGTCGTTCCACTCCACAACCCCTGGTCCACACGACAAATGACCAGGTTTTCGACCGACAACAGCAGCAGTAACAACAGCACCAACACCCCAGCAGGGGTCAGAAGGACGAGGATGTCTGGGTGGCCATGTCCACCACCTGTACACCCAGCGGGAGCGCACGCGCATCGACCGGCGGGGAATCAGGTGCCAGGGAACTGCCAGGCTGCGAGGGCCATGGTTTACTGATACTGGCATAGCACACGCTTTCAGACCTTTTAACCCCTATTGAACCACATGAGCATCCATAAACACCTGTGGTAGACAAACGCCATCTAATCACACCATCACGTCGTCCCTCACCTACATCACGCAGCATCATCGTCCCATACAAGCATCCAATTTCCACTTTCCACGCAAGCGGGAAGTGTGCGTCTCAACTCCGTCCCCATAGTGTTTCTTTGCTGTATGTGTGATTCGAGTCTGAAGCTATCACAGCGCGTTAAGCGCTGTGGCTTGGAAGGCTGATGACTGATGTCCCAGCTCAGTCCATGCAGTCTCTCCAGTTGTGTGTGTGTGTATGTGTGTGTGTGTGCACAGTGCCCTCTAAACTGGCCACATGTTAGATGCGCTGGACCAACACGGGGGCCACATCGGACTCTGACAGGCGTTATCTTTGCGTAATAACAAATGCCAACATTTGCGGGGTGCGCTGGCAGGCCCTGTTGTCGGCACTCGTCGCACAACTGGACCACTGCCATCACCGCATTGTTTTGTGGTCAAAATCCTAGTCATTTGTGTGTGGACCAGGGGGTGCGGAGTGGAGCGCCAAGGCGAGGATCCGTCCGAGCCATCCACCTGCGGCCTCCCTCGTCTCCGGTCTTCTTGACCTGGTCTTGACACCAGGCTCAGGCGGGGGAGGAGGAGAGAGTGTAGGTAGATGCAGCGCAAGTCTACTGGCACTATAAACCCCTGCGCAATTCACCGTCCCTGCTCCCACAATGCAGTCTGTGGGGCACACGGTGGTCATCGTCGAAATCGACGGACGAACTGTCTTGTGTGTGTGTGTGTGTGTCTGTGTGGAGTGGCGGACTGGTGGACTGAGATCCAGGCCGAAGTGGCTCCTTCCCAACGTGACTTACGACACTCTCACGCATGTGAGATGTACGCCGTCCCAATCCCGTTGTGCGAAATCCTAGTGCTCGTGTTTGGGGGATCAGATCATGCAGGGGGCGCGACCAGACAAGGTCACTAGATGTGCCAGCCACTGCGCTCAAATGACCGGCTAGAACAGTGACTGGGGCCTGGGAATGGGAAGGTAGAATGAAGTCGACGACTCAGCGCATCTTCTTTAGTATAAATAATCTGATGCGCATGAAGTTATTACGGTGCGCTTAAAGCCGTGGCTCGGAAGGTTGCCAACTGACAGGATAACTTGGACTTCGCGGTCGATCCAGTGTTGCATTTATCTGTGGATCAGCCGACTGGTGGTCTAAGATTAAGACCGCAACGGATCCTTCTTAATGTGGCCTTTATGGCACTCTCACTAAGTGTGACGGGTCCCGCTTCGGCCGTGCCAGTTACGCTTTTGCTGTTGGTCGAAAACCTGGTCATTTTCTATGTGGACCAGAGGCCGTGGAGTGGAGCGCAAAGGTGCGGGCTCGACTGTGCTATGCCCCTGTGCCCTCCCTGGCTGCCGGTCCTTTTGACCGTGTCTTGACACTGGGTCCAGGTGGGAAGGGGGCGGGGGAGTGCAGTAGATGATGTGCAAGTGCAATATCAGTATAAACTAATCCACGCACAACTCATCGTGCCTGTTGCACCTTCCTGACTTACCGTTTTGAATTTATTTAGTCACTTGACCATTTCACAAAGTGCTCATTTTTGCATGTAAAGCTGAGTGACAGGCGTTAAAAGAGACAGGGTGAAAAATCCGCATGAAACTGCTAGCATTAACATACTAAAAGTAGTACAGATTGCGCGCGCAATGGAAAACTCACAGGGTTAGTGGGATTGAAAGTAAGATCCTCAGAGCTGGTGGTGATGACCTATCACAGATGATAAACTCAGTCGCAATAACCACGAGCACTTCTCTCCTATAATCAGCCGGTCTTAGTTCAGCGCATTTATTAGGCATCACAACTAATCAGAAAACACGATTTGGGTTTTCGAGTTTACAAATATACGTCTGCCAATGGAGGTGGGATTTGCAAACCACTACTTTCTGGGATTCTGCTACAATATAACTCATTCGCCTGAATTGTCTAAACTGAGGCTAGTTGAGTTTTTTTCAGAGACTATTAGAATAATCCGAAACATCTGCAGAGGAAACTTACGTATCCTTAGAATCACAGTCCCTTATCTTGTATGAATAAACTACGATATGACGGTCATTGCTGTGTCCCATCAGGCTATCAGCTATGAACACTGGAACTCATATAGTACTTGATGCAATAATTTGATAATTTTTTGATAATTTTTTTATTAAAGACCCGTCGGGGTCCCATCACAGCTATTTCACTGCCTTTAGAGAGTCATTGACAGTAGATGAAAAAGCATGCTGAATGCGCCCACCATTTGCGGGGTCTCTGCTTCTTTGGCCTTCATCCAGCCAATCACAGACCCGACCACCATCCGGTCACACATGCACACAGAGCAAGTGATCAACCGCCGGGGGTCTACCTGGTAGATCATAGTCACTTAACCAAACCGAAGATCATCAGTGTCTCACAGCCTGACAGTTTCGCCAATGATGGGCAGAATGGGTGCACACAAGTCTACTGGATTAGTGCAGCAAACAACCTCCAAATGACTGACAAACGTCACAAACAGACAACAACCTTCTAAACCACCCTCAGTCGACACGATGTATCGGTCGTAGTTCGGCAAGCCAATAGATCGATGCGTGCCCATTCATGTATGAATAATCACCCAGAGAATTCCAGATGACGGAGAGGCACTGATGAATCTCACTTCAGTGAAGTGTTTATGACCCGTCCGATAGACCCGTCTGCGGACCATTTGCACGGTTTACGTGCGCATGCTTGCGTATCCGGTAGCAGGTGGTGACATGACCTACGATTGGTCGAATGAAGGTCAAACACCTGCCGCTATATGAAGTGCAGGTTGGTCCAGTGAGTGGCTACACTAAAAAAATGAGGGATTGAATCAACCAGTCATGCCTTGGCAAGTCAAAGACGTCTAAGAAGAAGTTCCAGAGAAAACAATCACGGAGGATAATCCTAAGCTAATTGATGCAAGGGAGGATATCGGTTTTTAGTCATGACTGTTCGCATTCGTCTACGTAAATGACGCTTAGAGTGACATTCCGAGAAAAAAGTACTTAAATTTTTATGTATTTTTTATTTTTGCTTAATTTGTGCCAGATTTCCTAATAGGAGGAAATAGAACAACTCCTGGCGATTATTATGTAGGAAATTGCGTTTCGTGATCAAAAAAGTGTCTTTTATCTGTTCTAAAAACTTTTGCTGGTTTTCGCGCACTTTTCATCCAAAACCACGTTTATATTTTCGCTGGACGTCTGAGATGGTTACACCCAGAAGCAAAATAAATATGATTGTAGATAACGGACCTTCTGAGAAATCACAAAGAGCCCAAAAACTTCGGCAAGAGTTTTCAACAGCCGAATAAATCCATGGCACCAAGCACAAAGTCTAGGAACAATGCAATTCACCAAAAATGAGTATAAAAAATGGAACATTTCCGGCATTGTTTTCGGTTGATAGGATTAAATTCATAAGAGCTCTAAGGGTTAGAGAAACTGCATGCGAATAAGATGCCGATTTTTTCCCGAGCGTCAGGTTTGTGCAGGCGGCTTGAAACAGACTGAACAAATGACCACTACTTTACCGTGCGCTGTTTAACCTGCGACCGCGTCTCATGTTGCCTCGTTCAAACAACATTCTTCAACTAAAATTCCTGTGAATGCATCAGAAACTTCGGTGTCCACTGCCTCAGAGACCTTTACTATTCCTCTTGATAGCAGTGATTTTAATGTTACGTAGTAACTTTGTGAGTTGGGGGCGTACAAGCTTTATTCCGATCAAGGAAGTTGGGACGTAAAACCACATGTAAAAGTTCTTGATGTGAAGCGTTATCACCTCTAAAATAGGATAGTGCCAATTGTCTAGAAAATTGTCCGAAAATCCGCCCAGGGTGGAGCCTTGGATGTGACCCCTCAAAATGCGCTCTGTCGGTTGCATTGTAAAAAACCTGAGGAAAATATTCAGGTGATTTACTTGAGAAGCAACAAAAATGCCAATATCACCTGTTTAGTAGCTTGAAATGTTACATGCGCTCTATCATTTATCATCAGTCTCAGTAAGTTATGCACGTTTTGATGCAACTAGTACGTCCCTTGATTGCATTTTGTGCGCGTTTACTGGGTCGGTGTTGACACACAGGTAGTTCTCCAGCTCTCATCTGCTCACGTTCAAATTCATAAAAATGTAAGCTGCACAGATAGGCGAATCGCATTTGACAGCTTAATTTGTTATCTTAGTACACAGAGAACTCCCACCAACCAAACCTACACAGAAGCTACACTTGAGGCCAGTTTTCAGAAAGCCTCGAATATATCATTTCCAGTAAGAACGTGGATGAAGTGATGCGATATCCAAGACGATAGAAACGAATGAGCGAGTGCCAGGAAGCAGTTCAGAAGAAGAAGCTGCAATTGCTGAGACAAGACGTTTATTGACCGATGTGCGTTGAGACGCATTGCAGTGAACGGGAAGACGAGATTGCAAGTTACAATATTTTCGAGGGATGCTTAAAGCAAATGGTCACCCCAGCAACTTTGTCAAATGGCGAAAGCGCAAACGAGAGATCCAATCCAACCGGCGCTCTCCTGCGTGAAGAACTTCTTGGAAACCGTCAGGCGCTATTTCATACCACTTGGAGTTGTGATAGCCCCCTGATCGAGTCAGCAATCAGATGCCGGGTCATGAGGCTGGAATACCCTCTGCTTTGGCAGGAAACTCTCGGGACAACGGAACGAGTAATTTCCGTAAGAACGATCGGTGAGCGCCCATTTACCATTGTATATTCCCGACCGAAAACCGACAGGACATCGGGTCCGTGGCCCAGTGTTTAGAGGCGTTGGACTTCCAACTACCTAACAGGTCGCGAATTCGAGCCTCAGGTGTTCCACACCTCGTGGTTGTGCATGACTGGCTGACGACGACAAATAAGCCACAAATGGCCATTCCAGTCTCCATTGTCTCTGTCGGTAATAACATTCAACATTTGGGTCGTTTAAAAGATCTGCGCAGTTGCGGACAAAGGAAGGACGCCTGAGAAACTGGGAGATAAATTTGGGTACCAGTGGCCGAACACCCAGCAGCAGTGAAGAATTCTCACAGGAGGTGATAACTGCGTGAACTACGAGCTGCTTGAATCATGTTTCGCAGGTCCTCAGCCGATCAATGATTTGTTGCCTCCACGTTCTGTGTCTCAATTTTACCTAGGCGGGGAGACCGACAGTTCCAGCGCAGTGAACCAGATGGGCGAAAAATCGTCACGCCAAGAATCAACAGCTGTGTTGAAATCGCGATCGTTAATGACTCGGATAGGGACTGACAAGCAACCACAGCATCAAATACAACCCCTGCGATGAACGTAAGTGCTGTTAATTATTGTAGGCACTTGGTTGTCTGGCAACAGCGTCCTATGAATACTACACTCCTTGTGCCTCCACTATCATTTTCTGCGGTCTTATCTGAGATGGGATTCGAATGCGAATGCGGGATTGCGGGTAAATGAACTTCTTGTTACAGCGATCGCAGCTTTATCTCCTGACGCCCATGACATTAAGGGGTCATCCGGGCGGTGAGTGGACGAAGATAGGGGTCATGAAGGAGAGGACACGATCGCTGGGACAAGAGCTTTATTCGGCCGACGTTTCGGACTCCTGCTCAGACCCATCATCAGGGAAAATAGCAGATAGGAGTGTCACATAAACAAGAGACTTAGACGGGGAAAATGGGGAGGTCGAAAAGGTGGAACTCTTCCGGTCTGCAACTCCATACAGGTTGATTGCGAAACGAATAAGACGCCTGGGGCTGGAGAATATCGGGCAGCCACGGACCGGTAGGGGCAAGAGCTTGAGCTTTTTTGTGCGATCGATTACGACTGTACCGGCTGGATGAGGAACCCTTAAGACAGGATATTCATTCACAGGTCGGGTGAGCAACTTGTAATAAACTCATCAAGTGCAAATCTCGAAACTAGAAAAGGGCGGCAAGTTGTGCTCATACAATCAGAACAAGTACAGTATGTCATAAGAATTTGTTGACTGCAATGAACAGGAAATTAGATAGCAATATATGTGGTTTAGACAAAGGCTGAAAGAATCTAACCCCGAAATTGATAAAACAAAGGACTTCGTCAGTAGTAACTAGGGTGAAATCTTCACTTGTCAGTAAATTAGAAAGCCAGAGTTTCTGAAGACTTAAAAGTGCGTTGCACTGACCGTGTCCTTATGGGCGCTTAAATGCTAATAACTATGAATAAATGCGAGACAGGGAACGTTGCAAACGACGAACAAAAGTAAAGACAGGATTGAGTGGTGTAACTTTTGGCATAACCGTCGTAAGCTGAGGTGCATTATTGACACCAACGTTCCAACTCATGAAAAACCTTACTCGGCCTCACTGCCAATCGATGAGCCCTGTGATCGCGATTTTGCCTTTGCAGGCCAACTTTGCCTAAACGCCTTCACCCGCGATTTCCATCTGGGCTGCGTCGTTGTCGGCAGTTGAATTGACTGTGACCTTTCGTTCGGTGGACTGCGTTGTGTCTTTGTGCTTACCGAACCGTAAATGCGGGTAGGCCGACTTCAATGGAGGCCTTCACGCTTTGCAGGCACATTGGTCAATAGGCTTGGAGAAACTACTGTGGCATGTCAGAAAAACATGGGGGTGAAGCCGATCCTGTGGTATTTTTTCTCATGATGAATCGATAAATTCCTCACTGTACGTTGTCTGTCGCATTTTGCCAGGGACGATGAGCTAAAGTCGTGGCTTGGAAGATCACCAGCTGACCGGATAATTCGATTATTCCGCGGGACGCGAGTCTTTTTGATCATCTCACTTACAGTAGGTGGGCTAACTCATGAAATGTCAACCAAAATTCCGAAATGTGCGTTCGTTTCGAAAAGATTAATTACGTAGGGTTGTAAAACTAGTGAACAAGCAACATAATTCTATAATACTTCAGTTACTTCAGGATGCCGGCTTTCGAACAAGCTTCCATCCGGCTGCATGCAAAAACTACACTCTGTAAAAATGACCACTTAAGCAGCATGGATGTTTCTCATTGATTTTCGAAGTCCCTGAAAATCCAATTATATTTTACGGAAAACATGCACAAAATATTCTTTCTTTTTCTCATTTGGTTGAAAATTACGTCTTCTAATTTTTATTCGGAAAGTGTGTGGCTCACGTAGTCAGAGGCCTTCGGGACACTTCAGCAGTGCGCTCAGTGCCATAATCAAGGGGTCGAAAGTTTAAGACAGGCCGGTGGCGAACGGGAGAGAGGTAAAGAGGGACCGACGTCAGGCCTTCCTACACGCAAACAGTCGTGATTCAGACGGCTGTTAGCCAACAGAATATGTCAGTTCTCGACTAAAAAGACGGCTATATTTCATAAGATTTGTCTTGTCGTGACCTTAATGGCAGTTTTGTCTCCTTGGAATCTAATTTAATTTGTAACGCCGGTTCGACGGGTAACGCACTACACCTTAACAACTATGCCCAAAATCATTCTCGGACTGTTTGACTCGGATGAGCCAACGGCAAACGGAAGAGGGAAGAAAAAAGTTGAATCCTTCGTTTTTTCCTTTGAATAAACCGTTTTCAGCTTCTCACGACACACTACTATTCGTGACTCACAGTGAGTGACCGATCTCATGAAGTGTTGGCCGAAATGCTAAAATGCGTTTTCAATTAGGAAGGATTACTGAGATGGGGTTGTAATATTTATTTTCATGCGGCATAATCTTATAGTATTTCGGATTTGGCAGGATGTCGGATTTTGAATTTGCTTCTTCAAATTCAGTAGTATGCATTTTTAACTTTTATTTTCCATGGTTTTATAAATGCAAATATCTTTTATAAAAACATGCCTAAAAGTGTACTTTCATTTACTTTCTTGGTACGGAATCACGCCAACTTCATATTTTATACTTGAAGAAAGTGCATTACTGGTCTTTAAAAAAGTTTATAATTATGAGACTTTTTAAGACCGTGCAGTGTCCATTCACATAGCATATTTTCCACTGCTTCTCATGAAATATACATTGTATTCCGTATCCGCTGCATAAGTTTGTGGGTACACTTTGGCTTCTTTTTAAAGATATAGAAAAATGTGTTCGATGCTATTAGGAGAAATTCTCCTTTGTATGGTAATTACTGGGCCCAGGTGCTAATATTGGTGACGAATTTCTTCCCACGAAGTGGGATTTTAATTAAGAGGGAATTTGCATATTTCATCAAGTCATAGAAGATGAAACAGTTTTAAGACGAGATCTTTTCTGCCGGCGAATACGGTTTCAACACCTAAACGCTCGTCTTTAACTGCAGAAGAGGGTTAATTTACATCAATTTCATTTGTATGTTTTTATCGAGTACGGCGATCATTATGCTGTTAAGAGTCAATTCTCGAACAGTCAGATCGGCTTTTCCTCATAACCGGTTGGTCGTTTGGATTAATTAAAGGGAACAGACATCCCAAGTCGTCACTTGGGCGAGTTTATTTCAAGGACGTAGACTGTTGTTGCAAACAACTTCAACGACGTGTTTAAAGCATTTTTTGACCTCTTTCTCCCAGTAAAAACCTGGTAATCATGATTTAACTTAAGAGGACCGCTTGAACATTCCAGGCGACTATTGTGTTGCACTATGGGTCGCGATCTTGACTTAGTAGGAGAACGAAATGAACAAATACAGCGACCTACGGGATTGCTGTCTCTTTCCCCGCAAGAATTTGAAATTTAGAAGACAGAGTTGAAACAAGACCGTTTCTCACGCATGTCCCCCGTACGACCGTCTTTTGTCAATGGCCTGAATCAGATTCCAGATTCGTACAGCTTCACTGGAAAGGGAAAAGTCTGTACCATCCTCACCTAGCTCGATCTGTCCGTCGAGCGTGTTACGTGATTGCGACCACTGTTCAGAACATATCTACGTGAAGACATAACCTCAGTCAGGAAGCAAGACGGCGTCCGGCTTGAGCTAATTCCGTGCACATAGGGTCAGTTTGACGACATGTCCCTGTTTGAAGTTTTACCCCGTAGGCGAATCTCTTATACCTAACGAAATTAATTAATCCAGTCTTTGCATGAATTTGGCAGTGACTTTGCACCTTACACGTACAGGATGTAACCTAACTCATGAAACATGACGCTGGGAAACACAAAGCGCTGTGCATTTGCGTGGTCGGGTAACCCGTCCTGGAAACTGTCCTCGCTAAGAACTTTCAGCAGGCCAAATTAGTAAGGAATTAAGCTCAAATCTACGTTGCCTTCTACCTGGATATTTTTCTGCATTACTAGTTGTCATAAATTAAGTTTATGAATCCCTATCACTTTTTGCCATTAGAGAGTAATAAAAAAATTGAGAATCTTACCAAACGAAACTTGTCGCACTTGAAAATCGATTTTTTGTTCCGCAAAAGTCAGATAGAGCAGGACGCGAGCATGCATGTTATTTTAGGAAACGCAAGGGGTTTTCTATATTTCCAGAAATCTAGTTTGCGAATTTGTAGGGGTTTAATGCCCTAAAAAGCGATAATAACGCCCAAGACAACTTCTTTAAGGGCTCTGATATTTTGCTGACTGATGATGAAGGCACATGAATGATCAAGAAACGGCTTCCTTTCTAGCGTATCCCATGTACGAATGATCGATGATATTTATACTACCTGACCGCAACTGTTCAATTTGGAGGAAGTCAGCTTTTGACGTTTTTGAACTCTGATTCTACTCGGTAATTTTTACCCGTGAAAAGTATTACTCGCGTATACAAAGGGGTTGGAAGTAGTAGTTTCAACCTCCTTCGTCAGACAGCGGCACTCTAACTATGCTAAAAAAATATGAGACTCAAGCGAGTGTCCTTTGGCCATCGACCACTGCTTCAAATGTTCTACCACTTTTGACTGCGATCGCGACAGTTAGATTTCACACAGAAGATGAGTTCATGAATTTTTCCCAATTCTAAGCTAAAAAGTGGACGATTTCATTATGCCCTATGATATCCATCTTGACTCAACGGAGGCGTTCGTATAGCGGTGGATACGCAAAAATGCAGAAGTGTCACTGAAAAACGTAAGTGTGAGATTGGTTGAGGATGGAAGTTAGGCTAGATACGAAAGTCTCGGGCTCTGGGCCTTTTGCGGCAATACTTCACAAGTGAGAAGGGCTCTTCATCAGGAGACCTCGTGCGAGGTCCCTGGGGTAGGAACCCCCGCGGCTGGGCAGAATCTCCTCCTCGCCGTTTTAAATCGGGATATATCGGGAATGCCGTTCCCATGGAAACAAGTAATTCCTTTCCTTCTACATCTCTGTCTCTTAATCCACTAACATAGAGAGAATGAGTTTGATATCGGGTAAAATGCCTAAACTTATGTTGGGGTTGTTTTCTCCGAACCTTTCATAGACCGACCTAACGAATAAAAATGCATGCTTCTCAAAATGGCCACAATATCGGTTTTCCCTTTGAGGAATCTTTGTCGAGTAATTCAACGCCCCGCATCGAGTCCACCCGTAAGCCCTACCTACTTGCAGCCGGTACTGAAACCCCCTACGCTATAACCCATCTTCTTACATTGACGTCAGTGTCCTGCAGATGGCTACCGTCAAATCACAGGACACGTTTATTTAAAGCAAAAGCACAATTTTTAAATAAAAACGACAATAGACCTCGAGACAAAAGAAAACCGATCGCGCTGAAGGACTGGGTTGTATAATAGTTTCTACCACAGTGGGCTTCGGTGGGAGACAAAAGGAGCTTGGAGGCTTCGGATCAGCAAAGGTAGGTAAGTTGGGTTACTAGAGTCCCCGAAAGGGAACAACTGAAGAGAAGACATGTCGTGGCTAAGGGTGGCTGTTGAATGAGTGGACTTACTTAGAAAAATAAATTGCTTCTTGACTGAACATATGTTCTTAAATACCACCAAGCATGAAGAGATTGGATGGCGCTAACACACCCATGTGGTTGGTGGGAGTGAGGTGGGCGTTACGACGGGGAGGGGGCCCTGGGGTCGATGAGTGCTAACTCGATTTAAACACCGTGGAGGTGGGGAAAGCATCCGCCTCGACTATAGCTTAGGGGCAGTCAGCGGGATGACTGAGGTGAACACTGCTCTGAATGGACTATTTGTTTATACGTGCCTGTGTATATGCATATACATATATACTAGCTTTGAATACAAGATTTGGGGTGGGAAAGCCACACGCCTGACCCCTTGAACCACATCAAATTAAAACCGGAAGCCGAGGGAGGGAGGCGACATCTTGGAGGGGGGGGGAGGGGGGGAGTCTAAGCACTGCAGTCTGGACAAACGACCGCACCATCTTCCACTAAGAAACCACGACCAACGAGACTGCACTGGCATTTGTTACAGTTGAAGCATTCCGAGTGCCAATTCTTGTCTTCAAAAGTAATGAATTTGCAGCCACCGAAGCCTAAGAGAAAATTGGAGAGGAAGAACAAAGAAAAGTGGTCAGCCTCTTTTTAAATCAAATGCCATCACGTTGTTAATAGTTGAAAGACAGTCGAATGAATAGGCAACGGTAAAAAGCCGTTTTCCAGTGTTTATCACCTAGCAGGACTAACAAGCAATTAGAAAAGAGGGAACTCTTCGTCCACCCTTGTATCTATGGAATTCTAAGTCCCACAACTCGTCGGTGCATTAATAACAGATTATACAATAAGTATCAAGTAGTCGGTGATAGATCACACGGCCCGCCTCATAAAATAGTGATTATTCATGCATGAAGGCGAAATTTCCAGTTACAGGTGTATGCATAATTGAAGAAGAAGAAGAAGAAGAAGAAGAAAAAGAAGGAGACGGGGTGGAGTCGAGCACCGGAACATTATGTTCATTGTACTGAGCGCCCGAACTCGTGCAGGAGTCCATCGTTAGAGATAGTAGCAACAATAGAACAAACGACAGTTATAGAGCGTGTTAGCCAATCGTTGACCGACGGCGCAAGCCTGGAGGTGACCGCGCAGTGCTCTGTATGCCAGCGCCAGATCGATAAATCGATTGACAGAGTTCTCATCCGGGGCCCAGGCCTCCATCGATTTCTGACCTGTTTTGTTGTCGGCGTGGGCAATTATTTTGGCGGCTTCGAAGTTAAACTTATGACCCAGTTCGTAGGTGTGCGTCACTTCTTCGCACAGCCTCGTCGTTCAGCCTGGCCTGTGTAGTTACGAGGACAGTTTTGGCATGACATGCGATACATCACTGCAGATTGCTCTTCAGGTTTTAACCGGCCCATAGTGGTTTTAGGGCGGTGTGCAATTCCAACACAACTCTGCAACAATTCGCTCGGTTGCTTCTGAAACGTCCTTAATGTATGGCATAGAATGCCATATCGTTGATGGTGCTGATGTTTGAGTACTCTGCGGGCGATCGCATGGGCAGCGACTTATGAATGCCTTCGAAGAGCCAGTTTTTGAGATAACGTGCTTCACTTGCTCTTTTTTTCTGGTCAGTGCTTGGCTTACATGCCCTATAAATGTCGCTCGTTCTGTTGCTGCTACCGTTTCTGACAATGGACTCCCGCAGGAGTTCTAAAGCTTAGGACCATAAACAAAATGTTCCGGTGCTCGACCTCTCTTCTTCTTCTTCTTCTTCTTCAGCTTCTTCTTCCTCGCTTGGAACGATTCATTTTAAGTAACTTAAGAACCTGACTGAGGTAGCTGCCAGTTTCATTAAAATGCTGGAGCATGACAAGGGTAAGGTTAGTCGAATATTTTAGACCTGATAGATGTGTAAATGAAAACTCGCTTCTATGAGGCCTAAATCAACAATAAAAGCAGAGGTCGTTTTACAAGCTAAGAGACAGACATATTCTGCAATGACGGCACTGCTAATAGCAGCAATTCCCTTCCAGATTACTTAAATTATATACCGGGTTCTTGATCTGATACGCCACAAATTTTGATAGTAGGATAGGACTGTGCAAGTATCATATAATTTTTTTACATAAATTCTTAATGACTTCAGGAAAATACCGAGGGAGAAATAAATGCCACGTAAGGACGCCAGATTACATCAAAGCAGTCATAGGCGTTGCCTAACCCCCAGTAAACCTTCGATTTGCTATGCAAACAAACACGTCAGCAGGCATAATGTTCACTGTGTAGACGCATGCAAATCAGACCAGGTCTTAGCATTCGGTACTGACAACTCTCCCCAATGAACTAGGCCAAATCTACTGCGTCGAATTTCTTTCCATCCAAAGGCATACACTTTTTGGCAGAAACTATGTAACTTGTAATTCGGGTCGGACAGGGGATTATGGATCTCCCCCAACACTGCCGACAAAGACAATGCGGGCTGAAATTGCCAGTTTTGAATTGCTAGTCATCATCTGCCAGCCACACACAAGCCCCAGAGTTTGGGCTACTTCTGCGACCGGTTATTTTGAAGCCCAATGCCCTGGGCATTGAGCCACGAGCTCGGCGTCTTGTGGGTCGCGATCAGATAGACTAACAACGGTGGAAGGGTGTGTTACAGGACATACGCGTCCCGCTGTACATTGGGGCACAATCTCAAGCCCTGCCTGGAATGGGCACTCTACTTTCCTTTGACCTTGTCGGCAATGTTATTTGGTCTATATTACTAACCATCGCGGGCCGCTGGCGGGGCTTGAGACTAGGACCTGTGGACAAAACAGGTGGACACAGGCCGGAAGCAACCATTAGGCGCCAAGTCATGAGGCCAAAAGACCCGCTGCCACGGCAGGAAACGTCAGGAGTCGTTTACCGGATCTGGTATAATTGCGGACAAAGCAACTACGTCGGAGAAACTGGGAGATTACTCCGTACGCGAATTGCCGAGCACGCAGCAGCAGTGAGGCGGGGAGACGCGAACTCTCAGGTGGCGGCACAGTCGACGGGACCCGGCCATATTTTCAAATTTCAAGGGACCGAAATCCTCGCAAGGGGGGACAACCGCGTGAGTCGCGAGCTGCTCGAGTCATGGTTCTCAAGCCTACAATACATCAACAAGCACAATGACCTCCCGTTACCATATTCCGTACTGCGATTTTCCCTGGGCAGGAGAATCAGTCACGCGGGGAGGGCGCGGGCGAGCAATTATCACGGTGACAGTGAGCCAGTTTACCGAGCAATCGTCACACCAGCATCCAGCACGGATGACGAAATCGCGGCAATTAACGACTCGGACTCGGACCGACAAGCCAGCACCGCATCAAATACGACCCCAGCGGTGATTGCGAGAACTGTTACTTGCAGTGCGCATACGCTCCCACGGCAGCCACGTGCTATAAATACTGCACTCCCGGTGCCAGAATCACCTTTATCTGCGAATGTCTCTGATGATGGATTCGATTGAGAATCCGAAACGTCAGGCAAATAAATTTCTTGTTCCAGTGATCGCATCTTCATCTTCCAAAACATGACGAGTGTGTCACTTAACGCAATTAGTGAGCCCGCATCTACCAGTGTCTACCACTACCAGCAACGCTACCTGTCCTGGACTTATTCCTAAAACTAAACCAATAGTAGGTGGGCTAACCCATAAAGTGTCAACCGAAATTCCGAAATGCATTTTCGTTTCGAAAATATTAATCAAGTAGGGTTGTAAAACTAATCATTACGCAGCATAATTTTATAATAATTCAGCTATCTCAGGATGCCGGCTTTCGAAGAAACTTCTTCCCGGCTGCATGCAGGAACCAGACTCTGTAAAAAAATGACTACTTATGCTGCATGCAATTTACTCAATGATTCTAGATGCGCTTAAAAATTCAAATATATTTCTTAAAGAACATGAATAAAACTATTCCAACTTTTGCTCATTCGGTAGGAGATTACCTCTTCTTCCAATTTTATACTCGAAGGAAGGGTCTGACTCGGTTTTAAAAAACTTTTCCAGTTCCCGAAAAATTTTGAACCCGACCTGCCGTTACATTTGCATTCAGGTTCCCAAACCACAAGCCGTATACTTTTTATGCCTGCGGAAAACCATACATTTCTTTATGGTATTAAGAGGAGACCATATGGGGTTCATAAAATTTAGCAGTGGATTTGAACCATATTGTTAACTTTACAAGCCATGTTAGTAAATTCAAAGACATGCCGTTTTATGAACGGCCATTTCAAGGTATTAAAAAAATCTCACAATTAGAAACATGCCAAAAGCGAATCCTACCCTAACTACGAGTATAAAATTAGAAAAAGACGTCATTTTCTACCGAATGATCAAAAGCATGAATCTTTTTATGCATTTTTGCCATGAAATATATTTGAATCTATAGGAGTATCGAAAATAAATGAAAAAATGCATGTTACTGAAGTAGTCATTTTTTACAGAGAATAGCTTTTGCATGCAGCCGGAAAGAAATTCATTCGAAAGCTAGCATCCTGATGTAACTGAATTATTATAGACCTATGCTGCACATTGATTAATTCTACAATTCTACTTTATCAATCTTTTTGAATTGAAAACACATTTTGGAATTTCAGTCGACATTTCATGAGTTTGCCCACCCACTGTAACGTTAATCCTAGTCGTCCTAACACAAACCCTAACTTCCTGGGCTTTAGAGCAAGGCCTTCCGTAATAGGGTTTCATATGCCCCTCTCTAACTGGAATTCCACCCAAAATTTAAGATCTAATGCTGAAAGACAACAGTCGTATAAATACTCTGCTTGTTTAATAGACAGTTCAGGTAAACGTCTTTTTTCTGGTTGTACCAAAACGCTTGAAATTTCGATGGACTATGACTAGGTCCGGTGACCTTAAGGTGAAGCTGCGGTTAGTGGGGGGATTGGAGCAAAGTGCAAACCTTCGGATCGTTGGATTATGAATGCATGTATCAATTTCTAAATCAGATAATTCGTTCATTTTCGGAACCCAGGAGTGATCTTCAGGTGTTCTTAGTCTCGTAAGTTATTCTACTGTGCAATATTCCTGTAATTGCAGACTTTGGCAAACCCAGTTTGCCAACAGTTGACGATTATTAGAGTTGACTTGGTTTTCGGTCCAACAGGGAAACTTTGATGCTTAGTGTTACATCCCAACTTTCCATGCTATTTGTATGCAAGAGAGTGGCTGTAACAGGCGATTAGACCGCACGACTGACATCAGCTTGGGAAAGTCCGTAAACAACAAATTGTCCGTAGGCGCCTGGATCAGTAGGCTCGTTTCCACGCTCGCAGGCGCCCTGAATGTAGAGGTTAATTTGTTGAATGACATGTGAACAACAGGCAGACCAGCTACTTTGCCAAGCTCTCGACCATCAAACCATTCCTCTAGCTGTCAAAATGCTAACTATTCATCCAACATTGTCTCTCCGTTACTGACTTGGAGCAAAAACCAACCCATATACGCGCATTAGGTCCCCAGTTAGCAGGAGAGAAATAAGGATAATATAAACAATCTGTTTCAGTTCTTCAAAAAGTGGCAGGAGATTCTTCCTATCCACATAAATGGTAGTTCAATTAACCGGATCTTATCGCATATAATATACATGTGTTAATCATGGGATGGGAGTTCACTGATCAAGTTAGGGGACGTGATTGTTCCGTCGCGCCTAGGGATTCAATCTGGGTCCCTAACAGGCAGTCATATAACGACTAGTAATCGACAGCTCAGTGAACAGAAGAGAAGAGGCAGGCTACGACAAGACAGAAACCCAAAATACGGCCTAGTCCATTGAGGACACACTCGCACTTGTACTACAACCCGAGTCTGACGAAGGTGCGATCGTCACTACAGTCGCGTCGTCCAATTATCTGGCGGGTGTGAAAACGAACGGACCCGATGAGGGTGTAATCGTCACTGCCGCTCATGCGGCAGGTGAGAACACAAGTGGCTGCGGGGTGGTGAAGAAGATTACCAGCCTATGAAGAGAGCTAAGATCAATACAAACACGTGCGATGACAGCTAGCGTCCGAACGACGACCCCCGAATAGACGTAAACCCGTTGTAACAAGATCGTCACCGCCTATAAATACTGTGAGGCAAGGTACAACACTCACTTCCGACGATGAAAGCTTGTTTGCTTTTGAAACGTCAGGGCAATACAACTATGGTTCTCGAGATCGCCTCTTCATCTCATATATGTAGATTATAGACGTGCTGACTCATGAAATGTTAACCGAAATTCTGGAAGGTGTTTCCCACTAAAAAGAATACTTAAGTAAGGCCGGACTACCAATTGCCATGCAGTATCGTTTCATAATAATTCCATTTCTACAGGACGCTGGCTTTTGAACGAACTTCTTTTCGGCTGCCTGCTAAACTGCACTCTGTAAAAATTGGCGTCCTGATTAACATGAATGTTTCTCGTTGATCTTCGATGTCCTTATAAATTCAAATATATTTCATAGAAAGCATGCATAAAGATATTCATCCCCTTGCTCATTGGGTAAGGAACCATATCTTTAACTTTTTACTTAAGATGAGGATATAATCCGGTTTTAAAAGGTCTTTAATTAGGATATTTTTAGGACCGTATAATACCCATTCACAAAACACCATGTCTCTGCATTTACTAATGTTGCTTGCAAAATTTACAATGTACTCAGATCTACTGATACATTTTGTAAATTCCTATACGGTCTCCTCTTAATAACGTAGGGAAATATGTGCTTTTTCGTACGCGGAAAATACAAGTCTTGTTGTTTGGAAAGTATAGCGGCATGTTGGTATCAAAAAGTTCAGGAATTGGAAAAGTCTATCAAATCTGACTTGTATGCTTCCTTTAAGTAAAAAATTTTAAGAAGACGTAATTCTCTACCAAATAAGCAAAAGAATGAATATTTTTACGCATGGTTTCCGTGCAATATATCTGAATTTATAAAGACACCGAAAATCAACGAGAAATTTTCATGGCACTTAAGTGGCCATTTTTGCAGGCTGCCAAAAAGAAGTTTGTTTGAAAGCTGGCGTCCAGGAATAACAGAATTATTATTGGGTCATGCTGCACGGTGATTATTATTGCAACCCTGTCTAAGTTTTCTTTTTGAGTGAAAAACGCATCTCAGAATTTCTGTCAATATTGCAGGAGTTAGCACATCTACTGTATGCATATATGTGTCAAGAAGAGAGGACAGAGAGTGAGGATAAACTTGATACAGTACTGTTTTGGGCTTATTTTTCCCTGACCAGCAGCTGGGACCGGAAACACAAACATGCGCACAGACGAACCTGACACAGTTATTTCACCACTTAGGTCTACCGCTCCTGATCGAATATATATATGTGTGTTAGAAAGGTGAAGTTCTTTGAGACACAGCAAAGTTTATTGTGTAAATTTTTGAGACTGGTTCCCCAGCTCGTCTTCAGACAACGGGCGTGTAAAAATAATTTACTTCTAGACTGAGTTTGGCAAAAGGATTCTATGATTGGTTAAGGTCATCATCTCGGGATTGGTTGAGTCAATTTGAATCTGTCCTTAACGATTTTGTATGTGGCATCTAAATCGATATGCCGGTTGATGCATGCCTCATCTGAGTGCATTGTCTCCAGGAATTCGCGGCCTTTCCTTGTTGGGCAGGCGCCAACAATGCGAGTGTTTTCCCATGCAAATTTGTGCCCAGTGTCCAGTGTGTGCATGGCCACCTGGAATAGGTGGTCGCGTTTCTTCAACGCTGACTGCTGCTCATGTATACGGGTTAAGACAGATTTCCGAGTTTGGCCACAATAAACGGCATCACAGCTAGAACATGGGATTTTGTAGACCACACTTTTTCTTTCGAGGTAGCCAACCCTGTCCTTAGGGTGTACAAGTTGCGTGCGTAAGGTAGTTGCCGGCTGATGTGCTACGTGTATCTGGTACTTTTTCAATTGTCTTTCGACAAGTCCAGATACATTTTTAACGCATGGGAGAGTTCGCCATGTGGTTGGTTTTGGTGCCTGAGCGGCCGTATCATTGGAAATACCTTTTCCCTTGAGTTACTGGTGCCTCATGCATTGACGCATAAAGTCATGCGGGTACCCATTTTGGGAGAACAGTTTGTAGAGTTATTTCATTTCTGCTCGATAACTTGTTTCATCAGAGCGTGAACTTTGGCTCGATTCCGAAAGCTGTAGAGTGTACTCCGTTTGTGAGAGACAGGGTGGTTACTCTCTAAGTGTAAGATGACCTCTGAATACGCCTCTTTGCGATAAACTGATGTCTGAAGTGATCCATCGGTTTTTCGGCATACCAGGACATCCAGGAATGGGAGTTGTTCATCGACTTCTGTTTCGAAAATAGATGCAATTCCTGGAAATACTGAGTTAATATTGGTATGGAGCAGATTCAACTAATTTTTCTTGATGATGACAAAAGTGTCATCCACGTATCGCAGCCAAAGTTTTGGGTTGACTGTGGGAAGCGCTATGCTCTCTAATTTTTGTAGTACTGCCTCTGCCAGGAAACCGGATATGGTTGAACCCATAGAAGTTAATTGCAGTTAAATAGGAGTTAATTGTTTTTGCACTCCCGTTGTCTGAAGACGAGCTGGGGAACCACTCTCGAAAATTTACACAATAACTTTTGCTGTTTCCCAAAGAACTTCACCTTTCTAATTATATTTCTTGGGATGCCTGTTTTTCAACGCATATATGCGTGTATAAAGACACTGTCTGTGGCCATTCATATTAGCCGGGGTTATGGTGGACTTAATGAAGGCAAAATAAGCCCGAAAAACCTTGCACAATTCTGACCGCATTACTTTCGCGAGCTTCTAAGCTATTCCAACTTTGCCGAACTCGGCCTGGGATATGCTTGCTCACTCATGAATTCTGCCACTCAGTCGAAGCTTGTTTGTCTCACAGAGCCAGTGGATCAGTACACTTCCACCCCAGAATGAATAAATATCCATATGCTGCGAGAGAGAGAGAGAGAATGCCAAGCGGTGAGGCGCTGATAAACTTCCTTTCGGTGAATTAATTGTGACGCGTCTGACAGATCTCTAAGCCGGTTTTGTGCACATGTTTTTGCGTTTTTGGGTTCAGAAGATGGTCATGGTTATGACCGACTGAGTGAGGACGGAAGAAGCCTGAGATGATTCTGCACCAATCTGCTCACATTTCTGCCAATATTTCTCTCTTTGCCATCGCAGATTGACCGAGTTTGTCTGATTGTGAGCTTCGAAAAGCTGTCCGGGCTTGTCTGCTTCGACGGCCAACAGAATGATGTGCACTTATTCTTGTTTGCATATACTTATATGCTTCAAAAGTACTCTCATCTACTAGACTGTTTGAGCATTGGTAAAAAGATTGAATATCATTTGGGATGGTATAAAAGCAAAACTGTTTTTTTCAATTGTTCCATAAAAAAGTGCGGTTGAGGATCACCCAATATCATTGCGAAAATAGTTTTCTTGTTCAACAGTGACTTCTTTGATAGAGCCTGGAAATTATCGATGGAAACCAGAAACTCGGTCACTGTAAAGGCACGCCTTTTATCGATCAGCCATAGACACATGTGAGAGCACTGTGAGTTTCAGCTCGCACTGTACGCCTATTCTGACCTCCGTTGATTAAACAGGAGTTCTTAACTGAGCCTTCACACGATTCCATGCCCTCGAAGAACTGTATGTTCCCCTATCTCAACCCCATTTCCATCTGCCTCTCGAGACCGCGCGCGCCGCATTCTAAGAGTGATTTTGAGATCAAAAGACTCACCGCTGATGGGTTTTGAACAGTGATTGCATCTCTTTGCGAAAAGCTCCGAGTAGCAGTCAGCACAGTAGATTGCATTGTCCTTGGAAGTGAATTTCTGTCCTGCCAGTTGTCCACCACACTTGGCGCAGAGGAAACATTCCTTGTGCCAGGGCTGGCCCTTGTACGTGATGCCTCCCTTGTTAATCACCTGGCGAGTTAAAATAGTAAGTAGTATCATCCGAGCAAGAAGGTGGTGCAGAAAAACGGGAAGTTTGACTGCGCATCATAGGGACCGGGGAAAAGTGCGCGAACGTTCCCTAGCACGAGGACATGTTTTTCTATCCACTGATAAAGGCCCGCAAAACCAAGTCTGCCCCGGACGTGAACAGTAGTCGAAGTCAAGCCAGGCAAGCTCCTTTCGGGCTTACTTGATAACACTGTCGCGGGCGCCCACCAGGCCAATCAAAAGACAGTGTTGTCGACAGAAAGGGTCACCAGTAACGAACCTAACAAGACGTCTACTTCGTGGCACGATATAGGTCTTCTGTCCCGTCAGTGGTGCAGGTAAACCTATGTGGACCCGCAAGATCATCGCTGGCAACATGAACTCTACGGTCAACACCTTATTTAACTCACAGCGAGGTCAAATAGAGCCCCGACAGTAAGATAGCCGCAGTCAGCGACGTCCGTCGCATGTTTACCCGATTGGGCGTGACGCCAGCGAATTGAGCGCGGGAATTAGCTTGGAGTGAGGCAGACTTGCGCGGTATCTACCGCACTCTCGCCCTCCTCGCTCGTCTAAATCCAACAACAAAACAGGGTCGGGACGACCGACGACGGGTTCGATCGCAGTGGTTGACACACCTGAATGACTACTCTACGCATGCCATACACGACATGGACCCAATTACGGACTACAGTATGGGCTGCCTAGAAGGAGCCATTGTAGACTGACCCTGATCCCGAAAAGGACCAAGTCATGTAAGTTGGTACGACTGATATCGCGTTGTTGTGTATTCAGGCGCTTTTGATTCATAATAGTAGGCAATGTGCTCATCTGTCGTAGAAATGGATTCCCCAAAGGCGGTCTCATATTCTCAGTTCTCCGCCCTGCACCATCACCAACAACAAAAATGCCTATTTTCCAGATGTGGCACTACAAAAGACCCCTGTGTTAAGTGTTTAATTCCCGGGGGGGAATTAATGCGCGAACGTGGTTTAATGCCTTCGGATCGTTGCTTTTTCAGAACCTGTTCGAAATGCTAATATCAACTTCTGGGCCGAGCCGGAAAATTGGTTTGTTCTGAGGGATTGACGGCGGGACTGACTTATGCGGACGTCTTAACAGTACACGGAAATAGGAACGTCTCGATCAATTAATATAGTTAGACCTACGCATAAATCTCGAAAGGACAAAATATTCCCTTGTCCTAACCCCATCAATAATTCTGACATAAAACTAAACCGTTTCCCTAATCATAACCCTAACCCCATCCCAATCTTCAAGTCTACACTTAACCCTAACCCCTAACGTAAGCCTCAACTTGTTTCTGTTTAACATTACCTCCGACTTTAACCCAATCCCTAACCCTAACCACCACCTTAAACGTAACCTTAATTTCATCAGAAGTTGATACAAAGAATCTAAAATGGTAGAGGGACGCTCACTAACCGTTTCTACGGAACGCACTCGTCCCGTTGTGTCTTATGGGCTCTCTGTCGAGCCCAACCAGCAGCCGCACAGCGGCGCATGATGTAGGCAGAATGATATTGCCGACAAAGTCTCCCTTGTCTTTGTCGGTAATACCATTCTGTCAAATAATATTCCCTACTAAGCCCATCCTACTCAGAGAAAGTAAAGATAGTTTACTGTCTCGCACAACGTCCAGCAGCGCATGATATAGGCAGAATGGCATTACCGACAAAGACAAGGGAGACTGGAATGGCCATTTCCGGCTTATTAGACGTCATCAGCCAATTATACCCAACCCCGAAGTGCGGAAAACGTTGGGCTCGAACTCGCGACCTGTTAGCTAGAAGTCCAGCGACCCTAACCCCTGAGTCGCAGACTCGTTGCCCTGTCGGTTTCGATCGGGAATATACAATGGTAAGGGGCGTTCACCGATCGTTTCTACGGAACTCACTCGTTCCGTTGTGCCTTATGGGCTCTCTCTCTCGAGCCCAACCAGCAGACGCATCTCGGCGCATGCAGGCGACTCCTGTTCTCATGTCCGGATTTGCTTAGCGTTCGCGCACTAATTTTACCCGGAAATTAGACAAGGCGGCATGGAAACTGGAGAACACGGGACCTCTGGTGGATGCTCCGATGTGCAGAGACCCCCGCGTCTGTGGCACAAGATCGGCGAAACTGGCGTGTCTAAGTTGCTAGTATGATTCATCCTTCAATATTTACGAAAGACGCTCTAGTCGGCAAGGCTTTACAGTGTGCAAAAATAGTTGTGTAAAGAGTGAGACAGTCAGAATGAAGGTGCCATTAAAGGTTAGTATTTTTTAATGTTCTTAACTTCAATAAACTGATCCCAGCCAGTTGAAACAGGTTTAAAAGGCAGTCCACAATGGTGGCTAGGAGAAATCGGTCGTCTGGTCTACTTCTCATCTGTGCTATGTTGAGTTATAAGTGACTTGGTTTGTTTTTACTCCACCTTCCACTTCAGCGCGGGGAAAGAGGAAATCCATGTCGACTTTACCAATTTTATTATCTACCGACTTTCTCCCTCCGATACTCTGATTGTCGCCATGGCGCCCGCCTATTCCCTCGTCTTTACTCCCTTCATGTAATGCGCCAATCAGTTTATGTCGACAGTATAAAAACCACAACTTCCAACTACTGACTAATTCCTCTAAACAGTCCCAGACATAGATATCTGTGCTAATTCCCCGGTAATCTAATCTTGCAGAATGATCTCCAAGACAGCTGGAGAAGATAGGCCTTAACGACATAAAAGTCTTGTCCTATAAGGGCTGAGCAGTCGCAGGGAGGTTCGGTGTCCCTCTGTTTTTCATGAAAATCTCCTAACATCCCCCTTGCTTGTAGTTTGTTTACCTGAGACAGTCACTTGGCTCTCTGAAAGACTTTGTAGAGTTCAAAGGGATGTGAGATGTTGAGAATTGTAACTCAAAGGAAAACACAGTTCAATTGTCCCATCGGGTCGCATTCTGTTGGTCAACTGACTGAATGAGCGATTGAGTTTCGGCTTCCGTATTTGAAAATTGAATACACTGTACTCTATAGGACGGAATATTATAATTCTGGGGAATTTAGCAGGGGGAATCTTCCCTGTCAGCAGTGACACTCCTACCATTAATATTTTACTGCCGATTCCAGAAGTTAGAGTCAGATGAAAAATGGACAGAGGTCTCCTCTTTTTGACCCCAAAAGTTCTTCACAACTGAAGAAATACTTGGCTAATTGGAACCAAAGGTAGAGGCTCGTGTCAGCGATATCCACCTATCTGCACTCAGTCTGCCCTAGGAATTTTGAGGCCGGGTTTATAATTCAACATACTGCGGCCCTATTGCAAACTTTTCTGCGTCCGCTGACGCTTAGCCGAATTCGGCCTCCCAGCCCACCAGGGGGTGTTGTGAGCAGGGATCTGGCCCGTAATCCTACAGTGTGTAGCATGCCTTATGGCATACGAACGGACACTGAATTCTCGTTCCTCGGAAGCAGGAATTGGAGTTCGGGAGTCCTGCACGACATTTTAAATCCCCCTGGGGCTACCTACACCAGGTGGGCTAACTCATGAAATGCCAACCGAAATCCCGAAATGCGCTTTCGTTTCGAAAAGATTAATTAAGTAGCGTTTTAAAACTAATCAGTCTGCAGTAAACTTCTGTAATAATTTAGTTAACTCAGGATGCCGGCTTTCGAACGAACGTCCTTCCGGCTGCATACATGAACCATACTTTGTAAAAAATGACTACTTACGTAGCCTGTATTTTTCGCATTGATTTTCGATGGCCCTAAATGTTTAATTATATTTCATGAAAAACCTGCAGAAAAATATTTGTTCGCTCGCTCATTCGGTAGAAAATTACGTCTTCTTGCAATTTTGTACTCAAAGGAGGGACAAAATTCGGTTTCAAAAAGTTTCTATTTGTGAGACTTTTAAATACCGTGAAATGGCCGTTCATAAAACGTTATGTCTCTGCATTTACCAATGTGGCTTGTAAAGCTAGCAATATGGATCAAATCCAATGCCAAATTTTATGAATTCCATATGGTCTCCTCTTAATACCGTAGTGAAATGTATGTTTTTGCACGCAGAAAATATATGGCAGGCAGTTTGGGAACCCCGAATGCAAGTGTGAGGACACAGAGGGTTCGAAATTAGCCGGGAATTGGAAAAGCTTTTGAAATTCGCGTTATGTCCTTCTTTCGAGTATAAAATTGGAAGAAGACGTGATTTGCTACCGAAGGAGCGGAAGAATGGATATTTTTATGCATGTTTTCTAAGAAATATAATTGGACATTTAGGGGCATCAAAAATCAATGAGAAAAATGCATGCTACATACGTAGTCATTTTTTACAAAGTCTGGTTTATGTATGCAGCCGGAAGGACGTTCGTCCGAAGACCGGCATCTTGAGGTAACTGCATTATTATAGAATTTTACTGCGGGCTGATTAGTTTTACAACCCTACTTAATTAGTCTTTTCGAAACGAACACAATTCCGAAATTTCGGTTGACATTTCGTGAGTTAGCCCACCTACTATACTTTCGAGCTAAGTTGAACGACGGAAGAGGAACCCGTGGAGTATTCTCAAATATGTAGCCTCAATATGAGTTTCCCCAAACAAACTGAGGCTGTGGATCATTACAGAAATAGTATAATCTGACAGCATCACAGCTGGGTGGTGTTACAGCCTCAAACAACCTCTCAGCCGCGGTCAATTACTTCAACCAGCGGAAGTGCTAACGCATGGCATGAATGCGTAATCTTGTCCACTAAAACCTACACGGAACCGTATAAGCAGCCTTTGCGAGTCTGCACCACATCGGCGGCGGGAATAACCTGAAACCCCGGAAGAAAAGCAGGTCTGCATCTGGCAAGAACTACAAAGATTGTCCTGTACCTGCTTACACTTCTCGCACTTCTGGGCAAATTTGTCCTCATAGCAGGCAATGCAGACGATGGCGTCGCCGCGAGGAATGAAACTCTTCGTCCCTATGGGCTGCTTGCACTCGCTGCAGAGGAAACACTCCTCATGCCAGGCGCCGCCTTTGTACTCGTACTTGCGCATGGCAGCCTTGAAGGTCTTGCCGCAGGCATCACAGCGGGCCGCGAACTTCTCATCGTAGCAGTCTGGGCAGTAGATGCCATTATCCTTGGTGGCGAACGGCTTGTCCGACAGGCTCTTCTGGCACTGACTGCACAAGAAACAGGCCTCATGCCAGTGCTTGTCCTGGAAGGAGAGGTCCTGAAGAGAGAGAAGAAAAGTAACTCCGGTTCATGCAGCATCCCCGTGAGCGGAAGCATGCCTTTTCAAACACGGGTAATCTAACTGAAATGAGGAACGCGTGCTCGAGGGGCACATATGCTCGTTGAGCACTCGAGAGGCAAACTAACGATACAGAGTCCTGTCATCGTGGCCGCGGCGACTAGGTGCAAACGCCGGAAACCGAGATGAGTTGATTGGATGCTGCCTTTTGGTTTAATAGGTAAGTCCGGAATCAAAATGCCTGCCAGAGTTTGTCTTATCGGGTTATTTGCTTGTTTATGTCTACCTCGAAGGTTTATGCTTTGGACGAAACGTTTCGGAAAGTTGTGTATGCAATGAAGAAATTTATTCGATAACTAAAATAACCATACGTCTTCGTCAAGTCAAGTTGAGGAAGCCGTTTAAAATGTGTAGACTAGCATATCGCTCCCCTTTTGATATGATTTCTCGGCAAGATCCTATCTTGTAGCCGCAGCTTTTAGGGTTTAGGGCTAGGGGTCAGAGGTTAGGGGTAGGGGTTAGGGATTGAGAGTTAGGGGCTGATGTTTAAGGTTAGATTAAGGTTAGGGGATAGGGGCTGGGCTGGAGCTTTTCTACTGCAGGTACTGTTACGAAATGAGATCCGACCGATTTCTCATTACTGACAAACCGACAACAGAGTTCAGTTTATTCAAATCGACCTATCTCTTCGTTCTCAGACCAACCAACTAAAAAAGAAATTTTCAAGTCACCATACCCGCCGCAATTCTAAAGTGCCACAAAAGTCTCAAAACAGCAGTAAAAACAGTAACATTTTGCGACTTAGGAAAATATTTTTAGCAAAATCTAGGCCGCATAGGAAAAGTACACCGGACACCCTCTCCATTCTAAGAATTGTACGAGTCAATAATACTTCTAAGGCGGAGTATTAGCAACCCAGAAATCGGCATACACTCTTACCCTAAACATACATCAGTACGACGGTTGTGTCAACTCATTGGGTACATTAGGTGTCTTGGAACGTAAAAAACGTTCAGGTCCTTTCCTGATCACAATCCGTGTGCTCAAAGGCCTTCAGAGACCTGTTTTAGTTTTTAGTCATGAGTCTCCGACGGCTGAGTTCGGACAGATCGCTGGATGTGAGACAAAACTATGTTAGCCACCCCACATCGGAAGGAAGTCGAATAATATTGATCTAATGCAGAATTCGGTAACGCAGCTGGAATCGAACTTTGACCAGAATTACTATATGTAGAGAAATATATTTCCAAAGTATTCTGAAGTGTTTAACCACCTAAAAATCCTTTTTCCCGAGTTGCAGCTCATCCGGTTACATTAAAAAATTTTGTCTCCATCTATCCTTTTTGGTTTTTAAGTATTACTGAATTGGGAGTGTCTGCATCAGCATGGTAGGCCATTCACCAGAAATCTCCTCGTGCTATCATTATCGCAAGTTTCAAAACCCACAAAACACCTCTCTTTTTAAAGGCAGTCAACTTAAACGTCTGAAAGTCGCCAGTTGGCAAGGAAACCAATTAATTAAATGGACCCGTTAATCATCTCCTGAATTCCAGGTCGATTAATTACGAAATCCCACTTGGGCAGTCAGCTAACTGTATCAGAATTGGTAGATTCAGTACGTTGCAGTAGGTTGCGTGAGTAGCTTTGTAGAAGGGCAACCCGAACTTGTTATTTAAATGTGACCTTGTCATTCTTGTCCTTCATTGACTCACCTGGTTTTCAAACTGGAAGTTTTTTAGTTGCCGCAATAGAAGGGTGTGAGAGGGTTAGTCGAGAGACCGCCCAGAAGGAGGAAGTCGGAAAAAAGCCAGAACAGGATTAATTACTACGTATTGATATATTTTTTTAATAAACCTTCCCATCGTCAACCTATTTTACCTGCATACGCTTGTATTTGAGGATGATGAGCTCATTTCGCGCTAGTTTTCAGGATTCCAGCCAAGAAGATACATGACCTGACAGAAACACTAGGGAGGCATATACAGACTGTCGCATAGAGGAAGAGGGCAAACCCATACCCTTGGGTGGCTCGAACACTACAGCTTGACCAAAATGTGAGTAAACACACGGTGCCTGGTGAGGCCTCGTAGTTCAGGTAATTAAGGCGCCGGCTGTACTTACGTTCCCCTAGTGCTGTCGTGCGTTCTTATCCCATCGAGGCCGCAGGGTTTTTCACAACTGGATCAAATGAATTTTAGGGAATTTTAACGGGGGGGGGGGTGATTTTGAAAACCGGAAATTGCGTTTACCTTGGAGGATGAGGTGATTCTTTCGCCGCAGGCAGCGCACACATTTGTGAAGTTAGCGTCGTAGCATTCGATGCAATAGGGCACCTCCGCGTTGAGGATGTATCGTTGTCCAATCAGGCTCTTAGAGCATTTGCCACACTGGAAGTTCTCATCTTCAGCCATTCTATAAGTATAGTAAATATAAGTATAAGTTGAAGCATAAGTCGGGAATGGACGCGCACACACACACCGTTCCACCGGCCCCCGAAGCAAATACGCTTCGTATTAGTGGCAGAGGTCACGAACAGGCGACCAGGCCCAACTCGGTTAAGCTATGCCAGCAGAGAGGATACGACAGCGAATGAGAGAGTAGATTTATGCGGAATCGTTTCGGGTTTATTTAGTCTTCACTCGATCAATCAGAAATCTTACAAAAACAGACAAGTATAAGTACGAATGTCAGATAATTTACATAATTTTTGTTGTGCTTTGATGCCCACCCCCACGGGTCTTGAATAAAAAATTATTATTATATTTGGACACCAGGGAGATTCAGTCGAATTTAACAAACTGCTTTAACAGTTCGGAGTCCAAAATTGCCCTTTCAAATAGTGGGGGCTGGTATCGCCTCTTTGCAGGAAAATCAACGCTTTTAAATACTCTAGAGTCACGTCCGAATGCACTTTTATTGCATTCAAGGAAACATGTTAAAGAATAGGGGTTAGGCCAAGCAGTTACTCACAACAAGCGGTCGCCCTCGTCGACTATGCAAGAAAGACGACTCTGTGACGGATGCGTGCTGAAGTTTTCCTCAGTGTTAGATTTTACAGATGTCGCAATAAAACAGCCTAGTCTCACCCCTACCCAATGTCATAACAGGAAGGCATTGTTAGATTCAAGAGAAAATAGAATTGAGATGCTTATCACCTGACACCTTACCTGACGGGTTTGCGGTAAGATCCAGCGGATAAACGGTCTAAACAGGTCCCTAGGGTCTTCCCGACCGCGGAAGTACGTCTCGTGTGCTAGTTTAAACACGCCTGTCAAACGGACTGAACCCGCTGACTACGGCAGAACGTGAAACACACAGACAGGCTTAACACTTAAACGCACACACACAGACACGTCCGTAGCCAGCTATTGTTAGGTTGACGTGCCTAATCCGGTTCGGTGTGCCGACGTCCCTGGAAGTCAAGTGATGATTGGTTGCACTCAGCGCGTGCGTGCGTGCGTGCGCGACCCTCCGAGCACGTCCAACCAATCCGGACGCACTGTGCTCTTTAGAGAGTTCTGGCTGTCCAGAGTTCGGTGGAAGCCCAATGCAAGCCGCTTCCTAGTTGGAGAAAGCCCTGGCTGTCATATTAAATTGTGCGAACGTTGGTGACAGTCAGCACAAGGTAAAATGAGTAATTCTGACCAAGGAATTTTCTAGGGGTTGAAAATTTGGTGTTCGCAAATGATTTGCAAAGCGAGATTCTCGCAAAAAAACTTCATCTGCAGTTCGTTGTCGTTTATTTGCTCTCTCGCTGCAAATGGCCGTGAAAGCCGTGTGTCTAGCCAACGCATAATTAACATTCTCCGTCTCTCTATAACAGGCGAATAGCTATGGTTAACTAAACAAATGTTCTGCTGCTTGCAAAAGGACTGCTTGTTCAAACGAGGGCTGTGATTGGTGCGCCTGACTTTTGCATGGCTGAGGTCATCGTCTTTATTCATCCGGTGTGAATAATTCAGGCATTGAATGGTGCGTGTGCAGTTTACATAAACGGGCGTCTAATGCTGTGCGCGGATCTCTCTCTTAGGTCTCACTCTAGCTGTTCAGGCGTTACGTCTGTAGATTCTCAAGCATTATCTTTCTGATACCTATGAAATGTAAAGACTACAGAGTCTAAAATGACTATTATCGGCTTAATTTTAACCATCGGTCAGCCATAACTCAGGTCAGGCGTGCCGAACTTGCAACATCTGGTAGGACATCATGCTTAGTACTGAATACGAGTCGGATTTAAAACCTCATTTCTTCCTGAGCACTTCCCGCAACGAATGTTTAACAGGCCCGCTGGCAAAAAAGAAATTGGAATGGCCGTTTCGGCCTTATTGGTATACTCTTTACTCAGTCATACCCAACCGCAGTTTAGCACGACTTGGGATTCAAGCCCGAATTCCTAGGCCGATGAGCGTTTTTAGATCAACGCTCTACCACTGAGCCACGGAGCCCTTAGCTGGGGAGGGGGGGGGGGGTAACGGGACAGGCATCAATGTTGTCCGCTATCCGGCCGCCCGTAGATGCCTGGTAGATGCGCTGGACCAGGACAGATCCTGACGGACGTTAGTGGAACGCGCACCACGACAAATGTCAACATTTCGGGGTGCGGTTGCGGACCCTATTTTCGACAGACGTCAACCATGGCGTGTGTGGGGAGTGGAACGCCAAGATGCGGTCTCGACCGTGCCATCCACCTGCGGCCTTTCCCGCCTCCGGCCTTTTTGACTCTATCTTGACACGGGGTACAAGTGGAGAAGGGAGTGCGGTAGATTCTGCGCAAGTCTGCGAAATTCACCGGTCCTGTTTCACCTCGTTGCGGAGTACACGATTGGCATCTTCGGCGATGACGGACGAACTGTGGATTAAGTCACAAGGCCCAAAGGGACGAGCATGTTCCTTAACCTGATTGATGACCGGTACCTCGTACCGCCTAGCTCCGCTGCCATCCCCTAGACCCTGAGAAACGTGGGTGGTTGTCATCCTGGGACAGCAGCCAGCTGTTCCATGCATGGTTCACTGAAGGTGCATGCGCCTGGCTCTCAATCGTCTGTCCCAAATGTAAGGTCGTTTAACCCCAGTCCAGAGCCCTGATAATGAGTAGAATGGTGACGAAAAGTCAGCAATCGGGGAGATTGACTGGCGAGCATGTGGGAGACTGGAATGGCCATTTTGGAATTATGTGCCATTATCCACCGGTCAGTATTCGATCCCGAGTATGCCGACGATCTGGCGGTTTGAAACCGGCTCTTTTGATTATTAGACAACCTGCAGATCGGCGCGCTAGTATCTCAATGGCTGAGCGTTTGACGCTTAATGACCAAAGAGTCCTGCAACTCTTCGCCCCTGTTCGGGCATGACGGACGAATGACTGCAAGGACGTTGGAAACAGTGATTATCGTCTGTTTGAAAGTTACCAGTATCTCGCTCTCTAGTTTGAGTGCAAAGCAAGCCAAGCCCTACACATCCGCCCTTCCAAGTTACAGTACGTGACCGATCTCGTGAAATGTTGGCTAAAACTCTGGAATGCATTTTCGATTAGGAAGGATTACTTAAGTGTGGCTGTTATACTGATTCTCATGCAGCAAATCCCTATAACCTTTTGGACTCGTCAGGATGTGGACTTTTGAATGCACTCATTTTTGACCTCCTATAGAAACCACACACGGTAAACAATGAACAAGTAAGTAGCATGCATTTTTTCTACTGATTTTCTATGGTCTTATAAATTTAAATACATTTTATAGAAAATATGCACGAAATATGCTTTATTTTACTCATTTGGAAGTAAGTCACATTGTCTTTATATTTTATGCCCGAAGAAAGTGTGTATTTAGGTTTTAAAAAGTTTCTAATTATGAAGTTTTTAAGAGCGTGTGATGTCCATGCATGCAAGACCGCACATGTCCGTTTACTAATACTCATCATGAAATGTAAAACACAGTCCGGATCCATCGCAAAATTTCATGATTTTTATGTGGTATCTTCTTAAAGGCATAGAGAAATATATGATTTTCCTTACACGGAAAGCGCGCACCTTGTAGACTGAAATCGCTAAACGCTGATGCAATGACAGTTCAGGCTGAAAATTATTCGGGAATCGGGAAACTTTTTCAAGACTTCAATACACACCTCTTTCGGGCATAAAATATGAAGACAATGTGATTTCCTAGCGAATGAGCAAAAGAAAGCACATTGTTGGGCATTTTCTCTATAAAATATATTTGAATTCATAATACCATCGAAGATCAATAAGAAAAATGCATGCTACTTAAGCAGCCATTTTTTAACGAGTGTGGTTTCTGCAGAATGTCAAAAAGAAGTGCACTCAGAAGCCGACATCGTGGCAAGTCCAAAATGTTATAGGGTTATGCTGCATGGTAGTCAGTATAACAACTTCACTTAAGTAATCCTTCCTAATCGGAAACGCATCCCAGAATTTTGACCAACATTTCATGAGATCGGTCACGCACTGTGTGTGCCGCTTGTTGTAGCGATAATGCCGTGCCTACGCTTTTTAGCTAATCCTATATTGGTAGTGTCTCTCAGGAGGCTACCCGGCCTCTGAAGGGCAACGACCCATGTTAAATGCAGGTCTGTCTCCAGCACTTCTAGGGTTAAAGGATTGCGAGCGTCTACTGCACTATGATCAGCAAACCATTACCCTTGCAGCCTGGTGCTCACTGGCTCTTCTCTAGCAATTAATTCCCTACCGGTAGGCGCCCTAACGCTCTCGCTGGGTATACAGACTGTGTGCATTATTACCCACTGACTTGTGTCATCCCCTCCACTTTGTGACTCAATTTTGTTGTCGGTCAATATCCTGGTCAAGTATACGTTGTGGGTCAGGGAGTGTAGCGGTGCGCCTAGGCGCGGGCTCAGTCGCGCCAGCCATCTGAACCCCCCCCCCCGCCCGCCGATGGTCTGTTTGTGTATGTCTTAAAATCGGGCTCAGGTGGGGGAGGAGAGAATTCGGTAGACGCTTCGTAAGTCTACTCTCACAATAAACCAAATCACGCGCAAGTCACCGTGTCCGCTCCACCTTGCTCATCGTCGAGCGCGACGGTCGAACCGCCAAGTTAGCCCTAAAAGCCCAGTTTTAGTTATTTGCGAGATACGGACAATATTCAGTTTAATTTTTTCGCAACGAGACAAACAGCCAAGTAAGCTGACCACCTTTTGCCCCGAAACCGCTTCTGTCCCTAGCGATGTGCACGCATCGTTCAAACAGCAGGGTGCGGAGTAAATAAGGCTGTTAATTAAGGTTCCTTCGCATCTCCAATCCATTCCTACGACTGTAGGGGTTTCGCAGGCACCAGCAGAAGAAAATGAATGCTTCTGAATGGGGAGTCTAACAGCCTAGGTGGCGCGAGCAACACGGCGAGAACCCCGCCTAATGGACATTCACTTGTAAATAAATAAATAAAGAATAATTTTCATTAAAGACCCGTCGGGGTCCCATAAAAGTGTAGGTGACATGTATTCTGCCGGCGCGTTTGTCATTAGTGAAAAGCAAGAACAACTTAAACTAGGAAAGTTGTTAGTAGGGAAATAACCAAACCAGCATCAACTCCCTCGAAGTGTTCCAATTAAGCATAAACTAATGGTCGCTATGTGATTGGCTGCGAGGGTTCTAGACTAGACCACATAGCATAACAAGACGAACATGTTACGTAACCTGACTGGCAAACGCAATTCTAATTTATATGTATATAAACTGGAAAATGGGCACACTGAATCAGAAACCGTCTACAGCAACCTCAAATAAAAATGGAACAGTCGATAGCCAATTAGGACGTTATGCCGACTTGAAGAACTGACAGTGCAATATCGATTTTAGTAAGTTTATATCCTAATTATTTCGTACACTTGCTTCATATCTGAAGACGGCCTGTAGAATTAGAGTCTAAAATTTGAGAAATAAACTCCGTTGTCTTTCCCAGAGGACTTATTTCCTTCGATATAGCTACATGCACACAAAGCTAAAAAAATTTGGAAATTACTAGGTGAAAGACATGGAATTTATTGTCAGAGACGAGAATTTGTTATTAAAGAACACTTAAGTTGGTACAACCAACACTTCCAAATAACCATGTACCACCCATTCAACAAATAAGGCGTACTGCCGGCAGTACGGCAGACAGGTTTTGCGTTAGATGAGAAAAAACGATGCCTGTTACTGCATGGCCTGCTTGCACACCTAATCTAGCTCGTGCGCTGGCAAAATGTGAATGTTATGGTATTATTCTTATATCAACGCCCAGATTATTCTCTTCTCGACATGGGTCAGTGTTCAAAGGGTGTTTATTTCCGAATTATTTAAGAGAGACGTTCTCGTCAAAGCATCGGTGAAGGACTTTCAATTAAGCGTAGGAGAATGCCTCTTGCTTCGCAAAGATCTCCCATCTATGAGCGTGGAAACGCTCCTGGCTTGGGTAATTTGGCAGGCAGTAAAGGCGTGCCACCTAGTGTCTGGCCCTCCAAATGTCATTCAAAGGCTGGCGCCCGGCCGAATCTGAGGCTACTAAAGTGGTCGCTAGAGTGCTGAGATTCGATTAATTCTCGTACCGGCCTGTTTCCCACGTGTTTATTAACCTGCATAGCGGCTATGGGCCTCCGCGCCTAACGGTGAGAGCGCACTCGGGAACGGCGTTGAGAGAAAAATTTTTTGGTAATTGCGCGGTAGTTGGTCGAACAGTCATGACAGTCAGTATAGCAAACAGATTCAAACATGTCCTTAGGCGGCAACGGGACTTTGCGGGTTGCATCAGCATAGCGAAGACGAGGCGATTATTGATCCAATTGCATTAAAGTTTATAGTCTTTGAAGTTTGCCAATGGGGCTCCAGTCTAGACTGGTCGTAAGCTGCTGCGTAGAGAATGCTAGGATACATACATATATATATATAATAGTGGTAGGGGGCGCTCACCGATCGTTCATACGGAACTCACTCGCTCCGTTGTGCCTTATGGACTCTCTCTCGAGCCCAACCAGCAGCCGCACAGCAGCGCATGATATATAGGCAGAATGGTATTACAGACAAAGACAAGGGAGACTGGAATGGCCATTTCTGGCTTATTAGCCGTCGTCAGCCAGCCATACCCAAGCCCGAAGTGTGGAACACCCGAGTAGAGGCGTGGACTTCTAAACCAACAGGTCGCGAGTTCGAGGCTCGGGTGTTCTACACTTCGGGCTTGGGTATGGCTGGCTGATGACGGCTAATAAGCCAGAAATGGCCATTCCAGCCTCCCTTGTCTTTGTCGCTAATACCATTCTGCCTATATATAATAGTAGAGGGACGATCATCGGTGATGTTTTTTCAGAACTCACTCGCCCCGTTGTGTCTTGGAGCTCTTTTTCTCTCAAGCCCAACCAACAGCCGCACATCAGCGCATGATATACGCAGAATGGCATTACCGACAAAGACAGCAGAGACTGGAATGGCCATTTCTGCCCTATTAGCCGTCGTCGGCCAGCCATAACAAACCCCGAAGTGCGGAACACCTTGAAACTTGCTTCGCAATGATCTCTCATCTGCGTGCTTCCAGGTGTCTGGTATTTTCGCGACTGTTCTTCTGACCTCATCGTACACTCCGGATCCTCTGTAAGAAGCAACGTCCTTGGCAGAGTAAGTATGACAGTCCAGATTTTGGGGTGCGAGTGTAAATATGCTCCTGACTTGTCTTCATCGACAGGGCGTAATGGCGGGTCATATAGTATCAATGACCCTTGAGGCTAACGCCTACTTTCACGTGAGGAATGCATGCATCTCAAGTTGGCAAAGTAGGCTCCCATTATCAGCCGAAATAAACATTAAAGGTCGCACGTTTACACGCGTCGTGAATGCTAATGGGAGTGCGTATGGAGAAAGCGAGCGAGGGCTAAAGGTGCAGACCAGGAGACGCAGGGACAATGACGATTCAGTGGGCAGACAGTAGGCTGGCCACGGACCAACTTTCGTTATCGTTTAGTTGTGTATATCAGCAGTCGGCAAGAAGAAGGTGAAAACGAGTAGAGGTTGACAGGTGTGCAACTAACGATGGGCTAAGGAGTAAACAGACGTCCGGATAGAGGCCAATTCTTGTTGCACTTTTACGGTGACCGTGGAGGACCGACCAGGTCTGCTCACAAGTCTTCATGCTCAACGTTGCGATTCATGCCGCCTGCTTCGGAAAGCCAAACCTTGCGAAGTTCTCACGAGTGTCCGTTAGTGGCCATGGTGACAGCCTCAGTGGCTTCCCAGTGGGAAGGGTAGACGCGTGTACATGTGCGTGTGAACAAAACAGACGACTGAGCAGCTTGTGCTAATTCATGCGAGTTACAACACGTCGACCAGTATGAAATAACTGCGCGTAAAAACGAATTGCACGTGGACGGCTGTATATAACTTTGTTCCCCGCTTTTTGGATGCGTTGGGTGATGGCGCTGTGAATAATCACGCTGTGATTTATTTGTTCCGCATAGTCCTTTCTATATTGCATCTCTGAATTTCATTTCGTCGCTCGCCTGCATTTGTTAGATCGAAATAAATGGTCTACGGCCACAAATCATCTCTCCAACAAACTATTCTTATAGAAGTTTTGAAGGAAGCGGTGTCAGAGGGCTGTTACTCGGCTCCTTTTCCGGGCTGAGGACAATCTCGGCACTAGAGTTCTACCCACGGACGCTATTTTGAGACGTCCGTCGCCCTGTTTTAGCATGCGAGCACTTAGAAACGGGGAGCTGCCACCTTCACAAGTGACTCATGTAAGCCGGATAACACTGCCAACCCAGTTTCAGTCCAGTTTCTTTAAGCTTCTTAGGCCTCTTCCCCACGCTTGTCAAGGGCTCTGACTATACTCAGCACCCAGTAGGGTATAACTCAACTTTTCTCAGCATCCGACGGACAAATAAGACACTATCTTCCGACACTATTTACAAACACTAACTTAAATACTGACCAAAAAGTACTACCTTTACTACACAAATGCAGGGCGAAATGTTGACCTCAAGATAGACCTTAAATGTTCAAACATGTTGCACAATTTCTAGTACGTGTTTTGCGGGAAGAGGTCAGCGCAGAGGGATTCTGTTCTCTATTGACGGCTAGCAAAACAACTGTCGCTCAAAATTACATCTCAAAATCTTTGGTGTTGGGCCAGAGTATAATTAAGGCTTTTACTTTGTATTTGTGGCGTGTTGTGTCAGTGTGCCGGACCGACAGGCATTATCGTAAATGCAGTCCCTTATGAAATGCCAGCGTTGGGGTGTGATGGCGCGCAGAGTTGTCGGTCCACTCTGCGTCAACTGGTATCCGTGCCACTAGCCCGCCTTACTTGTGTTGTGGCATAAAATCCTAGTCGGTGCATGTTGTGGACCAGACGGTATGACGGTACGCCTAGGTGCGGGGTTTCTCAGTGCTAACCACCTGCGCCCTCTCCCGCCTTCGGCCTTCTTGGCTCTGTCATCACTCCGGATCTAGGTGGGAGAGGAGGAGGGAATTCGCCAGATGCAGCGCAAACCCACAATAAACGTAATCGTGCGCAAGTCAATGTGCCTGCGCCACCATGCTGTGGGGCGCGCGGTGGGAATTTAAGGTGTTTACGTTCAAACAAGATACGCACGTTCGGGGGTCAGCCACTGTCAGTAACAATCGACCGCTATCTGTTGTTTTTTTCGTGTCTTCAGCACTCATTTTCGTTCATTGTGGGGCCGTGAAGCGGATAAGGGCGCTGGACAGTGTAGGGGCGTTGTCAAAATCACGATTACGGTTTAATATCACCGGCCTATTGCTTGACTTATTGCCTACAGAAGTCCATCTTTCCCGCATACCTTCGTTTCTCCGCATCCCCAACCTTGGAATGCTGTGCCCAACTGATCATACGGGTCACACATGCTTAAAACACTCACCTTACTTCGGCAAATATTAGTCTTTGCAACCTGACATACATATATACAAAGCATGTATACTACAGACTGTCTGATGGCTGTTATTCACAGCATCATGCGGTTTTTATTCCTGAACCTTGTTACTGCGATATGTTGCAAACTTTTATATAAGCAATTATTTACCATAGGTTGTTTTTACTTTCTGTAAATTGCAGGACACTAAGATAATTTGCTGAAGACGAAGACCCGTAGGTAGCATTTGCTGTTAACTATGCTTTTAAGAAGAATAGGGTCCTTGCACGGAACGTATTTAAGTCAAGAAGAATGTATGGAAAAGCCAAATTATTTCCACAGCTCTGGAGTTAACCACGTTACTTCCCTATTAGTTCCTGAGATGTTAGAATGCGTAAGTAGGAAAATGTCGACAAACAAAGAAACAAAATACTTTCCCGAGATTTCAAAAAGTCATACTTCCGCTAGTTCAAATTTTCAGAATATGCCCAGGGTAAAAATATAGGATTACACATTAAAAAACTTGCTCAGGTCCGCTTATTCTATATAAATCTGCAGGAAACAGCTTTGCGTTTTAAAAAGTATATTGATAACTGCTTGAAAACCCCAGATATCTATTGTGCACGCCTAACACAACGTTGAGTTTGATGTGAGATATGCACGTTTTAAAAAACACAAGTAAAACTGCGTATTTTGTGCTTATTTCGGAAGTTCGAGCGTTGTTTTAGAATATGAGGTAGGAGTGCCAACATTTCCGATTTAATAAATTTTCCACGTTTCAGGCCCCTTATTCATTATACAGATTAACGGATCGTGGTTGCCTGTTTTTCCTAATGTTCCCTATTAAAAAGCTCCAGCAAGTCTGAAATATTGGAGGCGACGTTTTGAACTATCTTGGGATCCTCCTTTTTAAATAATTGTGCAGAACTATTCATGATTAGTGAAAACCTAAGTTTATGAAGCGTAGAGGACTTTTCAAAGTTGTTATTTATAATTTAGTCCCAGTTAGTTCTTTCTAAAAACAATAGACAACTCAGTACAGGCCTTTCAAGATACATGCTGCATAATGGACTTCCCAAAAAGTCAACTGCGCCGGTCTTTAGTCACCATTCAGAAAAGCCTTTTTCCGCATAAGACAGTTTCTCCGACATAAAATCATGCTGCATTATTAGAGCGATGTTTACTGTGCATATATCGCTTTTGATCCGCGTTTCTGACCAACTGTTTTAGACATTGCAAAATTTGTAAACAAATCCTTTCTAAGTGAAAGCACATTTAGATCTGGAGCTTAATATACGTTAGCATTCTTCTAAGGTCCACCATATATCTCCTTGTGAAATCGATTTTTGGACGTTGCAGGGTTTCCATGAGGTGGCGGGCATACAAAGGAACAAACAGTTAAATAATATTTCGTTTTGATCTCAATTTGCCTATTGATACTGGCCATCGAATAAAGATTGTATCACTGGCTTTTATAAAAATTCCGGAGCTAGTATATTTATGTGCGCAACAGTTTATGCCTTTCTGCTTTGAGTAGTGGATTGTCAACTTCGGCGTCCATTGAAGAGTAGTCACTTGCCTTGCGTGAGGGCCGACTTTGCATAGGCCGCTTACAATCAATATCTTAAGAAAAAACATGGCTCCTCATAGCAGTCTTCGGGAATAAGTCTTCTTCAGCAGGTCTGTTTCAATGCGTGTGATCTGGAGCTTGTCACTGAACAGCTGTCAGGGCCCAAATTGAATGACTCTGGGAAGAAAATTTACTAGAAACATCTTTAATTTTGGGCAGTGGAGAACGCTTTGCGATATTTTGCGCAACGTGCTATACCGGACTAGTTTTTTGTCACTTTTGGCCCAAAGGTAATAGGCCGGAGATGTCATTTAAGTTTGCCAAAGGAATTATCCTTCTCATAGAGTAAAGCCCGTCGATACAGTTAAATCGCCCCCGGAGCACGGAGTTATAGCAACCTCGTAGACAGGTTCGGCTAAGCGTTTCCAGTCTATTATTCGCTGTAAATCACGCAAGATCGGGTCAGCCGATTCGACCTCATTTTCGGGCTTTTCCCTGTTTTCCCTAACCAGAAAATGTCTAAGGTAATATCTGCAAGCGGAAGAAAAAATACGTAAACAAAGCAAGCGCATGGGCCTAAGAGAGGGTCTGACAGGCTGACAAAGGCCCTTATACGCCGCTGTCAACAGCCTGTCATCTTTTGCGCTCTTGTTATTTGCCTGTTCGTTTCGGCAGACTGGCAGACAAATGACATGTCGTTGTGTACTCCCATAGATTCAGGATTTGGTAGCTCCAGAAGGTCAAGCAGACCGAGTTACTCCTATTTCTGTTTGACTTGTGATCTACTCTTTAAATCACTTAAAGTCCTTGCTTATGCCTTTCCAGGCTCCGTTTATTTTCGCTTTCTCAGTTCGCAATTTCTCAAAATGGAACACCACGTCAGCCTGAATACTTTCATTACTCTGCTAGCCAAAAACAACTAAAAACTCGCTCAATGCGCGTGGATAAATATTTTTTAATAATTACGAAATCGCAGTTTCCGTTTATTTAGTTTAGTTCGTAAGGATAATAGGTAAAGCCTTTGAAAACCCTATTGAGTACATGTCAGCTCGTTAAAAATAACTGTAAAGTTGTTTGGAAGAAGGCGTTTTGTGTTCAACAGGACAAAGATTACCAAACACCCGATGGCGCTTTTTCAAAATTTTTGTTGTTGGAATAGAGGCGCCTTAATTCGCTGCAGTAAGGTTGCTGTTTTTTACGTCGCTCTACTTTACAAACCACCCATTTTGTTTTACAGTGTGGAATAGAAGGCGGTTGACAGATTTGACAAAATCAGCCTGTTATTTTCATTTCTGTGAAAACCAACGCAAACATCCGGGACTTGGCTCTAAACAATTCAAACCGGTAATGCAACCCTGGTGTGGTGGTTCTTCTGATTAGGGTTCTGTTGTTTGCCCAAGACGGTGGCCCAGGCCTCATTAGCGAGTAATGGCGAAAGTATCCTAGGCCGCCCAGTAGGTCTGACAGCGACCTAAAAGATAAATCAACTGAATGGAATTCCCGTAAAGCTAACTCCAGGTGTACTTCTTTACGGCCTCAGAAGCCCGCATGCCTCCCCACGGCTTTGTCTCGGGCTGTGACATTTTGGAGCCAGCTATCCCTCGGGCGGGCTCTGTGGCCGAGCGCTGTCATGTGCATCGACCTGAGCCTGTGTCGAATACTGCACACACACACACAATTCTTGCCTTCGGACTTCGCCCACAGAGCTGAAAAAGGCCTCCATTCTGGCTTACTTTTTGGCGCACTGCAATGCAACAGGTGGTGCTTCCCCACCCCACTTGTGCGGCCTCGAGCGGTCTTTACTACTGCTGGATAAAAAAATTTACCCTCCGTGACGTGGTGCAGTAGCCTTATGAACATGCCTTGATGATGTTTCCTTTTGAAGGGTGTTTTCCGGGTTCCCCGAGGCGTGGTCAAGAGCGCATAAGGCACAAACGATGGCAAACGTTGAACGGCGTCCAACGCCGGCCTATGGAGAGGTACCAGTAGTAGCGTCCTGCAAAGCCCTGTTCCTAGCAAACCACCAAAAACGACGATTGAGGCCTTTGGCACCTGTAAAGCTTATGGTTTGCATTTCTATTGTAATGTGGATGCAGACTGACCTCTTTGGCTAAGATATGCGCTTTATTATAAGGTCTTTTAAAGCAGACATTTGGCGACATATAAGGTATCCTCTGAAATAGGAAACTTTTGTATTCCTGCTCACCGGTAACCTAAAGACTAATGGCATGGAAAACCCTAGAAGAACCTGTTCACAGGTTGGTGCAGGCAGCGCGAAACACCAATCATTCACGGCCATGTGTAAAAACACACCATTTGACACCCTACTTATGACGATATTTTAGCCTTTAACTACCGATCTTCACTGGTCTCTCCGGCAAAACGTATAATGTAAACTGCAATGTGGATAGGGAGGTCTTACACGACTGGTAGCAAAACAAAACCGGGAAAGTTGGCATTAGTGAGAAGAACTCAATTGAAAGTAAGTAGGTTCGCACCAATAAAAACTCAAATCTTGAATTTTGAAGTTCCTCTAGTTTGCACGATGAAGTCCGTACTACTGCCCTCAAGAAGTACATTAGGTGGGCTAACTCATGAAATGTCAACCGAAATTCCGGAATGCGTTTTCGTTTCGAAAAGATTAATTAATCAGGGTTGTAAAGTTAGTTAGCCTGCAACATAATTCTATAATATGTCAGTTACCTCAGGATGTCGGCTTTCGAATGAACTTCCTCCCGGCTGCATGCAAAAACTGCGCTCTATAAAAATGACAACTTAAGGAGCGTGCATTTTTCTCACTGATTTTTGATGCCTATAAAAGTTTAATTATATTTCTTGAAAAACATGCATAAAAATATTTATTCTTTCGCTCATTCGGTAAATATTTACTTCTTCTAATTTTATACTCGAAGGGGGGATATAATTGGGTTTTCGAAACGTTTTCCTATTCCCGAATAATTTTTAACCCGCTATGTCGTTACATTTGGATTCAGGGTTTACAAACTACAAGCCGTATATTTTTCGCGTAAGGAAAACCACACATTTCTCCACGGTAATAAAGGGAGACTATATAGGTTTCATGAAATTGAGCAGTAGATTTGATCCGTATTGTTAACTTTACAAGACACACTGGTAAATGCCGACACAGGACGATTTATGAACGGCTCTTTCACGGCATTTAAAATTCCAACAATTGGAAATGTTTTAAAGCCGAATTATATCTCTCCTTCAAGTATAAAATTAGAAGAAGTAATTATTTACTGAATGAGCAAAAGAGTGAATATTTTTATGCATTTTTTTCAAGAAATATAATTGGACTTTTAGGGGCATCGAAAATCAGTGAGAAAAATGCATGCTCTCTAAGTTGTTATTTTTATAGAGTGTAGTTTTTGCATGCAGTCTGGAGGAAGTTCATTCGAAAGCCGACATCCTGAGGGAATTGACATATTATAGAATTATGTTGCAGGCTAACTAACTTTACAACCCTGATTAATTAATCTTTTCGAAACGAAAACGCATTCCGGAATTTCGGTTGACATTTTATGAATGAGCCCACCTACTGTAGTTCGCAGCTGTAAGTTGGCACAATGGATCTTTTGATGAACAAGGGCACAAGTGCTCACCATCGCTCACCCCCAATAGCTGGTTCAAAGCATGGCCTGGGAAACATCCTATAGTCAATTAAGATCAACCCGCTCCTATAACCTGCGGACTGTATTCCCAGACACAACGAATCGCCAGCACTCTTCTGTAAAAGTCTTGCAGTCAAATAATAAAAACCGCACATCTGGATAAAAATAGCCAAAACGGCTAAAAAACGTTTGCTAAAATTCAGCTTAATTTGTGGCCGGCTAACGCCGTTCGTGCTCAACAACCGCTATGATGTTCGTTCATGTGTGCTGTCCGTTTCGGGCCAACGACACTGCCAACGGCAACGCGTCCAACTGTCCTCAATGTGATCGTACTTTTTAGTCTTGGTACGACCTGAACGGACTTTTCTGCGGTCACCAGAACACGGCCACAAATGGTGCGTACACGGTGCCAACTTGTCTCAACTGTGATCACATATTCAGTTGGCAGACATATCTCATAAAAAGTTAACCAAAAATCTGAAATGTGCTCTCGTTTAAAAAGGATTACTTGGGTGGGGCCATATTATTGAGTGTCCTACAACGTACTTCCAAGATATTTAAGTCACATCAAGATGTTGGTTTTTGTGCGTATCTGTCGTCTGCAAAAGTTTACTAACCAAAATGACCATTTATTTACTACTTTGTCTTCCCACTAATTTTTGACACCTCAAAAAATCCTAACATATCTTTGAAAATGTACACAGGCGTTCGCCATTGTAGAGCTTTATGCGGAAGACCACGTCTTCTTTGATTTTTAGGTGAAGGAGCGAAATCTTTTGATTTAAAGAGTTTACAATCATGAGGTATGTTAAGGCTATTATATTTCTGGACAGATAGCACTTATCCGTACGTTTGGTAATGCTGCTTATAAATCTAAATGTATTTTACAGAAAGCATGCATTAAATGTTCCTGTTTGTACTACGTTTGTGGCAAACTGCATCTGTTTTAAATTTTCACTCGAAGAAAGAAGACCCTTTGGTTTTTAAAGGATTTCAGTTATAAGACTCTTTAAGACTGAAATGTCCATTCAAGTAGCACCGTGTTTGCCCATCTATTCACACACTTTCTCAGGTATAAAAGTGGCCCGTATCTATTGCAAGGTTTTATGAACCATATGTAAAATCTTATTGATGGCATAAGACTGTATATTATTTCCCATAAGTAGGAAGTGTGTAGATCGATGATTGTAAATCCTAAACAAAATGCAACGGTAAGTCGGCTTCCAAACTATTTGGGAACTGAGAACGGTTTAGTGACTGGAAGATATCGTTTCCTCAAATATTAAATTTTTACTACACAATTGGCCCAAAATTACAGCTCTAGGTAGGGTTTTTGTAACATATGCTGATATTTGTGCGAATATCAAAAAGCGAAGGAGAAAATTCGACAAATCCTATTTGTAGCCATACCTCTTAGGGGTTAGGGATAGCTATAAACTGCGCATCCAAGAGCCAGAACCCTGACGTGACGTATAATAGTCAGCATTACAGCTTAACTTAAGTAATCATCGTCAACTGAAATCAATCCTCAGAATTTAACTTAATGTTTCCTGGTAGCCACCTACTGGTAACTGCGGAAACCTGCCCTATCGCCGCGAATTAATGCAGCGCGTCTGTTTACTCGGGCATAATCCGCTATTCGTATATCATCATCACGATGAAGTCGGACATCGTCGACTGTGACGAGTGGTCTACCTTTTTATCGGGATCTCTGTCGTGATGTGAAGTTCCAGAGACATGTTCAGTCGCCTAAAGCGACAAAAGTAGGATAACTGGAGGGTTTTACTAACAAAATCATGCTTACAAAAATGCACGCACAGGTGATTGCCAAAACAGAACAGTAAAACCTACGACTAAGTTCTGTTCCTCCTAACAAAATTGTATATTAGAGGCGTTTTAAATTCACCACAGCGTTAACAAAAACGACTTTCTTTTAAACCACGGGGCATATCGCCGTTGGGTAGAGAGTATGATTTGGTGAAACATCTTCTATTGGAGGATCCACCAAGTACTACGGAGGGTGTAGTAAGTTTTTCTGACGTAATGACATCAGCGGAAGCTGGCCAATGATGAAAAACGGATGCATTTCAGCAAATTCAGTTTTTTTAGCCCTGCCACAGTTCAGCTATACCAGAAAAAAGTGGGTCTGCGCTGTAAAAAAAAGCCAGTAAGGGCCGCTTGCGTTGCTGCATTCTCATAGCTAGAGCGGGCTACAGTATTTTTGTAGAAAACGATATAACATTAAAGTCAACTGCGGTTTTGCGCATTTTGTGGCATAACCAGTTTTTCTAATGCCTAGACTGTGGTTAGCGGATATCATCAAGGGGCGAAAAAGGACTAGGCCGTTCAAATTCAACGTTTGATCGTTTTAGATAGCGGCAGAATGCTACGGTGGCCGCTTTAGACCAGAACAAAGACTACGTGCAGGTTGCTATTAAACTGGCAAAATGGTATACCAAACCTAACTGGTGGAACGCTCTCCTACAGAGCTCATAATGATACTTTATCGCTCATTCCCCTTCACGCATTCACCCTAGCAACCGTCCTAATTTCGCAAACAGGAAAAATAGGCAAATATTTTCAGCAAGCTGATCTTTCACAAAGCAAAGTCGTCTTGTGAACAAGTCATCTAAGCCACACTTGATGACAGTGAGATTGGCAGCACTCTGGTGATTAGGCGGATAAAAATCAAGAACGCACCAAAATTATAAGCACTTTTTAAAAAAGGCTTGATTGTTATAAATACTTTCAGACGTATCAGACGGAAAAGTGATCGGCCACCAAGTCTACAAAACTCTTGCCAATTCGATCAAATATTCAATTAACCAGTGATAAAAGAGAGCAACGTCTCTTACCCCGTAGTTATAAACTTCTATTCGATCCTCTAACGTTTTGACATGTCTAAAGACTTCATCATCACCGACATCAAGGATGATTAACTACCAGACATCTGAGTTGCAACCTGCTGTCTCTATTTTTAGTAGCAGTAGTGTGCTTGCATCCCCTGGCGAACTCCTCCTTCGGCGCGGAACAACAGGCATTTAGAGTGAGACGCTGAACTTTCTGTGAGCTATCGGCAGTATCGTTACATAACTGGGCATTTACAGTTTATAAATGGAAGGCCAGTATTTCCTAAGTTGCTATGTGTATTTCTGGAGTAAAGACCGTCGGCTTTTTCGCCAGTTTAGGTATGGCAGCACAACGACATCGCGTTTGCAGGTCAGAAGTCTCTTACTAGGGGGAAGGGATAATCGCGGAAGCATCTACTTGTGAAACTCGAGATACGACGGGTAGACTATGAAATCTGGTCAAAAACGGATAGTTATAAGCTTTTATTCATCTTCCTAACGTTTCAACTTGGCTAAAGATTTCATCATCACCGACACTGAGGAGGATTAACTACCAGACTTCTGGTTCGTAGCCTGCTATTCCTATGTTTAGTAGTCCGAGGTGCGGCAGGTAGACTATGAAATCTGATCGAACGCACATAAATATACGCTTTGCGCGAACACTGCTTGCAGTGCGAAGCAATTTCAGCTAGTCGGGCACTCACATGCAGCCGGGAACACACGCAAGCATACATTGCCCTAGATAACCGTTTAGCCTAATTATGCATGGCCAGTTCTGTCATTTGTCTTCTGTTTTGCACCCCGCCAGATGTACGCTAGGACAAAACTGACTGCCGTCAGTTTAGTTATCGATCGAACGTCCAAATAGGTGTCCTGCCGTAAACATACTGATAGGTTACTTATTTTCGTCGTCTAGGCATCTTAGTGTGAAGAAGATGTAGACAAAAGATGCGTTTACGTCCCAACAGGCAATTTTCTTATCGCTGGTGAACCTTTTCCGGCTTTTGATTAGCTTGAATTGGCCGACTGTAATAAGCACAAGATCTACGGTAGGTGGGCTAACTCATGAAATGTCAACCGAAATTTCGAAATGCGTCCTCGTTTCGAAAAGATTAATTAAGTGCTGTTGTAAAACAAATCATCATACAGCATAACTTTATAATGATCCAGTTACTCCAGGGTACCGGCTTTCGAATGATGTTCTGTAAGACTGCACACAAAAATTATACTATGTAACAAATGACTACTTATGTAGCATGCAATTTCTCCCCGAGTTTCGATTTCCCTAAATGTCCAATTATAGCTCATGGGAGACATGCACCAAAATATTAATCCTTTCAATCATTCGGTAAAAAATTACGTCTTTTTTCAATTTTTTACTCAAGGAAAGCTTACACTTTGGTTTTTAAAAAGTTTTTCATTGTGAGATTTTTTAATACCATGAAATGGCCGTTCATAAAACGTCATGTCACCACATTTCCCAATACGGCTTGTAAATTTAAAAATATGGATCAAATCCAATGCTAAATTTTATGAACCCCATATGGTCTCCTCCTAATACCGTGGAGGAATGTGTGGTTTTCCGTACGCGGAAAATACATGGCTTGTAGTTCGGAAACCCTGAATGCAAGTTTAACGACTGAGCGGTTTCAAAATTCTTCGGGATTCATAGATATTTTGATAGATTTTGAATAATTCGTATTGACCCAACTGTGAAAAACTTAAGTACGAGGCCACGTAGCTAAAGTGGTTAGAGTGTTGGCTGCACTAAACCCTTCCCCTTACTGCTTGGGGTCGAATCCCACCGAGGAGCCGAGTTTTTCACAATTGGATCAATATGAATTATTCGGGAATTTGAAAACCTTTTTAAAACCGAAGTAAACCTTTCCATCAAATTTAAAATTGGAAGGAGATGTAATTTTCTACCGAATGAGCTGGAGAATGAAGATTTTTATGCATTTTTTCCAAGAAGTATAATTGGCCTTTAGTGGTATCGTAAGTCAATGGCAAAAATTCATGCTACTTAAGTAGTCATTTTTTGCAGAGCATGGCTTTTGCATGCAGCGGAAGGAAGTTCTTTCGAAAGTCCGCATGCTAAGATAGAATTATACTGCAAACTGATTAGTTTTTCAACCCTACTTATTTAATCTTTTCTAAACGAAAACGCATTTCGGAATTTCGGTTGACATTTCGCGAGTTACCCTACCTACTGTACCATTAATCAGTAGCAAGTCATACCCCAACGCCAGACTGGAGAAAATTGAATATCATGGACCCTCAGGCATTCAGCTCCTGTGCTTTACTCGGCGCTCCAGCCATAAGTGAACGATCGTAACGATTCAAGTTTGTGTGTAAGTAGAGTCCCACCGGTCTGACTGAAGGTAGCAAAATGCTTGTTTTGTTTTTTCTTCACACTATTAAGAGGAAAGGGATAATGTGGTTTGAAAAATTGCTAACTACGAGATTTCTAGGACCGTGAGTAATCTCTCATAAAATATCGTGTCTCCTTCTTTAATAATTTTGCTTTTGAAGTTTACAATATGGCTTAGATCCGTTGCTGAAGTTTATGAACCCCATATGTTATTCTTTTAGTAGCGTATAGAAATATATGATTTCTGTACGCGGTAAATATCCAACTAGCAGTTTAGAAACCCCAAACTCAGGTGTAACAGCAGGTTGGCTTTAAAATTATTCAAGGTTAGTGAAAGTTTTTAAAATCGTATAATTTCCTTTCTTTAAGTATAAAATTTGAAGAAGACGTACTTCTCTACCAAAATGAGTAAAATAATAAATGCTCTTATGCTTTTCTTCATCAAATATATTTGAATTTCTCAGGGCATCGACCATCAATGAGGAGAAATATTTTTACTTATGTAGTTGTCTTTTGCGGAGTGTAGTTTTTGCAGGCAGCCGAAAAGAATTTTGTTTGAAAGTCCTCATCCTGACGCGACTAAAATATCACAAGATTATTCTGCGCGGCGGTTAGTATTACAACCATATTTAAGTAACGTTTTTTAGTCAAGAACACATTTCAGAATTTAGGCTAGCACTTCAAGAGTTGTCACGTCTACTGTAATTACAAATTCGGAGGGACTGAAATGGTCAAGTTTGGCTTATTCACTTCTACCAACCATACCTAGGCCGATTTCGTCTACTTCAGTAATTTTTTAACACGGTGGATCCCCACAGTCGTCAGGTGATCATCTGCGACGGCCGCATGTTTGAGATCGAAGGCAAAAGCGGACAAGCGAGCTCATTCACGCAGTTAATTTATCGGAGCAGCACACCCTTGGAACTCTGATTTTTATACCTCCTCCCCACGTATGCGTTTCAAAGGCACAAAGGCACACTCACTTATCGGGACTGTCTGTATAAACCCACTGAAACGTGAATAGTTTTATATTTTGTAGCTGGTGATTTCGGTCTCATGGGAACATCGTCCATCGAAAGGGACATATTCGCATTACTGTGGAGCTAAGGGTCTATAGCTAATGCAGATTGCGCACGGGGACAGACAGTGTAGGGCCCCAGGTACCACCGGATTACGACGGTGCATAAACCAACTATGACTATTCCAGTAACTCACTTGATGAGTAATCAAGAATTGTTTAGGGAAATTTTTAAAAGCCTTGGATTGACTTTCATATTCTGACACTTCGTAAGTGTTATGTGTCCAAATACTCGCTATTCTGAAGCCCTACGTTTGACGGTCGAACGTGTATGTCCCTCTCTTTAAAAGTGTTAGTAAACAACCCTGTCTGCAAAACAAATCTTAATTTTAAAGGAAAAAGCCAAACGTTCTCAAAGCAATTATGGAAAGAAAGTTGAATAGGTTTAAGAGTTCGTCATTTTGATCGTTCGGATACGTTTTCTGGTATGTGCACACACCCTTACCCATTTTAGGTTTACACCCGTTTTTGTATGCAACTCGATACATATGGCAACCGCAGCAAAATTATTGTAATATTTGCTGACTTGGATTATGACTCAGTATAAATATTCAGCGAAACTTACGGCAGATTTCAGAGTAACCGAATACAACTCTATCCAGAAAAGCAAAAGAAGGGAGAATGCGGGTCGCGGTTTGAAAAGTGTCGACACCGATCAATTTTTTGAGCATAAAACTACTCCATGCGTTTAATAAAAGGAATTTTCTGAATGGAGACATTGAAACAGCACCGTGCGAAGACCGGGAGAGATAACTGTATAACATTATTATAACGGTACCTCTGGGCTGAGAGAGTGTGTCTTAAAGATAAAAAATTTTAAGCTAAATTTAGCATGTCAAACTGCAGGAAATAAGGGGTGAAAATCGGTTTTCAATGAAATGCATTTGCGAAATCTAACCTGCAACCGCCGAAAAGACTTGATTCGCAAAGTTCATGCTTGTCTCGTAAGTTTAAAAATGTGCGATATTTATTCACTTGTCTTATCCCATTACTACTGTGATGCGTATGCAAGCTTGATTGAGGCCTAAAATCTATCATTTAATAATCATAGCATTTTGCGTTTTCTTAGGAAGTAGTTATCAATTTTAAACATATCAAATACCTGAATCCTACCCATAACCATAATCGAGAAAATGTACATACGCGTTCGACTCATAGCTAGCGGAGCCGCTCTTGTTTCCACCAGTTTCGCCTCCAAATTGAAAGTTGCAAACAGAGACTACCCTCTCGTCCGAGGGGTTTTCCGGTTGCACTGACAGCCGGACTGCTTCTGGTTGCTCTTCAGCCGACGAGACAGACATCGCAGTGCTTTCAGGCAGCCTGTTGAGTGAAATATTCAGGCTCTTACGGGTAACCTGAGGCGTGCACTTTTTCTGCCATGGTCAGACCTGCAGTAGTACTAATAGCAAGTAGTTACTGTCCCCGGGTCACATGAACTGACAACCGCGGATTTTGACCCTCCTTCTTGCATATTCTTCTTTTTCTTCTTTTTTTTCTTCACAAAAGTACAGATTTTACTTTAACTGTGGGTGTCAGTAGAACAGAATCGTCAAAGACGGCTCCCACTGGCCTTAATTTTGTCTGTGTGAGGCAAGCAATTTCTAACTGTCAAAGTCCAGTTTTGTCGCTACAATTAACTAAAAATAACTTCAACTCTCACGAAAAGTTTTATGGGACTAAAAATGAGAACTCTCTACTCACAGGGATAATTAAAAGTACGGGCCACGAAAACAAGACGCAGTTGTCTTTTATTTTCCTCTAAAAATATCTTAATTTTAGGATAAATAGAAGAAGTGCATTAAATCATGTAAGTTGATGTGATTTTACGTTACAAACTGAAAAATGGTGAATTGGTATGGCAAGACTGCAGACCTTTATGCAAGGGCCCTGAAACACTTTCTTCCATGACTCGGAATCACTTGTTGCAGACCTTTCACCGCCAATGCTCTTTAGTCTTAGGACATTAAAATAGAATTAGCTGCTTTAAAGCTGGCTGAAAGTAAGTTAATTAGGACAAACACGATAGGTGACGTATCTCACGAAACGTACATAGGAATTTTGAAATACGATTTTACTTAAAAGGTATTACTTAGATGGAGTAATACTATGTAGCATCATACGGCATAATCCGCATATATTTCTGTCATTCCAGGGTGCCGGTTTTTGAATGTGATTCCTTCGAATGCCTATAAAAATCACACCCGGCAAAAAATCTCCGAGTAACTAGTACGATGTTTTCAATCGAATTTAGGTGTTTTTTAAGTTCGGAAATATTTTAGGGGGAACGCGCTCAGCAAACACTCTTTAACAGCCCCACTTTGTAGTAACTTGCGTCTTCTTTAAATATTATTCCTCGAATAAACAGTATCTTAGAAGGAATAATATGACATTGTGGAATTTTTCAAGACTATGAAATGTCTGTTCAAAAGACATTGCATCTGTGCGTATAAATGTTTTTACGGGGTATGTGGCGTGGTCCATATACGCAACGCAACTTTATGAGTCAGAGTTAGGAAGGTGATTTTCAGTTTATCGGCGATATGCAGTCCCTGCTGGTTTAAAGTATGTTTGATGAAATTGAGTGCAACTAGCATTCGCAATTCAAAAGCCTACTCAGAGATGCAGATCGGCGTTTTATGGGTTTGGGTCAATTTTGCAGTCGATCACTGGGTTTTTTGCATTTCTGCATACACAGTCTGTCCGGTATTCTATAGTTACTCCGCATCGCAACAAGGCTACGTTGTGCATTCAAGAGAGATTAAACATCTCAGATAATCCGTTTAGAGAGAGGGCATATATCGAAAACTGCTATGGGGCCTTAATTTTAGGTCGCCTTAAAACTCTTCTTATCTCGGCTATGCGTGCTTAGAGTGAAGCAATTTTGTCGCAATCACTGGTATTCCAAGGAAGTACATGAACCGACCTGACAAAATGAGTGACTTTTGCATGCCTGAGGTTTAACGATTTTTGCGGAAAATCTTTGCAAGTATCTAAGGCGCTCCTGTGATTGGGGAAACGATGTGCTATTCATTTTTATGTTTTTTAGTACAACAAACGTGCTTTTGAAATATTCCCTAGTTAAATACGTTTTCTTCGATCATTGAGTTTATTCTAGATGAGGAAGCCTCCAACTCATTCTCTAGTTGTTTACTGATGCTTTCCTCCATCGGCTTAAAAAATACGGCTTAGAAATGTCTAAATACGATTTTTAGCCAGATTTATTGAAACCTATTGCAACCCCGAAGTCGATTTCATGCCACAGATACGCAAATTGTATGTAAGCCCCTGAGTGGCTAAGAGCTTCGACTGTGGCACAATGCATGCGATGTGCAACGCAGTAGAACACTATTTCTGCAACAGCCGTACACTTTTTGAACGTTGTTTCAACTTTTTTTGATCAGATTGGCGATTTTTAGCCCACAAAACACAGTTAGCGTCCTACGACTGTCGATTCTGCCGACGTTGCCAAAACTCGGTCGAGGATTGCCTTTAGCTGGTATTAGGGAACAGTCCCTTAATATAAAACGGATCCCAAGAGATTTTTGCAGTATTAGGACAGCTAAGGTAAATGGTCTATCAAATTACACAAAAAACGAATTTCAGACCTTCTGCAAGTGTTTGCTGTCTGGATATCCGGTGCAGAGAAATACTGCACCTTAGGGACCTATTTAAACCACTGAAGTGTCGAGCAGGAGTAATTCCGTTTTTTCATAAGTACACAAATACAGGCAGACCTGACTCAACTAAGTAGACCAAAAAATATTTGAAACTATGAAAATTGTCCTCAGTAAATAAAGCTCTCCAAATGTTTGAGATCCTTGCACATTTATAAATAACATATTTTTGACTCTCTCAACAACGCTAATTGCAGTAAACGCATTGTCAGTCATGCTTATCTTATACCTCATCAGAGCTCATTTGCGCAACGTTGAATTACTTATCCGGAACTCAAAAGGAGTTTTGCGTGCTTATCGCATTTTAGTAAAATCACGCATGAAATTATTTTGAAGTGTAAGTGACCACAATTCACAACATCTGCAGAATGATCTTGAAGATTTGTCAGTTAATTTTCTTCGTTTCATGAATTGCTAGGCACCAGAGCAAATGCTGCTAACCAATGAATTTTGTCAACGATAATAAAATGTATACGCTGTCTCACACAATGTTTTTTTCAATGGTCACGCAAAGAAAGACAATAGAAACGTTACATTTTGGTTGAGGACGCCTAAATCTAACTCAAAAGTAGTTTAAATGTCCAAGAACTCTATTGTTAAAACAACTGATAACTTATAAATGAAGTGCTTTTATCTTTGTGAATTGTGTTCAATTGTTGTCGGAGGAACCTCTATGTGTGCATAGATGCTCTTACCTTCTCAGAAGGAGCTTCGTGTATTTAGTTAGTAGTCAATGTAGAAATAGCCCTGCTGTTAACACAGATGTTCAGACATTCAAAATTATTTACATTTTTAAATTTTGAACATACGGATGTAGTCGTTGTGCCCAACAGCTTTAAGACTATACGTATGTTAGGACAGTGCTTCTAGCAGGCATGTAGTGGACTATTGTCTCGGCATATAATTACCATAGTAAGGATGTTTTTTAGAGTTACGCTTGCCTAAATCACGATTCGCGTTATCTTCCCAGTGTAAACTCTCGATCAGTAGTTGTGTGTCTATTTTCAACGTCTAATAACCAGCAAAAAATGCCTACATCTTTACGTTGTTCCTCTTTTGTCACAAAGGGATCTATATGTAAATTCAATTTAAAACGACTGAGTCTGTGGGTCTAGTTAGCAATGTCGCATATGATAAGTTCGTCACAAAATGAGCCAATAAATTTGACAGAGGCCAGGAGGAAAGTATCCCATGTCTCCCGGTTATTTTTGGAATAAATTAATTCTCCAAAGAGCGCAAATTATTTACGTTGTCGTGTATGAACGTTTTGAGGCGACAACTGCCCCTGACGTCACCTGGGACCATTTTACTGGTCACAATACAATTCCAAACTATTGCAGCCACATGTGATCTGAAAACGAGACATTAGATGTTTTCATATCTCCCTTTCCCAATCCATTATTAGGCTTCTGTCTGACCAATAACTCAGAGGCAAATAATCTCACCAGATATGTAATGAGACTTCTGCTTAAAGTCGGCTTAATTTACATGCTTTGGATCCATATATTTCCCTTCTTTTCCCTGGGAAAGTATGCAATTATCCTTGTGACTTTTGTCCTCAGAGTAAACGTTGATGTCTCAAGTTTGATTCAATTTATTATTCACTACTGAGAGTTTCTTACTATTGCAAACTCACTTGGGTTATTTTGATAGGGTGTGTCTGAAATGCCTATTGTCAGTGAGGTTGGTTTTTGTCAAAACGACTGCTGCAGCATCTATGGATCCTGACTATTAGTTGTTTCCTAGGGCAGGCATGCAGATTACATTTTGAGTTAATGTCGACGTTGTCGAGTCAAGACAATTTGCAGGCAGTGTTTTTTGTCTACACACAAATCCAGTAGTAAACATATACGCTGTTAGGCAAAATAAATCCCCGAAACCGAAAGCATGCATGCAAACAACGGCGAAGAAGGAGACAAGTGACTCACTTCGGGGTGTTCTGCTCCTGTTCCATCCTCTTTCCTTGCTTACTAGTTAAAAAATATATCTAAAATGCCATACTTCGGAATATACCTATTTTTCTCAACTGGCGACGAATTGCGAGACTCATTCGAGGCTTCGGAGCCGTCTGATTGGCTACGCCACTCGGCTTGCTCCTTGGCTGCGAGGAAGGCATGTTTGCACCTGTACTCATCGACCTAGCGCGTCTTTCCGATCGGCCACCGTGATTGGTCAAACCCGCTCGCCACATACTGCACTCGGATCATCGACCGTCGGTGGTGGCCGAGATCAGATCGTGTTACGCTTTTTTTCTCTGAATGCCGAGACCTCTTTTACTAGTTCGGCCACTGGTAAAGAGGAATGTGTTAGTGGCTGGTCGAGGACCATTGGGCTGGACAAAATAAAGCTTCCGTCACTCACCCGTCCAGGTTACTAAACAATTTCCTTTTAAAGTGTCGCAGGGGGTTTGCAGAATAACCTTCAGTCAGCAAATGGGATGTTTTCCTAGGACTCAGGTAAAGAATAAATCGGAAAAGAAGACAATCTAACCCCCTCCCCACCGTCAGTAGGTTAATTTATCCGAATCCTCGGGCATGAGCTTGGGTTAATCATTAGATGATGAGAGATTTTTCCGTATATTGCCAGTTTTCGCCAATCAACGGATGAGATCGGTCCCCCGAGCAGCGTATCAGAGCGTATAAAGCCAGTTTTGACGGTAGACGGGCAATATCTGAGCTAAATCAACTTCATAAAAAATCTTATTAAACTCGGAAACTTCCCAATTTCTGATGTTTGTCTCGAGCATGAATTCAAAGCGTCAGAAAACTGCTTCTGTCTCTTAGGGGAGCGAATTTCCCCTCATAGTTCCCCTCTGAAATTAACACTTGGGACAGAAATTAGCATTCTCATTTAGATAGAACGAGCTGGCATAGTTAGGAAAATGAATTTTCTTTTAATGTAATTCACAAATTTGCTGGTAGAATGTGGATTACTTTTGTGTTCTCAGCACAAACACGAGACATATTTTCTTCTCAGAAGTTTCGCTCGAAACGAGAGTGAGTGAAATATGCTCATGTGCGCTCATTACCTATGCGCTGTGTTATGACTGTCCGGTTAAAAGCACCCTCTCCAAGGCAACGGGACAGTGGTTTGTAAAATAAATACAATTAAATCCCAGAAAAGAGCCGGATTGTTGAGAAAATCAAAATCAGAAAATTCTGTATTCCGCTAGTGCCGCTCTCATGACGTACATACTTGGTTTGGAAAATCGCTTAGCGACTGGAAATACCACTGCATAATGATGATCGGCTACTATATTTTATGTCAAAACATCCTCACTGCACGCTCCGTATTCTGGCCAGTCAGGGTAATTTTTCAGTCAGTTTCTGTTCATGAATTATATCATCCTTTCGAAGAATGGCATGCGAGATAATTTACTATGATGAGAAGAGAACGTCCAGCTAGTCCCTGCAATCTTCTTTTAATATTCCATGGTCTTCGGGAACAGCATTCACCAAACGAAGGTATGGTTGCATAAGACAGCTCCGAAACAAGCTGAGATCCGGGCATCGCATCTGCTTGCTTTACAAACTGAATCCCTATTCTGCCGCCTCTTGGACAGTATGGACGGACTGTTTAGTCGTATTAGTCACCGCATCCTATCTCGCCTTAGGTCTTCTTGACTCTGCCTTGTCACCGGATTCAGGTAGTTTGTGGGGAAGAGAGTGCGATAGATGCGGCGCAAGTCATCAACCTGCGTCCGGCATGCTGCGGGTCACACCGTGGACATTGTTGCCCGCGACGGCCGAGATGTCATCAGCAAGTGGTCTCATTGCCCATTTGCCCGCCTGTTTGGTCGCTTTGCATTTTGTCGTTCGCCGCGCCCAGTCGCGAAATATTCGAGAAAATTGATCGCAATGCCTCAGAAGCCCTTTTAGCTATAAAAGACTACCCAAGTGAAGTCGCACCGCCGTGATTTATGGAACACAAATTAAAATTAACAAATGCACTGTTACGTTTTGGTTTTCCATCCAGACTACCTGTGTGCAGTCAAGTAAACTGATATAGGTCATGGCAAAACCACATATGCTTCTGATCGTAATGGACGTCACGCATATTTAATGCCGTGAGAAAATAACATTTTGTTCATTTCAAAAGCATGACGATATCTGAATTGAAAGCTGACGGTTCCCCATGCAAAAGCTGTGATTTAGGGTATTGTTGAGTCGTATGCTTCCTAATCATGCATTCAAAGACTGCCAAATGTCGGTTTTTTAATCTTCTCCTGAAGTAATGACCTAATCTGAAATAAATCGCGGAAAATGGAGCTTTATAGGCCCGAACCGTTAGATGTCAGCTTTAGCGGAATAACCGCGTAATGTTCACAAACTGCCATCAGACATTCTGTAGTATACATGCGTTGTACATATGTATTTCAGTTTGTCAAGACTAATACACATTCCGACCAGGATTTTGTGTCATAACACAAGTCATTTGGTCCAGCGCACTGCCACGATACTCGCGGAATACAAAGTAAATGTCGTGGGTATACTGTGACTCAACACCGCAGAGCCCAAAACGCAAGTTTGAGCGCCATTTGCTCTGCTAGACTTCAATGGAGAACAAACTGCCTCTGCGCAGACTTCTTCCCGAAAATCCCGCACTGGGAAGTTTGCAACGTCTTCAAACATTTAAGGTCGTTATTTCTTTCTTGCACTATCTAATTAAGTTTTTCATGGTCATACAGTGGACGACAATGAATGAGATGGACAGGACAAAAACGGACGGTTGTCGGTTGTGGATGACCGCGGCTAACCCCACGAACGCGCGTACCTGCTTCGAACGTCAATTTACGCGCGCACATTGCCACGATACGTTTGGAGGATAAAGTAGAAGACTGAGGCACACTCTAGTTTAACACTACATATCTTTAAATATAAGTCCGAGTTACAGTTGCAGTAGATGTGCTAGCTCATGAAATTTTAACCAAAATTTCGAAATGCGTTCTCGTTTCGAAAAGATAAATTAAGTAGTGTTGTAAAACTGACCATGGTGCAGCATGAATCTATCCTGCAGAAGCTTGCAGAAGCTGAGTAACACTCTTATTTTACATCTGAACTCCAGGCGGAGGACGAATTAGACTCACTGACGTTGAAATAATAGTTTCACGGAGATCATGACGGACCGGTCCTGTATTACAGGTGGCTGAAATTTGTTTACATCAGGTGCGGCTAGATAACCACATCCGACCCCGAAGCACTCTGTGTACGTGCTAGGGTACGTAGCTCTTGTCACCTGGGAAAACCAAACTCGCTAGGGGAGGACTACAATAGATGTGCTAACTCATGAAATGTGAACCAAAATTTCGAAATTCGTTCTCGTTTTGAAAAGATAAATTAAGTATGGTGCTGTACAACTAATCATGGTGCAGCATAAATGTATAAGGATCCAGTTACCGCAGGGTGTCGGCTTTTGAAGGAACTTATTTTCGGCTGCATGCAACATCTATATTCTGCAAAAAATGGCTACGTATTCAGTATGCAATTTTCGCTTTGATTTTCGATGCCCTTGAAAATGCAATTATATTTCATGGAAAACATGCATAAAATATTCATTCTTTTACTTATTCGGTGGAACATTGCGTCTTCTTTCGATTTCATGCCTAAAAGAAGGGTATAATTTGGTTTTAAAAAGGTTTCTAATTGTGAGTTTTTTTTAATACCGTTAAATGGTCGTTCATGAATTGTCATGTATTTGCATTTACGAATGTGACTTGTAAAGTTAACAATATTGCTCAAATCCACTGCTTAATTTTATGAACCTTATATAGTCTCCTCTTAACACCGTAGAGGAATGCATGGTTTTCCGTACACAGAAAATATACAGCTCGTAGTTTCGAAACCCTGAATGCAAGTATAACAGCAGGTCGGGTTTAGAATTGTTCGGGAATTAGAAAAGTTTTTAAAACCGAATTGTATTCTTTTTGAGTATGAAATTAGAAGAAGACGTGATTTTTTACCAAATAAGTAAAAGAATGAATAATTTTATGCATGTTTTCCATGAAATATAATTGAATTTTTAAGGGCATCGAAAATCAATGAGAAAATGGCATGTTACATAAGTAGTCATTTTTTGCAGAGTATATATCTTGCATGCAGCCGAAAATAAGTTCTTTCGAATACCGACACCCTGAGATAACTGGATCATTATAGATTTATGCTGCATTATGATTAGTTTTACAACACTACTTAATTTATCTTCGCAAAACGAGAACGCATTTCGAAATTTCGGTTGAAATTTCATGAGTTAGCACATCTACTTTATTTCAATTACCCCAGGACGCCGGTTTTCGAACAAACTTATTTCCGGCTGTATACTACTTGCTGTCTGTCTGTCTTGGGTTTATGAATACTACGTAGTCATTTCACCGGATTTGATAGATTTAAGCTCATATATTCCTATCAGCTTTGAACTAAGACAACAAAGCTTCATTCCGATTGACTTACTCCATGCTGCCGTATTAACTTTTGAGTAGATGTCATTTCTATGTGTGATGGCATTTTAAAAGGTCACTATTATTATTTACTAGGCAGGCTGTCTATCGTATGCTTGTGCTAGCTGTCTGATGTCTGGATGCCGTTTGTTAAATACTTGCATATTTCTACTGAAGGTAGAAGGAGGCATTGCTAAAGATGATTTAATAAATCTTTCATATCCTTCATACGAGATTGCAGTCTTTTGGATTCAGTTCGCTCAGACCATCGGGACTTCAAAACGAACAATTTTAATTAAATAAATTTTTTTACAGGCACACACGCTGCTTAATTCTGAGGTTTCGGCCGTCCGCGTTGTGTAAATTAAATTCAGTATAAAAAGTACCTGTAAGCAGACGCGTGCTGATTCATGCATGGCTGAAAGAGGCTACGGACAAACCGTTGGAAATTGAGTCAAACATGGTAGCTATATGATAATAGGGATGACGCATCCACAAGCTATTTTCGCAGATGTTTGCGCTTCCCATCCCAGACGGTAGCCAACGTTAGGGTTGACTGAGTGAAGGCAGAAAAGGCCCGTAACAATTTTAGATCAGCCATAATAGCCTGGCTGACCTGTCTACTCGTGATGCCTGCCACTAAGTTGGGGCTTGTTTACTTCAGAGAGGCAATAGAACTGTGTGCATCCAGTCTCCGTCTACAGCGACCAAAAATGTCCAGGTGGAGAGGCACTGGCGAACTCCGTTTCCATGAGCTACTCATGAGACCCATCTGCAGGATGGCATCCATGCACCATCTGCACTGTTTGCTTGCTCAGATTTTATTTGCTGGCCCCAGATGGTGGTCGATTTTTTTGATCGAATGAATGAAGGCAGAAGAATCCTGAAACCACGCTGCATCTACAGTGCGTGACCTATCTCATGAAACGTCGGCTGAAATTCTGAAATACGTTTTCGATTAGGAAGGATTACTTGATCGCAGTTGTGATACTGACTATCTAAAGGCATACTCTTATAACATTTTGGACTCGGCAGGATGTCTACTTTTAAATGCACTTCTTTTCATTCTCCTATAGAAAGAGTGCTTGGAAAAAACTGACTACTTAAATAGAATGCATTTTTCCTATTGATTTTGGATGGTCCTGGAAATTCAAATATATTTTTTAGAAACCACAAACAAAAATATGTTTTCTTTTAATCAATCAATAAAGAATTACGTCTTCTTTATATTTTATACTTAAGGAAGGAGTATAATTAGGTTTAAAAAAAGTTTTCTAATTGCCGAAAAATTTGAAGCCTGATTATTCGTTGCATTAGCGTTTAGTGATTACACTCTACAATGCGTATGCGTTCCGCGTAAAGAAATTCCCATATTTTTCTATGTCTTTAAAGAGATATCATACAGGGACCATGAAATTTTGCAATGGATGCGGACCATGTTGTACAGTTCATGAGGAGCAGTGGTAAACGGCCAGATACGATGCTATGTGAATAGACATATCGCGGTCTTAAAGAGTCTCATAATTAGAAACTTTTTAAAACCTAATTATACTCCTTCCTCAAGTATAAAATATAAAGAAGACGTGATTCTCTGTTTATTGACTAAAAAGCATATTTTTCTTTGTGGTTTCTATAAAATATATTCGAATTTCCAGGACCATCCAAAATCAATAGGAAAAATGCATGCTACTTAAGTAGTCATTTTTCACGGAGCACGCTTTCTACAGGAGAATGAAAAGAAGTGCATTTAAAAGCCAACATCCTGCCGAGTTCAAAATGTTATAAGAGTATGCCTTAGGATAGTCAGTCTTACAACCGAGACCAAGTAATCCTTCCTAATCGAAAACGCATTTCAGAATTTCTGCCAAAATTTCATGAGATATGTCACGCACTGTATTTGCCTCCCCCCACTTCATGTGGACACCACCGTTCTGCTGTCATGGGCAATCCGAGCTCTGATTGGTCGGTTGTTGACAGACCGTGAACCCTGCCACCCATTCGAGGGCTATTTTATACGAATTCCAGCGACCCATTTTATAGAAGGATGCAGTCTCTGCCTTGAAATCTACCGTCAATTCCACCAACCAGGACCGGATTGGTCGTGCAACAACCAGAAGACGCCAGTCGAAATGCTAAATCAAAACACTGATTCCGTTACTCTAACGGCGGTTTGGTTATCGCGAGAAGAGACGAGATATAACGATTCGACTAGGGAGTGGACAGTGTCATCCAGACTATTGGAGTCGCTTGTGGAGAGACATCGAATGGCACCCTACCGTTTCTAAACGCTTGAATGCTAAAACTGGAGGAAGGGTATCTCACGACAAACGTTTGCATGAGTGGTTCTAAAGCCGAGCTTGCCGCAACTGTGAAGGAGGAGTCCACAAAAGAGGCCGCATGGGGGCTCTCCACCACCGCGCCCTTCGATACTAAGGCAAGACTAACCCGTTGGAGAGAAATTCAATGCACCCAAACCGTTCATTCAGAACCAACAAATGTCCTATGTATTTTGCAATGCACGGTCAAACGGAACAAATAAATAGCCGCGTCGTTATTCACAGCCCCCATCACCCAACTCTTTCATGGATTGTAGCACGCCCATACTAATTAAACATTTCATCCAAAAGGAACGAAGAAAAACGTTATTTACGGCCGTTCACGCGCAATTCGCTCTTGCGTGCAGTTTGTTCGTACGGTCGACGTGTTGCAACTCGCATGAATTAGTACAAGATGCTCACCCAACAGTTTTGCTCACGCACATGTACACGCGTCCACCTTTCCCACTGGAAAGCCACTGAGGCTGTCACTATGGCCACTAACGGATGCTCGCGAGGACTTCTGAAGGTCTGGCAGCCGAAGCAGACGGCATGAGTCGCCACGTTGACCGTGAGGCCTTGTGAGCAGACCTGGTCGGTTGCACCGCAAAATTGCAACATAAACTGGCCTCTATCCGGACGTTGGTTTAATTCTTAGGCCATCGCTAGCTGTACATCTGTCAGACTTTGCTCGTATTTGCCTTCTTTTTTTCGACTGCTGGCGCATACCACTAAACAATAACGAAAGTTGGTCCGTGGCCAGCCTCTTGTCTGCCCCCTAAATGCTCATTGCCTCTGAGTCCGGTAGTCTGCACCCGTACCCCTCGTTCCCCTTCTTCATCCGCAGTCCCACCAGCATGCAGCATGCGTGTTAACCCGCGCACCCTCGATGTTAATTTCGTTTGAAAATGGGGGCCTCCTTTGCCAGCTGCAGATGTATGCAGTCCTCACATGAGGGGAGGCGTCGGTATCAGAAGTCATTGATATCACAGTAGATGCGCTAACTCATGAAATGTCAACCAAAATTTCGAAATGAGTTCTCCTTTCGAAAAGATAAAGTAAGTGGTGTTGGAAAACCAGTCATGATGCAGCATAAATCTATAATGATCCAATTACCTCAGGGTGTCCGCTTTCGAACGAACTTATTTTCGGCTGCATGCAGTATCTATACTCTGCAAAAATGACTACTTAATTTGTTTGCAATTTTCTCATTATTTTGAATGCCCCTTAAAATTCACTTATAGTTTTCATGGAAAACATGCATAAAATTATTCATTCCTTTACTTATTCGGTAGAAAATCACATCTTCTGCAAATTTCATACTCAAAAGAAGAGTATAATTCGGTTTTAAAAAAGTTTTTAATTGTGAGATTTTTTAATACCGTTAAGTGGTCGTTCATGAAACGTCATGTATATGCATTTACGAATATGGCTTGTAAAGTTAACAATATTTCTCAAATCCACTGCTTAAATTTAATGATCCTCATATAGTCTCCTCTTAACACCGTAGATAAATGCATGGATTTCCGTACACGGAAAATAGTTTTTGAAACCCTAAATGCAAGTGTAACAACAGGTCGGGTTCAAAATTATGCGGGAATTCGAAATGTTTTTTTAAAACCGAATTATATTCTTCTTTTGAGTATAAAATTGGAAGAAGATGCATTTTCTACCGAATAAGTAAAGGAATGAATAATTTTATGCATGTTTTCCATTTAATATAATTGAATTTTCAAGGGCATTGAAAATCAATGAGAAAATGGCATGCTACTTAAGTAGTCATTATATGGCGAGCCACTCCTGCCTGTCTAAGTACACAAGTCAGGAGCATATTTACGTCCACACCCCAAAATCTGGGCTGCCACAGTTGCTCTGTCAACGTGTTTGCTTCTCGCAAAGGCTTTGGAGTGAACGATGAGGTCGAAAGGACAGTCGGGAGAATACCAGACACCTGGAAGCACGCAGATGAGAGACCATTGCGAAGCGACTGCCAAGGTGTTCCGCACTTCGGGGTTTGTTATGGCTGGCTGGGGACGGCATATAGGGCAGAAAGGGACATTCCATTATCCCTTGTCTTTGCCGGTGATGCCATTCTGCCTATATCATGCGCCATCGCACTGTTGATGGTTGGGCTTGAGAGAAAGAGAGCTCCAAGACACAACGGGGCGAGTGAGTTCTGTAAAAAACGGCCGGTGAGCGTTCCTCTACCATTATGTACATACTAGCTTTCTCTACGCAGCTCTTCACGACTAGTCTAAACTGGCGCCCCATTGGCAAACTTCAACGAATATAAACTCTAATGCAATTGGATCGATAATCGTCCCGTCTTTGTTTTGTTGATGCAACGCGCAAGATCCCGTTGTCGCCTAAGGACATGTTTGAATCTGTTTGCCGTACTGACTGTTATGATTGTTCGACCAACTACCGCGCAATTACCAAAACATTCCTCTCAACGCCGTTCCCGAGTGCGCTCTAACCGTTAGGTGCGGAGGCTCTTATCCGCTCTGCAGGTTAATAAACACATGGGAAATAGGCCGGTACGATAATTAATCGAATCTCAGCACTCTAGCGACCACTTTAGTAGCCCCAGGTTCGGCCGGACGCCAGCCTTTGAATGGCGTTCGGAGGGCCAGACGCTAGGTGGCACGACTTTACTGCGTGCCAACTTACTCAAGCCAGGAGCGTTCCTACGCTCATAGATGGGAGATCTTTGCGAAGTGATAAGCACTCTCATACGCTTAATTGAAAGTCCTTCTCCGATGCTTTGACGAGAACGTCTTATTCAAATAATACGGATATAAACAGCCCTTGAACACTGATCTATGTCAAGAAGAGAATAATCTGGGCGCTGATACAAGACTGAAACTTTTGTATTTATTGATGGCGCCGCAGAGTAATATCACAACATTTGGAATTTTGCCACTTGGACTTGAAGGTGCACGAGCTAGATGAGGCGCGCTAACGGGCCATGCGCTAAATGGTGTCGTTTTTTGCTCATCCGAAACAAAAACTGTCTGGCAATGAAGTTTCCTGCAATGTTTGGCCAGGAGTCTATAAATATTAGCGGAGGAGTTTAGTCTTCCCAATGAAACTGAAAATGATCTGCATCCACGCCTAGAAATATTACGTCTGCCACAATCGATTTTTGGGGATGCAAATACATTTTTAGTAGTGTTCTTGAACAAAATTTTATGTTATGTAAGGCCTCCCGTTTTAAGTATTTAACAACCCGGCAGATTACTGTTTTCTACTAATATTTCCATCCTTAATAAGGCTCGTTCTTGAAATTCAGGTTTGCTTTTTCCTTTTCAGCATTCTTCTGTTAAATGGTTCCCAACTCCAACGACTTAAAGAGAGGCGAATTTACTCGAATGTAAGCAGTGGAGAAAGCCCCTAGCATCTGAAAGTCTTCAGGAGTTCTGTCCCAAATGATGCCCCAGACGTAACTGATCTGCAGGACCTACCGTCTCATCCATCAAACTGGGTCAATTTCATTTGGGAATTATGAAGACGTGTAGGATTATGTCTCAACTGGGGGAATGGGAGAGGCTATTGACAGTCGTATTTCCAGACAAACATACAGTGAGTGATCGATCACATTAAATGTTGACCGAAATTCTTAAATGCGTTTTCGGCTATGAAGGATTACTTAGGTGGGATAATATTGATTGTCATGTGCCCAGCACTATAATATTTCGGATTCGCTACGATGCCGGCTTTTTTAGACACTGCATTTCAACCTCCTGTAGAAACTTTATTCGGTAAAAGATAACTATTTATGTAGCATTCATATCTCACAGTGATTTACCATGGTCTCATTTATTCAAATATATTTTTTAGAGGACATGCACAAAATATGCATTCTTCTACTCGTTTGATAGAAATTCACGTTGCCTTCACATTTAATACCCAAAGAAAAGGCATCTTTTAGTTTTAAAAAGTTTCCTAATTCCTTAATAATTTTGAGCCTGCTCAGACGTTGCATCAGCCTTTGGCGATTTTTAGTCTAGAAGGCGCATGCTTTCCGCGTACACAAGATCATATACTCCTCTAGGCCTTTCAGAATATACCATACGGAGTTGATTAACTTTTGCAATGAGTGTGGACTGTGTTATACATTTCATGAGAAGTATTGATGAATGGACAGGAACGTTGCTGTATACATGGGCATTGCATGGCCTTAAAAATCTCATAATTTTAAACTTTTTTAAAACCGAAAGGTAAATTTTCTTTGCGTATAAAATATGAAGACAGCTTGATTTTCTACCAAATATGCGAACTAAAGCATATCTCTGTGTGCACTTTTTCCAAAAAAATATATTTGAATTTATAAGACAATCGAGAATAAATGAGAAAAACGTATGCTGCATAAGGAGTAATCTTTTACCGAGTGCGGTTTCTAGAAGCGGTCGAAAAGAAGTACATTCAAATGTCGACTTTCCGGCAGATCCAAAATAATATAAGTTTATGCCGCATGATATTCAGTACTACAACCCCACCTAATTTTTCCTTCCTAATCAAAAACGTATTTAAGAATTTCGGCCAACATTTCATGAGATCAGTCACTGTTAGAACTGGGGTCAGAGTCAGGGTTACGAAGGTTGGTCTTAGGGTCAGAGTTGGGGCTGGGGGATTAGGATTTGGGCTATGGTTACGAAGGTCAGCTTCAAGGTAAGCGTTAAGATTAAAGTTAAATTTAGAGCCGGAAAGAATGTCGCCTGCAGTACTTGAAGGATCCACCTTCCCCTGTCCGACCAAATTTCCATCCCAAATATAACGTAAGTGAAAACAGATCTAGATCTAACGAGGTCGATAAAGGTAAATTTGGAGCCGGAAAGTAGGTCGCCTGCAATAATTGAAGGATCCACCTTCCCGTGTCCGACCGAATTTCCATTCCAAACAGAACGTACATGAAAGCATAGTTAGAGTTCACGAAGTTAATAGGCAGGATCAATCGTCTGGCCGCAAAATTATGCGGAATGTTTTGTGTGGAAGTGCATTATCTATCACCTTTTGATGACTTGCTTGACGCCTGAACCAGGCTACACGCATGCCAAAAAAGTTACACCGTTTCCCGTAGCCCAGATGACCTTTTCGAATTCTTGTAGCACGCTTGGGCAGACAGCCGCCTATCATGAAGCTTTTGACGCACGCAGGCAGTCCATGCTAGGCAGCTGAGCTTCTAATGCGTCAGTTTTTTTTTAACTGGCAGACGCAACGGATGTGCGATGAATGAACGACTACCTACATGGTTCAGGCTTGTTTCGGATCCGTCAAAACAAAATGTGCCTCCCTCGAGGCTCTGCTGAACCCCGTTTAATGTCCACTATGATGGCTATTTTAGGCAGTACGGAAAAAACAGACAGTTTTGCCGAGAGTCATTCTCGTCATCAGTCGCCAGGGTCTCTCAGAATTGCCAGAAACAAAGGGTTCAGCCGAACTGTGTCCATAAAATTAGGTTTGCCAGATGTTCCCACGCAGCAGCTTTGAGATGAATAATTCAGGCGAAGTCGAAACCCTGGACATTTTTTTGAAAGCAGAACTCAGGCTAGGGAAAAATGAAAATTCCTAAACAGTTCGAGTAGCAAGCGTTTTTGCGGAGAGATCGGTATGTTGTTAATCCCACGAGGTTTAACGACTGAGTTATCGTACGTGCCGAAAATCGGTGAGGAGGTTAGCAGTAGCGAAATTAAGGTATTCTTAAAACTAGGATTATCAAAGCTGACTGAGAAGCCGGCGCATGGATTTGCAGAATGTAACTACAGATTCCCCATGAGAGCGCCAAGGGCGGCTTAAGGAAGTTTTTCTACTTGAAAAGATGATGCAACAGCCTAGGTAAGTTTTTAGTGTTCTTGACAAGCACCGCCTCCTACAAGCTCGTTACACTATAGATTAAGAACTCGTTTAACTAGCACGACTAAAGAAATGACATACATACAGAGACCGATGCCTCACTTCAAAGAACACTAAGCCAGGTGAAATTGTAGGCCAGGGAAGGACTTTTACAGCCCTCTGCAGTTACTGGACCCAAACAGAGCAAAATCTCCACCGCGCGATATTTTCAGTTCACCCCCAAAGTTTATGCCCGCCTTTGAAACGAGCGCTATGAACGTTAACCCATTTACCGCCTAGGACCTACCTCCTTCAAACAAGAGACAGGTTATTTAAGGCGTTTTGACGTCAC
>CACRXP010000378.1:390219-464015 GCA_902702965.1 Spirometra erinaceieuropaei | reverse complement strand
GAAAATCCAAATATATCAAACAGAAATATGCTTTCTTCCAGTCAATTAATAGTGAATCGCGTCTTTTTTTATATTTTATCCTCAAGGTTGGAGTATAATAAGGTTTTAAAAACGTTTCTAATTATGAGATTTTTTAAGACCGCGTAACGTGCATTCACATAGCATCGTACTGGCCGTTTTTACAGCTCGTCGTGTAAGGTACAACATAGTCCGCATCCATTACAAAATTTTATGAACTCTGTATGTTATCCTTTTAATGGAATTGAAAAAAATGTAATTTTCTTTACGCAGAACGTATGAATCTTGTATACTGAAATCACTAAGTGATAATGAGACGAATGATCAGGCTCCAAATTATTCGGCAATCAAAAAACATTTTATAAAACCTAATTATACTCCTTATTCAAGTACAAAATATAAGGAAGACGTGATTCTGTATTAATTGACTGAGAGAAAACATATTTTGTTTATGGTTTTCATAAGATATATTTGAATTTGCAAGACCATCGAAAATCATTGGGAAAATGCATGCTAATTAAGTAGTCATTGTTTACCGTGTACGGTGGATACAGGAGATCGAAAAGCGATGTATTCAAAAACTGACATCCTGCTGAGTTCGAAGTTTTATAAGATTACGCCGCGAGATGATCAGTATTAAAACCACGACCAAGTTATCCTTCCTAATCGAAAACGCATTTCAGAACTTTGGTCAACATTTCATGAGATCGGTCACTCACTGTAACTCGAAAACTGCAATTGTGAAACCTCCCCGGAAGGATTTACGAGAATTTTTTACGAGCGGATGCTTGCTCTTGATAAACTTCCACCAAGTCAGTACATTAGTAATGGTTTCAGTTAAAACCTGCAAACAATAAGAGAAATATAGCCATGTCCATTGAGATGTGGGGAGTAGGATTGGAGCATTAACGGCAGCCGGTATCAATCTGCACAGCCAATCTTATTTGATGTGAATGAGATTGAGAAGAGATGTGTAATGAAAGGGGACGGGAAAGCGCAGAAAATAGCATGTGATAAACAGGCTGCCTGACCTTTGGCCATGGTAAATGAAAGGTCTACTCGACCTTCTTCTGTTTACAGCGGATCGCCTTGCCTAACCCGATTTCGGCCGCCTTTGTTGTTGCTGGTAGGCGCCGTCTCACTGATTTTAAGTACCTCGGTGGAAATTTGTATACCACGCGGTAGGCCTTGTTGGGTCTATACGATGATGCGAATCCCTACGTGCAAAAATGACACCTCTCTGTCCCTTTTCTCAGCCATGCTTTATGGGAGTAAGGGAGTAAATGCTCAAGGAGGTGGTCTGGGCTGGCAATTTTCCCTACCTTCTCAGCGTTGAAAATAATGCTCAAACTCTTATGGCTGGAAGGCCTATGAATCAGCTCTTTCGAGGCGTCTTTTTACTCATCGCGATCCCATAAAATGCAAGTCTGAGAAATGTAGTTTTCTTTCGCACTGTGAACACGGAGGGAAGAATGTTTCCCCTATTTGTTTTGCGCTCGTATAATTTTATAAAATAAGATTTCACTGCATAAGTTAATTCTCCTCCAGAATGAAGGACAACAGCCAGCATATTTTATATCAAATAAAAGCCTACTCAAACCAGTTATTTACTCGCAAACGAAATTAGGCAGCGGTAGATTGAGGGATAGTCGTCTGTGGACTGTGGTTCATGTGCTGATGTGTGTACTTTTGAAATCTTGTTTTGTACTGATGACTGGCAGCTACGCACAAGAGCGGAGAAACAGAACATGAAGATCGACTGGAAATGAGTTGGAGGAAAACAGATGTCTGCCAGGGGATGTTCAGGCACTCTTTCGGGACGGAACGCCAGGGAATATCCGGTTAAATATCGCATCGGCATACAATCATCATTCTACTCGAAATTATCGCTTTTGCCACCGACCGTCTTCTGTCTTTTCCTGTATCTCGTCAGCTTACTGCTTGGCGTGCTGTGTCACCCGTAAATCCCCCTCCGTATTGCCACCAATCCCCTATGACACTATCCACATTCTATTGACTGCTGACTGGGGTCGTTCACCACACCTTTGCCGGCGTCAGGGTGGCCTTCTCCAAGTGAATGTCAGATTCCTTTATCTGCCTCCCTTAATTGTCCGTAGGAGGAACAGTGACGAGTGCTGTCTGTGGTTGTCTCGGCAGGCATATACGAGGGGGTTCCCAAAAACGAGAGTTATTTTCTGTATGTAAGGGGATCACTAGTGCTGCCATCTCCCAATAGATACCTTTACTAAAGGTTCTTCTTGGCGTTCGTGAGAAATCACTGTCGCGGAGGAGGTGATTATTTTGCAAATTCTTTGCCGAACGCTCTCGGTGATTTTGCGATGACAAATTTTAAGGAGAAATGCGTCATCATCAAGCTCTGTTTACTATTCATGATTCTTTGTTTTCTCGGCATCAAAATAGTCATTCACGTTGAGTTTATTCCTCATGGAACCACAGGAAACCGACGTTACCAGCTGCCGGTGCTGAAACAATTGCGTCATGCAGTAAGAAAAAAACGATCTACATTGCGCCGATCTAGAGACTGGCTACTTCAGCATGACAACGCGCCTGTCCACACAGCGTTGAAAATCGACTACTTCTGGCGAACAAAGTGTGGCAGCTGTCTCACACCCCCTCGTCTGATCTAACTCCCTGCGACTTCTTATTCCCAGGGGTAAATAAAAAGCGAAAGAGAAACGTTTTTGGAACGCAAAAAAGGTTGGGAAAATGTCGTTGGAGACACTTAACAGTAGTAGTTCAAGAGAATAGAAAACTGTTTCAAACTGTGAAGAATCCGTTTAGATAACCACATATCGTCTAGCAACCAGTATTTTGAAGGGAGGCAGTGTATTTGAAATGTTTTCTCCAATGACGAAAATTCAAATAAATAAATCGTGTTTTCGTCCGACTCTGCTTTTCTAGACTGCAGAGAGTCAGTTCTTCGTTTCGCTTACTTGAGATCCGTTTTGCCCCACTCCGGGTACGGTTATGTAGCAGCTAATCCCTAATACTATCAGGAATGCCTGTTAACAATTCTAGTGGCCGCAAAGTTTCAGCCCGATATCATTGTTGAGTAAGATTACTAATGCTGCGAGCAGTTTATGTGTATTTACCCACATCTTCTTAGGGTGGTAAATCAAAATAGCAGTTAATAAACACCGAGTCATACAGATCGTTAAATGGTAGTGGTTGGCTGACGATGACTAACAAGCCAGAATTGGCCGGCGCAATCTCCCTCGTATTTTTTGGTATTCTCTGTCCCCATGAGAATCGGTCGCTATGCTAAATCCGCCTCCTACGTCTTGAAAAGGATGGAGCACATATGCTTGGCGCGGACGCCTACACTGACGTTCTTCTATAAAACACAAGGAATGCAAATATGCGGCCTTGACGTACGGCGCGTAAAAGCCGAACAAATAACCTTGCTATGTTTGAAGGTCGATGCTTGTGCGGAAATTTTTTGAATTTCATGAATAAGATTACTTCATGAATAATTCGCCCTTGTGAGGAGTTCCTTTTTGTGTCCTAGGAATTGTAAACAGGGAGAAGAAATTCTGTCAGGTGCTACAAGTGACGGCATCAAGAGAACAGCAAATATCAAAGATAACATTCTAAAATTTGTTAGGTAACTAGAACGCGATTCATTTACTGAACTGTTTTGCATCCCTTGTTTATCTGAACTAAGATTATGAGGTCGTCTCTACAGTACGCTAGCACCCGTTTGAAGGGAATTAAATCGTCAATTTCACTTATGAATGTCCATGTTGCAAACTGCTGCACTTTTCGGTCAACATGTCGTATTTGCGATAGTTCTGTGTTAACGTTATCAAATTTGCGTCAACAGAGGCCTATACATCCGAAAAAACACCGGCGTGGCTAGCAACTCGCATTCAAAGGTCAGCCTAGGTACAAATTATCAATTCCTGCCTTCTTGTCGACAAATTGCCGTTCTATTTTCAACAAAGCCCGTGATTTTAGGCTAGTTTTGTCGAGAAAAACGCAGCAGAACTGAAGTTGTTTGACTCCAAGAGACATGGTTAAGGTGACATTGATTCGCAACTTATAACTCCTCCATCTTTCTACTGCTTTCGAACGGATAGAAAATATTTATCTTGTAGCAGAGGTGGAGGCCTTGCGATTGTTGTTAAGCAAAATTCGTGTAGATACTGTAAATCCCAATTTTTTACTCTGCTGATTTGATAGATTTCATCGCCGTTCTATGTAAGCCCCGTTTGTTAAGTAATTTTAAAGGCATTATATTTGTTAGTATTTACATTCCCTTTCTTCCTGTGAGGGTGCGCTAACCCGTTTTTTCAACTTTCACAAAATCTTGCTATATTATCCTGCTAATATATTACTCTCTTACGCGGTGATTTTAATCGCGTAACTTTACATCACCTCAAACTTTTAGGTTTCAATGATCTTGTCTCCTTTAATACTCGCGCAGATGCCCCTCTTGATCATAGTCTGACCAACCACAGCAAGCTCCCTTGTCAGGTTCTGATCATTCCACTTTATTGCGTTTTCCAAAAATCTATTCCTCTTCTAAACGTGCACTGCTAGCCAAACCTGAGAGAAAGGTTAAGGTTCACAACACGCCCGTACAAAAATTCTCCTTCTTCAGACTTGTATTTATTGTATTATCCCCGCTTTCCTTGAACAATCGTATGTTGAATCTTGTTCTTGCAGCCTAACAGAGTTTTTAAATGAAATTGTTGATATTTGTTGTCCTCTCGATACTGCAATGGTAGGACCGGATAGACATTCTTCCCCCTATCTGAAATCATTAGGACGTTAAAAACTCTTTTACAAGCTAGGCTTACTCGAGAGCCTTAAGGATGTTATTGACTTAATAAAAACAGAGATTGACAAGCTAAATAGCCTGTTTGTTAGTCAGCTTTTTACCTCTTCTTCCTCTTCCCCTTTCCACCCTTCCTCTGCTGAGATTTGGAAGAATCTTCAGCGTCTCACTGGCCATCGCAACACACTGGTACATGTGGATGCTGATTTAGACTCCTTAAATAAAAATTTTATATCTAGCCACAATGACTCTCATCTTCCCTCAGATGACATTCCCCTATCACCGTGTGCTTTCCAACCCGTGTCTGTGGCAGCAGTAGAGAACCATCTTAAAAGGTCCGTGGATTAACAGCTGCCAGACAGGATGGTTTCTCGCCTTTTCTTCTTAACTATTGTAGTTCTCAGATAGCTCCTATCTTAAAGCACCTAATTAATGTCTTTCATGGAGTCCAAGATATCCGACGCCAGGCTTAGAGTGAGAATCACTCCCACCCCTAAAAAACTGCTACTTTTGGTCCTAAATCTTTTCGTACGGTCGCCTGCTCCTCCACACTACTAAAGCTTGCTAAAAGAGTTGCCTTAGATATTATAAAGCCTTCTTCTTCCAGTTCTGCCGACCCGTTACAATTTGTATGCACAGCCAAACGCAATACTTTAGATGCTGTTGCTCTTGTGGTCCACTCTGCTCTAAAAGAATTAGAAAAGGGTTGCCGCGAGTATGCATGCGATTTTTTGACTACTCCTCCGCCTTCACTACCTTCCCGCGCCCTCTTCTCCTCACCAATACATCCGCCGGAGGCTCTTCAGGCAGGGTCTTCTCTTGGCTTAGCGATTATTTTACTTCCCGCACTCAATTTGTCCAATCTGGCAAGCGAAAATCTGTGGTCCTTCGCAACGACTGCAGAGTTCTTCAAGGTTCAGTTCTATCCCCTCACCTTTTCCCCTCCACACCGATGATCTAAGATCCCCTAACGACTGTCTTTTGGTTTAGTATGCTGATTATGTGATTGATGTCAGATACATCTCCCGTCTCTAATCGATGGCCTAAGCCATGTCCTTATATGGTCGGAGGAAAATGGTCTCCTAATGAACAATCAAAATCCGTTCACTGTATTTTCAGACGGCGGCCCTCTCCTAGTCCTGAATCCTCCGACATCCCTCCTAACGAGGTCTTCTCTTTCAGGTATCTCGGCGCTACTTTGTCCTCAAATCTTTCATTTTCCCTCCATATTCAGTCCCTATTTACTAAAGTTCGTAAACTTCTTTATTACATACCTCGTTTACGCTCATACCACACACCTCAACCCTTAGTCTGGCGATTCATCGAGGCCTGCATTCTTCCTCTTATCCTATACTTCTCTCCTGTCCTTTTCCGTGCTTTGCTTAAAAAGGATCTTTTAAATTTGAAACGAGTCCTTCGTATGTTCTCTTCTGCTGCTGGTGTTTCTTATCTTTTTAAGTTGACGCTATCTTACAACGGCATTTCAATGCGGTCAAGCAATTTGCTGGTCGGATTATAGATGACGTTGCCCATCCCTTGCATTCTGATCTCATTTTTGCAAAGTCTTCCCGCTCGATGCGCCGCAGCTTCAGACTTATGTCCTGCCGCACATCGGCTTATCGGGCTTCTGTATTGCTATTTCTAACGCGCTTTCTTGCATGCGAAAAGATAAAAATACAGAAGCTAAGACTTGAACTATCCTCATAATAATCGTTTCTTTTGTATTCAACTTTGACTCTTGAATAATCTACTAACTTATTTACCGCCCGTAGTGAATGGAGCCTATTTTTTGCTGAAAGTTTTGAATTAATGTTTTTAAAATAAAGCGAATTACTCTCTTTCTGTCTCTCAACACCCGACTGTTTGAGAAAAGTAGTGATAGTGTAAGATATGCGAATCGGAGGCAAGAAAATGTTTTTGGGGACGTGTCGCGAACCTTAATGTTCTTCACGGGTTTGGTGACCGGCGCGAGCTTGGGGGTCTTATAGATTTTTGGAGGGTCTAATTATTCGGAATGATCTGAACCTGACAATGAAGTTCTGTTTTTAATAAAAAAATTCTTGGGGTGATTGGTCAAAATGTAATCATGAGAGGGCGCCAGTGAGAGTATTGAAGGAAGCAAGATCATCAAAGAAGGAGACACGATCGCTGGGACAAGAGCTTTATTAGTCTGACGTTTCAGATTCCTGCTCGAACCCATCATCGGAGACGAAAGCAGACACGGTAAAACGTCGGGCTAACAAAGCTCATGTTCCAGCGATCGTGTCTCCTTCCTCAAGACTTCTGCCTCGAACTCGTCTTTTCGTTTCTAATGGCAGGAGCATCGAAGCCTCAAAGTGTAAAAGGACGCAGGTTCACAAAGGTAAAATCATCAAATATGATAACAAGATAGTCGCAAGAAAATATAGCTAGTTTTTGTCAAAAAAGGCGAAAAATCGGACTGAAGTACATCCACAGGTAGAGGGCAAAGATAAATACCAAAGAATATAATGTTTGTAAAAGCACTCAGCAACCGAGCCAGTGATAAAGTTTTCCAAATCATCTGAGTAAAAGAATAAGGATTTAGAGTCTCAAAATAAATTTTGACTGACAAAAGTAGCCATCCTCCCGACTCTGCTGCATGATAAAGATTTTTCACCAGTTCGAAATCTGCAAGACAACAAAAAAGTAGTTAGTCGTGAGTGTATATCATCATTTAACCATGTCTCTTGAAGACAATTCACTTCTTAGAAGAGCTTTAGTCAGAACATTTACGATAAACCACAGTCCATTTAGCCTCCATTTCCCGTGTTTCACAGTTATACTCCCGTCTCCTAATACCAGTGGGGATCGACATTGCCCGTCAGCCGGCGTCAACAGTTCGACAGCTGGTCACAAGACCTAAGATCGCCTGCCACGCGATGAAACAACAAACGCCACTTGTCGGGTCCAGTGCAGCTCCTATGAAATGAACTATATTGGAGAGACCGGCAAACGACTGCAGATCCGTTTTCGAAAACTAATGAAGGCAGTAAGGAAAATAGACTCGTTGTCTCTGGCGGAAGAACACTGCGCAGACTCTGGACTCCCGTTTGCCTTCCAGAGTGCTGAAGTCCTGTTCCGAGGAAATGACCGCGTAACCAGGGAAACAATCGAGGGCTGACACCTTGGCGAGAACTCCATCAACCGCTGTGTAACGCTGCCCGAAACCCACCGGACCTTCCAGGCTTTGATGAATAAACTAAAGAACAAACGCGGACTGCGACAAGACAGGATCCCTGATACAGCCGAATCCATGTCGGACACACACCTAGCAGTACTAAAACCAGGATCCGACAAAGGTGAAATCCTCACTGCGATCGTCCATCCACTAATCCAGCAGGTCAGAACACAGGTAATCCCGAGGTCGCAAGGAAGATTGCCAGCCTAGGACGACACCTATGATCAGTATAAACACGTGCGATGCCGGCTAGCGTCTGAACGCCGGCCCCGACGTGAGGTGAACCCGTTGTTATAAGATCGTCACCACCTATAAATACTGTGAGGCGTGGTAATACACTTATCTCCGACGGTAAAAACGTGTTTGCTTTTGAAATGACAGGGTTATACATCTATGCTTCCCGAGATCGCCTCCTATTCTCCCTTATTCATACCTACAACTTCCTCTACAGCTGCACTCGTCATCAAACAATGTTTTACATTCGCACAAAATTTTCGATAAAATTCAATTTCATCCGCTCAAACTCAAAAAGCGCCGCTCCCTACAATGTTTGTTTCAAACTAAATTATTTGAGGAGGTTTTCCTTCCACAATAACCGCACATCACTCATTTCACGAACCCTCCAATCCCCGGTTTTTGGACACGCGACAAAAGCCGCCCACAATAAAATTTGTTCCACTTCAAGGGCTATATTTAAAATCTCGGGGGAATCATTTGGTAGGAATGACTGTTGCGGATTTTCCGATGGGCTTACATGTTTGAGAAAGGAATCCCTTTCCCATAACTTGCTCTGTCACAATATTTTTCGGAATCTGCTTGCATACTAATAAGCATGGCTTGTATTGTATCAAAGCCACCACTCTTTTTAATTCCCGAAGCCCGGTCATGATGGTAATCCAGTCAGAAAAAGTATGAGTTTCGAGTGTTTTGGGATTTTGGCGGAAACTATTATACTACAAAGAAATCAAAGTCGGCGGAGGTGCGTTTCTGACCATCCATCATCAGGTTTGCGCGTTAATGTAGGGCAGCGAATGATGAAAAACAACCTACAGACAGAAGTGGTGGAAATGGGGAGGTAAAGTGTGTTAAGGTGTCTAGACGAGGGGGAACATTACGGTTCACGCACGTTAGTGTTTTCTATTGGTGTTTCGTCGACGCAGCGCTACGTGATGTAGTGCGGGTAAGAGTATGTGGGATTCAGCTCTAACCAGCGTATCTGAACGCCCTCTGCGAGCATGAGATTAGGTCAGCCAACCGTATAGCAACCGGATGTCTTTTTTAAATAATGGTCTGATCCTGCCAAACACCAATGATAACCTGTAGCATTAAGTTCGGGAATAAACTGATGAGCTAAAATATATTTTAACTAGAAACCTATTTAACCTTCTGTAGAGCCTTCGCAGGTAAGCAAGTATAAGGGTGTCGCGCCGCAATAGACAATTCTACCAAACAGTCAAAATCTTAACCTCTCGTACCTGCTGCCCTGGCAGTTGGAGGTTGTTTTTAATAGCCTGTGAAGATGGTCAGCCTTTTAGTGATCGTCCATCCATCACTTTCTCCATACTGCATTTGTTTTAACCGCCTGATAATAATCGAACTTGAAATTTTGCAAGTGAGGAGATGACCAGATAGGGTAGGAGAAATTTCGCATTAAAAGGGCCGCGACACTGCGTGCACCGATACAGCATCGTATTGAGCAAGTAGCTGTAAGTGCCACTAGATAATTGTTCAAGGAATGGGCTCTTCGTGAAGATTTTGACCGGGGAATGCTTCGAAACCAAAAAGGAATGCTGTCAAATATAAGTAAATAAGACGCTCTGACAGAAATATACAATGTCAGAGGAACGCTGCCGAATGGTTAAATTCTAATTTTAACAAATGTAGACTCACAGTCCAAGAGAAAAAACTCGTATCCGTTAACCATCGGACTAAGATAAAAATCGAAAATTCTGCATTTTAGATTTTGCTGTACGCTTCTAATTTTGTGGAAAGTAGACTTAACGGGACGCTATAAGGTGTGTTGATTAATATAGCACTGTTATTGGGGTGGTGAAACTATCGTAGGAAAGATTTCAGAATTCCTTAAAGTCTTGGACCCTGTATCCCCCGAACGCTATAACCTGTAACAACGTAATCGGTGTATTTGATCATTTAAAATGTCTCTAAGTAGAGAAAGTAAAAAAATGAGTTCATGACGCAGTCCGAAGTTGTGTGGAAGACGGACAAATTTACAATTGCTAAATAAATTAAACTGACATAGGGAGGAAATGAATTTGAATAGCTAATAAAGCATTCGATTTTGAAGAATCACACCTAGAAGTTTTCTGGCCACTTAAGACAGCAGGCCGTCTCTCAGTATGGCCCGTTTGTGCCCGAGTGTTCGCAGTCTGAGTCGTCGCCCTGTCTGGCCTGTATAATGGGGAGACAATTATGACATGGAATTCGATAAATTGTGCCCGATCACGCACCTACGTCTAGCAGATCCTTTTCTTGTATGATGCTTTTATGCATGATGGTTGCCGGATTATGGTCGATAACCATGCCAGACTCTTTGGAAGAGAATTTCGCTGCCTCTGGCGAGTTCTATATATACGGCAAATGATGCCTGAGCTTTAGTGTCTTTCTCCCGCTTCTTCTTCGGGGACGCGTACCATGGCCGCAACTAGTGAATATGGCCGGGTAGATGTTCTTTGCTAAATGATTCAAAAGATGTTATAGTTATTGCTCGAGCCCCTCCGGTTCGCTGCAGTGCGCTTTTATCCTTTGGAAGAGCACCTTAACCCAGCCGCGTTTGTATATCACCGGGCGGTAGCTATGATAGTCGGGGATCTGAGTTGTGTTAACTGACTTTGTGTACCGATGGCATTATGTTCATCATAGGGTTTGTGCGTGTCAATAAGGCCATAGAGTGGAAAGTGTACGCCCTTCTTTCCTTCTCTTGTAGACTGTATGTCTGGAAATCTGACTCCGTTTTTTTGTTTTGATTTGAGAGGCATTATCAGACCGCTTTTTGACAAAGTTCACACTTGCTCTGTTCTCCACAAAGTATTTGCAGTTTTACTCGATAGTACCCTTACTTAAATCCTCAGACACTTGTTTAGTGCGTCCTTGAAATCTCTGCAGCACAATTTTTGCGAGCGACATATTTAGAAAAACTCAGGTAGTCAGTTCAGCATACACTAACCTTCGTACTTCCTCCTTGTGAGCTCAGTTCTGTGCATAAAGGAACTTCGTTCTCACAAAACAAGTTTGCAAGTCAGCGTTTCGCCAAAAAGTTTGGTTTTGGGCAGATATCTGCCCTCCTCTATATCTAGAAGGCCTTCTTTGCCAGAAACTAATGTAAATAATAGTTACAAATTTGAACGGGCCTTAGACAAAATAAGAAAGATCTTGCGAATCTATCATTTTTCGCTGTGGCGCTTGACCTCTCTGTCTGCGAAAGTCGAATATTACTAGGCGTAAATAGTAGTGGCCTCAAAAAGGCCTTAATTCGGCAGAGGCCTAAAACGCGACCTCATGGTAAACCAGAAAACCCTAAACGTTAACCCTAAATAATAACCCTAAACGTAACCCTAAATCTAAATCATAACCCTTAATCCTAGCTCTAGATCCTAATCAGAAACTGTAACTCTACATCCTAATCTTAACCGTAACCCCCAAATACTAAATCTAGCACTAAACCCTAAATGCCGAACTCCCAAAATCTAACCGTAGCACTAAACCCTAAACCACTAACCTTAATTCTAAACCCCTACCTCAACCCTAACACTAAACAGAAGCCCACCTACTGCAGTCGATACTAAAACGAAATGTGTGGGCACCTGACTAGGAAATGACTAGATGGGGCCGAGTTTTCCGCCTCTGCCCTTTATTATCTTATTTGCAAAGGCATACGTGTTGTTCCTTGAAAAACACGGCTTCTATTACATTCGAGGTTTTCCGTCAAACACAAAAAATTCCACGTTTCCCGGGAGAAGAGTTTTTTGCGGTTTAAATAAAATGCGAACGAATCAGTTGTTAAAGATCTATTTATACATTTATTAGGATAAGGTCTAACCGTTTGTAGTCAATAAATCGAATCTCGGGTCAAAAAGTCTAAAGAATCTGGAATGCATATGAAGAGCCAAGATATTTAAGTTTGCTTCCATAGCTTGCTTCCGAAAAATATAGTGGGTAGGCGCATCGGCGTTCGAGGTAATTCACCAGAAAAATTATAACAAGAGAATTATAAACAATTTTTCTTGCATGATGACGGACAGGTTTGTCACGGGTTTTTGTGTGGACGTTTATTTTTCCACTATATTGTCTCATGTTTGTGTGAGTCAGCAAATATCACCTAAACCGGCATTAGCTGAAAAAAGACAGGCGCTACCAAGAATATTCTCATTTTTACGGCTTGGTAACCCTACACTTGGAAAACCGCCTCTCTTGCGATCGACTGAAGAAACCTGAAACTGTAAATCATTCACTGCAGCCTAAAGTCTAGAAAAAATGTAATTTTCGCAAAGAAGCATGAGGTAGGTGTGCGGAAGACGAGTTCTCTCGATATACGAAAAAATCCATGATTATAATCATGTATGCCAATCATATTCCAAGCTGACACCTGAGCATACTAATTCTTGGTATCAAACAACTCGGGGATTACAATGGGCTTCCCCTAACTTCGTAAGCTTATGTTATTTTATTTACTCGGTTGTTTGCGTGCGTAAACCTTATGTAATTCCGCAAATTACATCTGTCCATCTTTCAACAGCGTTTTCTTCTTCAACTTCTTCATTTTTCTGGAGTAGTTATTTTTCTGACGAGTATATTATGACTTTTAATATTTCATTTGTGTTCTCCTTTATTTGAAGGTCATTCATTACCTATTTATTGTTTTTGTCAATTCCTTTGTGCCGTTTGTGTCTTGAAGTTGGTTACGACAAACAACAATTGGGAGCATTAGCTTGCTTCGCTAGTCGCCAGTAAATCACTGTCCACTTGCAGATCTAGGGAAGTTATGACTTTGTTTTCAATTAATCTTTCTGCTTCGTGGCCCACCGTTCTTAACTGATAAGCTGTCGAGAGCTTGAGTGATTTAGTTCCCTACTGCCAGGGCGATGTTTTTATCCCACTTCATATCGTGTTTATTCAGAATTCCTCTGCTTCACCTTCCATGCGGTCTATTTTGTCCTATCCGAACAGCGCTTCCTTAAGTGGGTGCAGTTGTTTCTATTGATTTTCGATGGCCTTATAAATTCAAATATTCAAATATTTCAAATATATTTTTGCCTCATTTGTAAGAAAATCGTATCGTCTTCATAGTTGATGCTCAAAGAAAGTGCATACATAGGTTTTAAAAAATTTCCCAATTCCCGAATAATTTTCGGCTTGATCTGTCATTGCATTGGCGTTTAGCAATTTCATTCTGCAAAGTGCATGCTTTCCGCATTAGAAGAATCATTTATTCCCCTCTGCCATATAGATTTCATGGGATTTTGAAATGGATTCGGACTGTGTTGTACATTTCATGAGGAGCATTAGTAAACTGACATGTGCGGTCTTGCATGCATGGACATCGCACGGTCTTAAACATCTCATAACTAGAAACTTCTTTAAAACCAAAATATACACTTTCTTCCGGCATAAAATATTAAGACAATGTTATCTCCTACCAAATGTGCAAAGAAAGCATAGTTTTGTAAATGTTTTTTGTAAAAGATATTTAAATTTATATGGACATCGAAAATCAATAGAAAAAAATGCATGCTAATTAAGTGGTGCTTTTTAACGAGTGTGGTTTCTTCAGGGGGTCTAAAAGGAGTGCATTCAAAAGCCGAGATCCTGGCGGGTCCGAAGTGTTATAGGGTTATGCTGCATGATAAACAGTACAACAACCACACTTCAGTAATCCTTCCTAATCGGAAACGCATTCCAGAATTTTGGCCAACATTTCATGAGATCGGTCACGCACTGTACCTAAATGCTGAGCTTCTTCAAAGATACAATTTTTAAGAGGAGATGAAACGATGGGCATATGAGGGAGCTCATGGAAGTTCGTTGCATCCCCTTACACTTATTTCATACTTTTGAAAAATGGATTCGTAAATTGTTAGGGGGGGATGAACAGAGAAGACAGTAACTAAGATATTCCCGTACGATGGCATGCTGTCGTGTTTTTAAAACCTTCCACCTCACTCACGGCGACCAATTCATGCTGAAGAAGCCACGCAAACCGCAGATACATGTCAGCAGTTTTTTGACGTCAGTTACCAGTTTTACAGTTCTAAAGAATTTAAAAGCATCAACGTTTAGATGTAGATGATAACACCTCAGCAATTATAACTCCGGTGTTAGAATTTTTCAACTTTTTCAAAAGGAATACCTTGCGATTTTTGTCCAGAAATAACAGCAATTTGGTAATTGCAGGTCCCTATGCACTCAGTTCCAAATACTCTGGCAATGCCTACGAAGAGAAAGGATGTTCACTTGCCTAGCAAATTGATCAGGAAAAGGTGTGTTTGAAGTGCATCCGTTTCTTTGGCCGCCAATTGACCGTTTCATGTAGATTCGCACTAACACCATAACCTGATTATCTATATCATGCCCGAATAAGCTTGATGTAGGCAGCTGATTGCAAGAAGAAAAGGCGTAATATTTGCGAGGACCTACAATTCACTTTGCATAACTCTACTATAAAGCAGCAGTAGATGTGCTAACTCATGAAATGTCAACCAAAATTTCGAAATGCGTTCTCGTTTCGAAAAGATAAATTAAGTAGTGTTGTAAAACTAATCATGATGCAGCATAAATCTATAATGATCCAATTACCTCAGGTTGTCGGCTTTCGAAAGAACTTATTTTCGGCTGCATGCAAGATCTATACTCTGCAAAAAATGACCACTTAAGTAGCATGCCATTTTCTCATTGGTTTTCGATGCTCTTGAAAATTCAATTATATTTCATGGAAAACATGCATTAAAGTATTCATTCTTTTACTTATTCGGTAGAAAATCACGTCTTCTTCCAATTTAATACTCAAAAGAAGAGTATAATTTGGTTCTAAAAAACTTTTCTAATTCCCGAATAATTTTGAACCCGACCTGCTGTTACATTTGCATTCAGGGTTTCAAAACTACAAGCCGCATACTTTCCTTGTACGGAAAACCATGCATTTCTCTACGGTGTTAAGAGGAGACCATATGAGGTTCATAAAATTAAGCAGTGGATTTTAGCAATATTGTTAACTTTACAAGCCACATTCGTAAAAGCAGAAACATGACGTTTCATGAACGGCCATTTGACGGTATTAAAAAATGTCACAATCAGAAACTTTTTAAAACGGAATTATACGCTTCTTTTGAGTATGAAATTGGAATAAGACGTGATTTTCTATGTAATATGTAAAAGAAGGAATAGTTGTATGCATGTTTTCCATGATACATAATTGAATTTTCAAGGACATCGAAAATCAATGAGAAAATTGCATGCTACTTAAGTAGTCATTTTTTGCAGAGTATAGATCTTGCATGCAGCCGAAAATAAGTGCTTTTGAAAGCCGACACCCTGATGTAACTGGATAATTATAGATTTACGCTGCATCATGATTAGTTTTACAGCACTACTTAATATATCTTTTCGAAACGAGAACGCATTTCGAAATTTTGGTTGACATTTCATGAGTTAGCACATCTACTGTAACTACAGAATTACAAAATTTTAAAATAGTTATCTGGTGCTATAAACGACCTAGCAGTTTGATCCGTTAAACTGCTCTTCAAAGGGATGCGATTGTTTAAGCAATATAGTTCGGGTCTATGTATTAGATGAGCTTTGGAGATTTATCTGTGTCAAATCGACTCGTTCATCAAGTACTGATGTCGTAATTGTTTTAACCACCATCAAACGTTAATTGCAAAAACAATGTGTAAACCCAGGTGATCCGTATTGTCTCTTGTGAATTGGAAAGCAGGGCATACCTCCAAAAGTTCATTTTTCATTACAAAAGGCTACTTATAAGTTGGTTGCTGCATGACTGCATGTAAAAGCACTTTTTCCTAACCTCTTTATTTTATAAAAACAATAAGACGTATCCTCCTCTACTGGGTACACATTTCGCCTTCTTTTTTAAGGATTTTCTAGAAAGGACTAGACTGCCGACGTGAAAAGCTGACTATAGACGACCGAAAGCAAAGTGGCTAGTTGGTGCCCAGGTCTATTGCTGTGCGTTTAAAATAAGCAATCTTTTCCTTCCATGACCTTCTATACCCTCCTAAATATTTCCCTGGCAAGTAAAAGCCCTTACAATTTTTCTGGTTTCCTTATGTGCACACTGAAATTTCCGTTAACTGATTCGGATTAATGGAGACATAAAGTGACTGGGGAGTCAGTCAGTGCCCTAGAATCAACGTCCTGTGTTTCATGCATAATGCAAATGTTTTTGAATGGCTGAAGGTTAGTGCGTATCAGGTAATCGTGTCTGTTGTACGTCGCCAAAACACGTTGGTCTGGACCACTGTGGTGGGTCGTGCTCATCCGGTTCCTGGATGTTTTATGGCTAGTCCTGACATATGCGCCAAAAAACTGTCAACTTTTTGGCGCGTGAAGAGCTAGTGTCCACTATCGGCCGTTTCCGGGACAGCTGTTATTTAGGAGTAATTTGTTCGGGTGGTATAGTATCACATGTTCTGTCGGAAGCACCTATTGTGATTGATGATATCCTGCTTGTCATGTCCGCCGCTGTTTCCTGGCAAAATTCCAGCAATAATGATTCGACTAATTTCACAATAAACTTGCAATTGGTGTAGACTCACGCAAAATAATTAACGTAGGTTTGCTAAGTCATGAAATAATGATCAAAATTCTGAAACGTGTCTTTGTTTCAAAAAGATTACCTACTTATGGTTGTAAAATTATTCATCTTGCAGCACAATTATATGACAGTTCAGTTACCCGGGGATACCGGCTTTTGAAAGAAATTCTTCCTGGCCACATAGAAAATCATACTCTGTCAAAAATGACTACTTTACTGGCACTAATGTTTCTCACTGATTTTCATTGCTCTTAAAAATTCAATTATATTTTACAAAAACGTGGGTAGAAATATTCATTCTTTCACTCATTTGCTAGAAAATGACGTCTTCTCCCAGTTTTATACTCGATGAAATAACATAATTCAGTTTTAAAAATGTTTCTGATTGCAAAGTTTTTGTACCATGAAAGGCCTGATCATAAAACATTGTGTCTCCACACTTACTAATGTGACTTGTAAAGCCTACAGTATGACTTATATCCACTGATAAAGTTTATGAACCACCATATGGTATCCTATTAATACCGTAGAAAAGTTTGTCATTTTCCGTACATGGAATGTGTAACGTTCATGGTCTGGAAATCCTAAATGCAAGTGTTCATAGTTACTCGGTATTTGGTATTTAATATTTCCTAAACGTACCAGGCGCTGCCGCGAACAACTCACTAAATCGAATGAACAATAAAACGAACGGCGATGTTTTTTATGCTTACTGAAGTCTCGCCATTAGATTTTCTAATTTTTTTATGCCGCTCGATGATCAGTCCATTTTCTACACTGCGCATCGCATCCTTTGCGCTTCTGCTGCATAAGAATATTGTCTCACACCTGAATTGTCTATAAGATCAAACAGGAGAATAAGCGATTGATAATGACGGCAGGCAGCTGGAGATGCAAAAGGGCGACCTCCAGGAAGTAGCTGAGAAGACGATGATGAGACATTTGAGCCGAGCATTCTACTCAGTTGTTGATCAGAATAGACAGACGAATCCTTAATTAAGGACAGCAACTGAAGGAGATGGTGAGAGTGGGGACAAGTGTGAATACAGGTGAGTAAAAGCGAAGAGACGTGTCCCAAGATGCGGTCGTGAAGAACGACACATGACCGCTGGAACAAGAGCGTTTTACGCCTGGCGTTTCAGTTTCCAGCTCTGGCCCATCATCGGAGACAATAGCAGATACGGGTGCTCCGAACGCGAAAGGCCGAACACGCGGCAGCAGTGCGGAGGAATGACGCGAGCTTTTAAGTTACGGCTCACTCGACGAGATTCGGACGCACATTCAAATTAAACGAGACCAAGATTCTTGCTGGAGGGGACAACTGCGTCATCCGGGAGCTGCATAAGCCCTGGTTCACTAGCCGCCAGTCCTCTAACAAGTGCAACGAACTACCTCTTCCGTACTCTGTGCTGAGACTTCGCCTGAGAGAGTAATGAGCCACGCATGAGGATCATAGGTGAATACTTTTCCCAACGCAAGCGTCGGTGTGCCAGATAGACGAACAACCATCACACCAACAACCAACACACGTGATGTAACTGCAACAATTAACGACGAGAATGTCGGCCATCAACCAGTCATCATACCAATCCCAACGATCCCTGATGAAAGGAAGTAGCCGTGAATTGTCATAGGTAGGCGGTAGCATGGCGGCTGCATCCTATAAATACTGCAGTCCCATTACTGTTATTATCTCTGATGGTGGGTTCAAGCAGGAATCCGAAATATCATGTGAAGCAGGCTTTTGTTTAAGCGGCCTTGTCTTCTTCTTCTTCACGACTGCTCGTCTTTCCGCGTCTATTGGCCTTCTCTCCATGCTCTACTGATGTTGGCGGCTATTTGAAACGTATTATGAACGATGCTGAACTCATGCAGGAAAGAAAGTACATTTCTATTTTTTAATCTTCGTTATTGGGGGTTAATTTGCTTTAAAATCGTAATCTGTAAGAAATCATAGGAAAATTATTAGAATGCGCATCAATTATTGGCATGTAGAATTTTGCCCAAAGCAGCAATTAAAGCACCTCGTAAAAGCTACCATTATTATCCAAACGACCAAATATGATTTTCACACCTCTACCTGACTTTCAAAAATACATAGCTGTGTTGCGTCTAAGGCACAGACATCGGTGTTACTATTCGTAAAATTTTGTTTACCAGAGCTTCCTCGTAATTTATCGTTGTATTGCCTGCAAAAGAAAGCAGGGTTCTTCCATCCATCCTTAATGTGTGATTTAGCCGGACCCGTTTTTGAGTCCATTGTTCTGATCGCATTGAGAAATAGTTGGCCTTTAGGTTTTTACCTATTGCGCAATCTGTTTGCACTTTCCGCTTATGATTGAGGATCACTGAAACACCGAATACTGAGCTGACATCCACTAAAAAATGCGAACTCGTGTGTAGATGCATCGTGCCCTTTGATATTAAGCGTGATTTTACCCTAAAGTGCGCTTACTTTATCAAACTCCTGGCGGAATTCGTGATATAAGAGCATTCCTTAGACTGTTCCTAAACGTCGATCAGTTTAAAAATGCATCATCACCCAACATACAGCCTAAAGCTTTAGATTACAACAGTTACATATAAATCACCTTTTTCTCATAGTAACAATAAAATAGGTTTTGCTTACTATTATCTAGCTGCGCAGAACCTTTTCTGCGTCGTTTGAGCAATAAAGGCCTCAGTGTTGTCTGAAAAATGACTAGAGACAAGGACTCATCGATACCTGCGTTACAGTTCTGTACATTAATAATTCTCTCTGCCATTTTTTGTGTAACAACGAAGGGCCGACAGTTTCTGACTACTTTTAAGAAAATGAAACTCTACTCCAACAATCTCGGAACGTTACCTAGTTATATTTACGTTTTAGGAGTTCCCAAACTGTTTTGATCCCATCTGATTGCGTGTTGCAGTTAATTAAGAAAATTGTGTTTTTATCACGTCACTACGCCGAAACAAATTTCTGCGCAGATTTCGCGGAGTTTGTAATTAACGTGAGTTGGGAACTATTGTAAGAAATTTTCGTTACAACTCACAAAATTCAGTAAGACCTCAGTTGGTAGCCGGACATTATACGTTGATACTGTTGACGTATGTATTTGTTATCAGTAGATGTGCTTACCTTGTGTAGGGAACTTGTTATCAGTAGGTGTGCTCCTACTGATTTAGGCAAGTCGCCCGTTTCGGTCAGGCTGTTGGGTTTAGTGAGGGTTAGGGTTAGAATAAGGTTAAGTTTTAGGATAAAAGGTTGCGTTTTAGGATCAGGTTTCAGTGTTAGGGTTAGGGTTTAGGTTCCCGTTTGGGTTACGGTTAAGATTAGGGTTGGGCTTAAGGTTAGGATTAGGGTTAGGTTTAAGATTGGGGTTAGGGTTAAGGTTAGGGTTAGGCTTATGGCTAGGTCTTGGGTTAGCGTTGGGTTTGGGGATTTTGGTTACGTTTCGGTTTTGAGACTTTGGGTTAAGCTATACAGTTGCAGTCAGGGTTGAATTTTAGGGGTAGGCGTAGCGTTTAAATTTCTGCCATTATTCCGCCTACTCAAAACTTCACAACATTTTCCCTGGTAACTTTACTTTTACCATGAATCCACAGCATTTCTCTACCAGCCCTTGCATTTACCCCACCCATATAACCCCCTTTCTCACCATTCTCGCACGAAAGGGGACTTGGCTGTCCGCCTCTCTAATCCTGGCTACCAACTGCGATCTAACCCAAAATTCTGGGCATAATATTGTCCGTATTGTCGAAGCATTGATGCTAGGTACCTGACGCACACTGCTCATCCGGTTAGTTCATGAACCTCCATCAGTGTTTGCAATTTGAAAGATATCTTTCTTCAGTCTATTTTCACTCTTTGACCTTTCCATTTGGAGTGCACGCTGACATGAAATGAAAAACGTGGAGACTAAAAAAACTCCTTAGGTGTAAGTGGGATGGTGGAGGCGATAAAATACACACAATACCTTTTTGTCTAAACTCGGAATATATCTCCTCTCGGATAATATTCTTGTTCATTTAGTCTAAAGGGCAGATTAAACTATTTCCCTTAGGCAGTACGGTCTGACGAAAGACATGGTGGATATGACAGCTACACAAACGTCCAGAAGGGTCTCTTCTTCACATCCCTTACTAAGAGTTCGGAATGAAGTCTTATAGGCTCAGTAAGAAAGTTGATGTAAATGTTTGGGCCGAATTCCATCAACCGCAGCGGATTAATCGCGAAATATTTATGAACTGCCTGTATAATTCCTTGTCAACTGAGTCACACGTATAAGCCAAAACAGATCTCGGTGTATATGCGCATGAGTCAGTTGGAAAAGAATTCTACAGTACTCAACAATGGATACCCTTGACAAAGAGTTCCATTGTTACTGTTCGAGCAAATCGAATTCCCAGCTCAAGGTCAGAATACAGAAACTAGTTAATTAAAAGAACGTCGATCACGTTCAAAATAGGCTTACGAAAAGGGAAAGGGGAATGTCAACAGGGGTCAAATGCGGAAGCACTTGCGAAGAGGACGTTGAAAATTCTAGACGTTGACCAACTGGATACAACATTGACAACAGGCAGTCAGCGGTGCACACGCGGTGCATGATGTTTCATACTGTCAGCACAGATGTCAGTCAAAAGCTCTGAAACGTGTTTTGCTGATATCCTGCCGTTGCAGGACACATCTACGAGGAGTTTGGCTGCTAAACGAGTCGCCCAACAGTCCCTGTCTGTTTTCGGGTAAATACTCCGTTTTGGTGATTTCGGTTTTTAATCTCCTCAGTTGAATAATTCATGCAACATTTATGTGCTACTGGCTGGCTGTTGGCAGTTCGCGAACAGCATGCAGTTATCACGCTGAAAGTGATGGACTTGGACTGAACCTAAAGGGCTGAAAGTGATGGACTTGGACTGAACCTAAAGGGCTTCAGGAAAGTAAACAGCTGAAATTAAGAAACTAAAATACAGTAGGTGGGCTAACTAATGAAATGTCATCCAAACTTCCGTGATGCGCTTTCGTTTCGAAAAGATTAATTTAGTAGGGCTTTTAAATTGATCATTTTGCAGCGTAATTCTATAATAATTCAGTTACCTCAAGATGTAGGCTTTCGAAAATACTTCCTTTCGGCTGCATTCAGAAACCAGACATTGTAGAAAATGACTACTGATGTAGTATGCATTTTTCTTATTGATTTTCGATGCTCTTAAATATTCAATTATATTCTATGGAAAACATCTATAAAAATATTCTTTTTTGCGCATTCGGTAGAAAAGTACGTCTTCTTCCTATTTTTTTACTCAAGGGAAGCGTATAATTGGTTTTTGAAAAGTTTCTAATTTTGAGAATTTGGGATAATGTGAAATGGTTGCCCATACAGCTTCATGTCTCTGCATTTACCCGTGTGGCTTGCAAAGTTAACAATATGGCTCAAATCCACTGTTAAATTTTTATGAACCACATATGGTCGCCAACTAATACTGTAGAAGAATGCATGGTTCTAGTTTGTAAACATTCAATGCAAGTGTAACTGCATGCCGGGTTTAGAATTATTCGGAAATTGGAAAATTTTCTGAAAACCGAATATTACCTTCCTTTGAGTATAAAATTGAAAGAAGACGTAATTTTTTACCGAATGAGCAAAAGAACGAATATTGTATGCATGTTTTCCATTAAATATAATTGAATATTTAAGGGCCTTGAAAATCAATGAGAAAGATGCATGCTACTTAAGTAGTCATTTTCTACAAAGTCTGGTTTTGCGTGCAGACGGAAAGAAGCTCCTTCGAAAGCCGACATCCTGATGTAACTGAATTACTATAGAATTATGCAGCATGATAATTGATTTTTAAACCCTACTTAATTAATCTTTTGGAAACGAAAGCGCATCTCGGAATTTCGGTTGACATTTCATGAGTTAGTCCACTTACTGAAATATCTCACGAATGGAAGTAAATATGCGCATTCCAGAAGACGAAGGCATGATCATTAGAACGCGAGCTTTATTGGACTTAGCTTTCAAACTCGAACTTTGCGTGTTATCACGCACTCCGCCTACGCAGCCAGGTGGCGCAGCTTACATTGCCGCTAGGGACAAACGCCTCCACCACGCGGGGGACCCTTTTGGGCCAGACAGCGCGAACCAGACCTAGCCACGAACGTTAATCCCCTCACGGTACAGCGGTATAAATGTACACACGCTGCCGCACTCTAGCAGTCTCTGATGATTAACTTCTGTTTGAGTTCGAAGGCTGAGTCCAGTAAAACCTACTGTTCCCTTGATCGTACCTTCAGCTTTTGTTAAACTGAAATATCTATTAAAATGCACATGGGAGACGCTGATGGACCCACCAAAAAGTCAAGCCTCTCGCAATTATTTCAAGAAGTTATAGATCAACTGAGTAATACGTCTGTGTTTTCAGGCAGTAACTATACTGTCAGTGTGGTAAATTATCATTGTCCCAATGTGTTCTACGTTGACAGAAGCAATGTTCGCCTTTTACTGACATGGCCTGCGGCAAAGAACACTAAAGCAATCTCAACAAGTTCTAACCGAAATCTCGAAATGTCATTTCAATTAGAAAAGATTGCTAAAATATAATTGTTAATTTAATTATCGTCTCGCGTGATGCAAAGTCATTCCAATCACGCTAAAACGCCGGCTTTAAACGAGCTCCTTGTCAGCCGCCTGTGTAAATTAAGGGTTATAGAAAATGACCGCTTAAGTAGCATGCAGTTTTCCAGTTGATTTTCTATGCCATTATAATCTTCAATATAGCTTATAGAAAACCTGCACAAAATATTCTTTTTATATGAATTTACTAGCAAATTGTGACTTCATAAAATGTCCTGCTTGAAGAAAGGGTATCTTTCGGATTTAAAGAAGTTTCCACTTATGAGACTCTTTAAGACTGTGAAATTTCCGATAGTACAACATCGAATCAATGGACAATGAGGTCCCTATGCGTTACAAAATTGTATGAGTCCTATGTATCTTGTTCATGATAGCATATAGAAAATTTCTACTTTCCTTATACAAAAAGTGTGCAGCTTGTAGTTTAGAAATCCTTAACGCAAGTGCGACTGCAGGTTGAGTTGACAGTTATTCCAGAATTAAGAAGATTTTTAAACAAAAGGTAACTCTTTTAAAATAGAAAACCTAAAGAAGACGCGTCTGTTTCATGAGAGTTTGATTGTCAATTTCGACGATGTCCACCGTGTGCTACAGCCGCTGGCACGGTGACTTTCGCGTGAATTAGTTTAGAGTGATAGCAGACTTGTGCAGCATCTACCGCACTCTCTCCTCCCCATTCCCCACCTGGATCCGGCGTCAAGACAGAGTCAAGACGACCGGAGAGCGGGAGGGCTCAAGTGTCTGACACGACCGGACCCGCACCTAGGCACACCATCACACGCCCTTGTCCACAACATACATTTGACCAGGAATTTTCACCAATAACAACAATAAAACCCCAACAGGAGTCAGAAGGACGAGTATGATGGCTGGGCATCAATGCCCATCATCTTTTTGCCCAGCGGGAGAATAGGCGCATCTACTGACAGGGAGCCAGGTGTCAGGGAAATGCCAGCGCATACTAGACTCAGAGGGTCATGGTTTGTTGATACTGGCATAGCACACGTTTTCAGACTTTCCACCAACAAAGTAAAATAGAGAAAACTTTTGTGCATTTTTCTATGTAATATATTCGAAGTTATAAAAGGTATCAAAGCTGAATGGGGTTAATCCATGCTACTTAAGTAGTCATTTATTATGAAATGTCGTCTTCGCAAGCCATCGACAGAAAGCTCATTCGGAAGCCTGTATCCTGATATGACGGGAAGATTTTAGCGCTACGTGATAAAGCATGTAACATGACGACCATGCTTAAGTAATATTTCCGAATTGTACATAAATTTCATAATTATATTCAACCTTTCTTGAGACTGTGTCATGCACCAATCCAGCAGCTGACGCCAGTGTAATCTTCTCCACTACGCCCATTCTATACGGAGAAGGCGAGGACAAATCGCCAGCTTAGACCACCTCTATGTGCATTTACTCCTTCGCCTGCCCATCTGGGGCAGAATATATTGGTCGCACGAGCCGGCGATTGTCAAAAAGAATAAGAGAACATCTTCCAGCATGCTTAGCAATGGGCCAAATAAGGAACGTTAACCGCTCTATTCTCGCGCACATGGTAGACACAGATCACTGTGTAGATGACGGACAGGCATGCCGAGTGAATTACAAGCTATCCGAAATCACTTGGACAGCGTCTTTTGGCAACTGCAGAGACTGCTGCAAGCAGGCTATGCAAACCAGTCCTATGTGCACAAAAGAAATTCGCACAGGCCCCACGGCTACCACAGGCCAAAGCCACCATGCCAGCCGCCTGCGTATAATTACACGTCCCAGATCCCACCATCCCCTTCTCCCCCTGACACTCATGGCCATTTCTGACGAAAGCGATTTCTGCGGGCCTCTGATAAGAAGTGCGTTTAAGAACCAACACTCTGGGATGTCTAAAAAACTGCGGAATTATTTTATACGATAATCAGTATTTCAAATCCATTTTAGAAATCTTTTCTCATCGAAAAGACGTTTCAGAATTTCTGTGAGTATTTCATAAGATTGGTCACTAGCTGTACGCTCTCAAATGGTAATTGTGGCAGGCTCAACCGAATATTTTTTGAGTTTGAAAGAATAGAATGCGAGACTAGGAACCCTCGTAATGCTGGAGACGTTGTCCCAAACTTCAAAGTAGTTAGGATCAGGATTGAGGTTATGGTTGGAAGTAAGTCTGAAGATAAGATTTGGATCAGGGTTAGGATGCCACCATCTGTAGTGCGGAAATGTTGGTATTTACTTGTCTTGATCTTCACGAGCAAATAGAAACATACTTGTCAGTATTTTGGACTTCATCGTACATTACGTACAATAAAACAAACCAGGCGAATAATCTCAGGCCATTCACTTCAACCCAACATCGCGGATCATATTCCACCTATGTTTTTTAGAAAACAGGGTGAAACGAGCGAGAAAAAATCCTGTCCTAGTAGATTTTCTATATATTATGCCAGCCACTAAGGATGGGGTTCTTCTTCCGTGCAACTTGGATAAGGATCTGCTATCAGGACAGTTGAACTAAAGGGGTGTAATGCATTCATAGAAGCCTTTCTGGTGAAGCCTTTTTGACAAAGGGAACATAAACTGTGCCTGACAACTTTGATTTACACGCAAACTACTTTAAACATTGACGCTACAAACGTCGAGAAACAACGCCAGCTATGTGGGAAAATGTAAAATAAGCAGATTCCTCAGGTAGGGGAACTGCAAATGGTGGGGACTTCTATCAAAACGAGGCCAATTGTATTCATAGTGATGGCTTTTTCAAGTGGACGCCAAACACATCATATATTAATGGTCTCCCCACCCTTAAACAAGGCACTTCTGTCCCACTAACCCCATTGCTTGCTCAACTTCCTCCTACCACCCTTCAGTATACCCTGACCAATTTTTCTGACCCACATTAAAGTCAGAGAACTCGCTTGTCCAATCACAACACCAGTTAAATACCCGCCCAACAATTGTTCTAGATATTGCCTTTCCCCGCACCATTAAATAATGCAACTCGCAGTTCCGGAACATATATCTACCTTTGATTGCTTCATCCTAATTTGCCGAAGATGGGCGTTTGTAAGGTCTTCTGTTAATAAAAACAAAACGTTCTTTGGTTTGAACCAAAAAACTGCCATGCGAGACTTATGATTAAATTGACCGAAAATATAGTTCATTAGAGGGGCGCTTTTAATGAGAATTGAATGCGCATGCATTTAGAACTGCTTCAGTCTATGCAGCCACTTTCGACTGGAATGTGGAATGCGGGATCCTGGTGTAGGTCACGAAAGTGTTGTCCAACGTTTTTAACTGGAAGGACATCAGCCTAAACTAGCCAATCAGCGGTTTGGGATCGGAGGAATGCAAAATCAGATCTCTTAGAACTACTACAGCCCCTTGTGCACGAAATACAGGTATCTGCTATTGTCTCTGATGATGGTTTCGAGCAGGGATCCGAAATGTCGGACGAATAAAGCTCCTGTCCCGACAATAATGTCTCCTTCTCTACAAGAGTTGGCATTCCCTCTTACAGCCCCTCGGAAATTGATGCCCGAACTTGGAGCAAATCCCCCGGAACATAGCTTTTTAGACTTGCCCCTAAAGTTGGTTTGAATATTTTAGTTGAAATCCATCAGGTACTGCGAAGTAGCCGTGTGATATCCAACATCAACCACCAAGTAGTCCGTAGTCTATGGACACTGAACAATTTACCACACTGACAGCAAATGTGCCAGTTAAAGTCCCAAACACGCTCGTTTCGCTGATCTACTGCTGCGGTATGACGCAGTTGCGAGGGGTTCGATGCATCAGGTGGTCCCCAGCGTATCTGTGTGCTTTCTGGTAGATACTCCAGTTTAAATGCTGCAGTCCTTATTTTGATAAGAAATTTATGCGCTGAATTACAGCAGAACAAGATCATTCAGGTCCGGTCCTAAGGCCGGTGGGAATGTTTAAGCAAAAACATCCTCGGTTTCTGCCGAATAAAAGGAAAATATTTGCAAACTGCAAGAAGGCAGACAGTGGTCAACAAATGCAGAGTCCGAGTAAATGGGGTCTCTGACGCAACAACCAGAGTAACGTTCACTTAACTCTCACGCATTCTGTGGAAAGCATGCACAAAAATACTATATTCGTTATGTCTTATAATATTATATTTATTAAATAGCGAATAATGTTTTCAGCACTTATTACGTTCGAGGAAAGTGTATCGTTTACGTTAAGAATTTAACTTGAGGTCCTTAAGTCGTGAAATTTCCAATCATAAAGTATCGTATCTGCCCGTTTATTATGACTGCTCATAAAAAACATACATTATGGTTCACGTCTATTGTAAAATGTTATGTGCGATTTGTGACGTCCTATTAATAAGCTATAGAAGTATAGGATTTTTCTTGCACGAAAAACTTGCAGCATGCAGTTTCTAAATCCCAGTGGCAAGAGCAACTACAAACGGATTTTAAAATTTTGTAACAATTGAGTATGTTTATTAAAACCTGATGAAGCTGTTTTTCAGGTAGGATTTTAAAAGGACGTAATTCTACATCAAATGAGTAAAACAAAGTGATTATATTCATGATATCTATAAAGTATGTTTGCATTTTCACGGGCATTGAAGATCAATGGGGAAATTCCACACCATATAAGTAATCATTTGTTGCGTAGTGTTTTTTAAGACTGCCAAAACAAAGCTCATTCAAAGACCGCGATCCTGGCGTCAGTAAAGTGCCTGGGGATTATTTTGCACGAAAAATAATTTCTCATAACCAACTTTATAACCACTCCCCAGTCGAAAACACATTTCGACGACTAGCTGCCAAACACTCCCTAGATCGTAGCAAAAAGAGACTCGTAAAAAGCCCTAATTAGTTTTCATTTAATACTTGCTTTATGAGCATTTCCAAGATCTTATCAGTGGTTGAGTCGAAATGAGGCCGGATGATTAATGTTTAATGCAATCAGGCTGCTAATACCACCCCACATTAACCGCATCAATGATTATTAATCACGATTTTCTACGTAGAACTGACCAGTGGCCAACCCAACCGGAGCATCACTGAGGTTTCAACACTATATTTGACTTATTTGCTTATCCATTTGATTATAATTAGACCATGAATCCTTACAAGGCTATCCCGTGCTATTTACTTATATAAAAGTCAAATTTGGTTGATTGGATCTCACAGGCTTCTTGTGAATGCGTTCTTTTAATGTCTTGAAAAGTGATTAGTTATTTGACTGGACTTAGACAAGTTGGAACTTTGGTCTGTTACTGGCTGTTTCTAACTGCTTGGTTGAGCATTCCTGTCTCTGCGGAATACTGAATTAATTTACTTCGATTTTAGCTGCGGCACCGTTTGTAGATGAAGAACTTGATCCTCCACACCCGGATGAACGTAAATACTCAGCGACGATATTTATTTGATGATTCAGTAAGGTCACGGTAACAAACGAACCTCTAGTCCTAATTCCTCATCTGACTATTAGAGTCGGATGGATAATCTAATATTAGGAGGGGCTTTGGGTGGATTTTCTAGCTAAATTTTTCCTTCGAACATCTCCACTAATGAAATTTGTCAACAGTAAGAACCAACGGCTTTGGTCATCCTTGAGGACATAACTACGTGTGTAGTCGTAGCAGTCTGGCAAGTGAATGCTCTGAAACTGTCTTTCTTTTGAATGGAATGCCAATAAGTCGGTGTTAAAAATTTTCTCACTGAATGGTCTGCATATCCCTTACTTGGGTAAAATGGGAAAGACCAAAGCACTGAAGAACACAGGTTATTAAATTGCGTGCTAGCACTAGTTCTCATTCCATCCCCGAGAGACATTCTTGAGGCCTAGTTCGAAATACTGCGCTTCTTGATTCTTAAATATTCTTTCCGAATTTCAGCAATAAACATCCGTGGGATGCCTATCATTAAATCTCTTACCCACAGTTGTTTAATGAATTGGTTTTTGGAAGGGATAAAAATTTCTTAGTTATACATCGCGGTGTAACTCCTTTATCTAATTAAATTGGACATTTACTCAGAATCTAGACTCCCGCCGACGTTTCCACAATGCACGAAGTAGGAAAGATCTTATTTTGTAGTCGCATCTGTAAGGGATTAGAGTTAGGTGCCAAGGGTTAGGCTTAGGGGGTAAGGTTAGGGGTTAGGGTAAGGGGACTAATTTTAGGGTTAGCGGTTATAGGTTGGGTTTAGGGGTTAAGGTTTATGGTAAGGGATTACGGGTTAGGGTTACGTCTCCTATTTCCACTAGTCCTGTATGATGGGCGACCGCGGTCTTTTTACTGCAAGTACGAATACGAAATAAGATCCAACCCACATCGACTTAGCTGGTTATAATCATAACCTCGAAAAACCCCCCATCATCTCCATATACTGACTGAGGTTACTGTAAAAAAGCATTTGGAAAGGGAAAGGAATTACTACTAATTACGAATTTCATACACTTTGTGAAAACACGTTTTTGCCCTTTAATTTCCTCAGAACCTGTTGTATTTCAGTATGCCACAAATCTATGTGCGCAGACCAAATTTTTTTATTTATGAATATTTGGGCCGAAGTCCCTCAGCCTTAGCGGGTAACTGCGTAATATTCATTAAATGCTGCGCCTATAAACCCAAAATATACTGACTTACTCAATTTCGCAGTTACTTTTTGAGGAAATTAGAAAGCAATAATTTATAAATTGGAGTATCTACCAGGAAGCGGACGGGAAAGACTGGAAGATCCACTGATGAGGCGAATTTCCCGCAGTTGTGCCATGCAGCGGCAGAATATCGACAAAACACGCGTGTGTGGGCTTTTGGCTAATATCTGTGCTGTTAGTATGATATTTCCTTACCCTAAAAACACGTATCGGCTGACCTCTGAAAGTGAGTCCCTATTCCTCTGGTACACTCTCTGCAGGGCCCTTTTCGTGCTTTGAAGCGGACAATTACTGATTAGCAAACACATGCCAATAACTCTCTCTTAATATTTGCACTTATATTTACTACTTGAGATCATCAAAGCCGTCTCTATTTCTGCACCATTTTAATCGTTATGTGACTGTCTGTAAAAGGTGAACGAGATGGACATATCCAAACCCCAATCGGCGAATTACATTCCATCATGGCGAATATTCCCGATCAAACCCGACTTGAGAACGAGTCCGCAGTTAAGTATCAGAGCGCTGAACATACAAACGCTCAGTTATCGGAGAATCCGGGTTCGAATTCCGTGTTATCCAAATGAAGGGTAAAGTATGACCGACAGACAAGGGCTAATAAGCCAACAATGACCACTCTCGGTTTTCCCTTGCAGGCGCTACAGTAGGTGGGCCAACTCATGAAATGTCAACCGAAATTCCGAAATGTGTTTTGCTTCGAAGACATTAATTAAGTAGGATTGTAAAACTAATCAGTCTGCAGTATAATTTTATAATAATTCAGTTGCGCCAGGATGTTGGCTTTCGAGTGAACGTCCTTTCGGCTGCATGCAAAAACTACACTCTGTAATAAGTGATTACTTACGCAGCATCAATATTTATCATTGATTTTCTATGTCCCTAATATTCCAATTATATTTCATGGAAAACGTGCATAAAGGTAGTCATCATTTTGGTCATTTGGTAGAAACTTAAGTTTTCTTCCAATCTCATATTCAAAGGAAGGATATAACTCGGTTTTAAAAAAAGTCTTTTAATTTCCGAATAATTTTGAGCCCGCTCTGCCATCACACTTGCATTCATGGTTTCCAAACTATAAACCGTGTATTTTCTGCGTACGGTTCATAAAATTTGCCAGTGGATTTGATCCAAATTGTTAACTTTACAAGCCACATTGGTAAATGCTGGGACATAACGATTTATGAACGGTCACTTGACGGCATTAAAAAAATTTCACAATTGGAAACTTTTTTTAACACCGAATTATGTCCCTCCTTCGAGTATAAAACGAGAATAAGAAGTAATTATCTACCGAATGAGCAAAAGAATGGATATGTTGTGCATATTTTCAATTAAAAATATAATTGGATTTTTATGGACATTGAAAATCAATGAGAAAAATTGGTGCTGCCTATGTAGTCATTTTTTACAGTGTAGTTTTTGCATGCAGCCGGAACTTAGTTCATTCGACAGCCGGCCTCCTGAGGTAACTGGAATATTATGCAGCAGGCTAACTACTTTTACAACCCTGTTTAATTATACTTTCGAAACGAAAGCTCATTTCGGAATTTCGGTTGACATTTCATGAGTCAACCCACCTCCTGTACTATCGCACCAAATCGATTGTTGCTTTCGGGTTGAATATGCCTTCGGATAACTTGTTATCATTCCAGAAGAAAAGCGCCCTCTGACTTCTCATACTTTCAGAATTAATGACCTGCTTATGCACATGGATTTGACCAAGATTTTGCCATAGTCCGACCCAGTCTAAGCTCCTCATTCCGATAACATCCTGAACTATGCTGTAATATTTGTCGGGTTTGGCGATTCTGCTTCCATGGACTTCTTTTCGTCAAAAACTACTCTCTTCGCCGAGATCGACCCCACTTCAGCAAAACCACAGTTCAGATATTGCAAGCTTCTCATGAGTCAGATTTGATTAGCATGGCCAAAATACTGGAACACCTATTGGTATCAAGTATTATAAGTGAAATACTACTTACTTCTTGTCAGCCTCCAAAAAGTGGCGTTTAACCGTTTGCAGCAGGCTCTCCCTACGAGTCAATGAAGGGATATCTATTGTCCCATGCAATTGCAGGCGCAATCAAGAAACCTCACTGGTGCAAGGCTATTCCGTAGTAAGTGCGCCTTTGGAGCGTCCAGATAGTGAACGAAGTTTTCTCGAAAGTCGCTCTGCATGACGGGACGTTTTACTCCAATCAACACTGTCGTGCGTTAATCCAAAGATACATGTACTCTGTTATTTTTAGGTTATTACATTCCAGTCATGAAGCACGACTCTTACTGCAGTTAGTTGCACCAATTTTCTGAGGTCTGAGATCTTCAATCACAACGGCTTAGAGGGAATCCTCAGAGTTAAAGCGCATTTTTGCTTAAGCCTTGGAGGCTAGACCGGTTATTTCCCGTTTGATTACTCCCATCAGCCAGCGACTTCCGACAGATCCGAGATCTTGCCTGAGTTTCAGTTTCGATTATGCCAGTTTTCTGCTAATGGTCAAAAAGCTTATGCCCTGAAAAACAGTGTTTGAGAACATTTGACGTTCTATGAGGATTGAGTTTGCGAAATGCTTGCATTTCATACTGCCATGAGGATAGATAAGTCAAAATTGCGCGCGAGAAACTTTACAAGAGTGCTGTTTACAGAGCGTGGGTGTTCCTATTAAAGGACTTAAATCCCCATAAATTTGCGTCACGTCGAGAGATCGCAAAATAATTACACAACTTTAAACAGGAAGTAATCCATACGTTTACTATCCTGATCGATCAAAGGCCCAGTTTTTTTAAAAAAAAACATTTCGAATAGAAACCATTAGTTCAGTTTATTCCGGTAATGTACACCGGCGGAAATTCTTCTCCCCACCGAGGTGATGCAGTGTTTCCGACTACGATCCTCACAGCTGATAATAAATTCTCTACTGGATCATTTGAACATCTTTCGGGTCATATGTCTGCAGCCAGTACCGCAACTCCTAACTTCATCCAGCCCACAACGGTTGGTTTTACCTAGTTAAAAATATCCTCTTCAACTCCCTACACCTGGAGCGTCCTCTTAGGTTGTTTTTTTAGCCTACGTGTTCGTCAACCTGTCGGTCGGTTAATGTACCGCCACTCGCTAGTCCGAACTTTGCGATGTTTTGCCCTGCTAGACCATAAGAAGCAAGTGGACAAAGTTCGTCTATATTTAGCTTCGCTGTCGTCCGCGTACACCTGCGAGGATCATTCTCCTTTCCAGTCCTGATGAGCAGGCTAGGAAAGCTTGTTATTCCATTTTAAGTAACGACGAGTGCACTTGAGGAGTTGTTTTCACGGACGGGTTAAAATTACGAATGCATGTTAGGTGTCAAGTTATACGAAGTGGACAGGACAAAGTGGGGCATGCATTTGTACAACTGGTAATGGTAGAATTCACGAACTGTGATTTCCAGAGGAAAATAGGGAGTGTGCGTAGTTTCATTTTTTTGCTACTCACAGAGTTCACTCTACATTTTAAACTATAAGTTTGTCTAAGACGAATGCGCGAAATTGGAGCAGATTTTTGCCTTTCACTTGTATTTGTGTAAGTCACTGCATTGAATAAACAGCAAAATTCTCAATGGCACACCAAACGTTAACGTGTCCTGCAGCAGGAACCACCACAGATATTTATGTTCATCGAACAAGAAGAAAGAGCATGGTGCATGTTATGTACATTCTGCACTGTTTACCTGCAAACTAAATGCAAGGGGCTTTTCCAAAGAGATTGATTTAACTATTTCTCATAAACCAAGCAGTAAAACATCTTTTTTAAACTTTATTACTCGCGGTGAATTGCATTTCGGGCCAAATGCAGTCTAAAGCCTAAGAAAATTCATATCAGTTGTCTGTGACCTACGAGCCTTCGAGGTCTGTTCTGCAGACTCTTGTCAGTCTGTTTTAAATATCCAAATATCTTAGCACATTATTACGTAGGACGTTTTGGCGGGGCGTGTGGTTCAGAAGCCATGCAGCGCAAGCGGTCTGGAGAGGCTTAAAACAGGTTTTGTTTGAAACAAATGTGAAACTCAGCACGAAACTTCTCTGAAGTTTCAAGCGCTGCAATATACGGATTGATATAGAATATAAAAAGTATGAAGACAAAGTTCGAATTTTAGGTGTCCAAATACGGCCAGTTTTTGCCCTAAAAGGCAGCCCTGTCTATGGTTTGACAAGGTAGATGTATTCAAAACTGAAGCTTCCCCAAGGCAATTTGACCAACTCAGTTCGACCAGCCTCTCAATTCCTAAAAAACTCTTAGGTTGGAGGATTCAATCGGACAAACTCATCGTCTCTTTCGATGTGATGTCGTTATTTACATCTATCTCACCAAATTTGGTCCGCGAAATCTTGCGCAAATGACATGAAGACGTGCAGATTGTCAACGTTGAGAGATCCGGGAAGATTATAAGAGGAAGAAAACAGGCTCTCCGGAACAGGTTTATTTAACTGCTGACGTTTCAAAGAGCTGGGTCGGCTCTTCATTGTCAAAGCGTAAACTGCACTTAATCGATCAGAAATTTACTTTAAAGTGGCAAGTTGTGTTGGCCGGCCTCATCCTGATCGATTTTTTCCTCTCCTCCCGCTGCGTCGGCCTCTCGGGAAATGGTTGACGGGCGTTTTGCCTGTGTGATTTATGAGTCATCACTCCGTCGAGAGGAACTGATTGGACTTTACTCGGGCGGTCGGTCTGGCGGTTCTTGTTCTTCCTCACCGAGTAAGCTCAGCGTCGGGCTATCTCCGTGCGGCCTTCTTAATTCCGGTGTGGTTGTTTGGTCCTGAGTTCTACGATTGTGAATACGTAGGACTTTGTAAGTTGCAGAAAGGTCCAGATAACTGTTAATAGAGTGGGCATCGGAGAACCACGCCTCGAGAGTTAGCCGTTCTGCTTTTGTGCCTCGGCCTTAGAGGATAGCCCTCTGGAGGTCAAAAGTATGCTCCGTTTCTTCAACGTGTGTTGCTAGTTGAGAGTTAGGGTCTAACCTCCGAGTGGCCGATTTATGTTCTTGTAGGCGAGTTTGCAATTTCAGCCCGGTTTCGCCCACATAGTTGCAGTCGCCCTCATTGAAATTTATTTTGTAAATGACTGCTGAGGTTTCAGCGGGTAGCAATGGGTCCTTAGGCTGCATTAGGCGACGTCGAATTTTTGCTTGTGGTCGATGGGCCATGCCTACTCTGATGGGTTGTAACAGTCGCGAGACCGCTTCAGATACCCCTTTAACGTAAGGAATGGCCCTCCAGACTTCGGGTTGCTGCTCATTTGGCCATTGTCTGGGCACCCAACGTCTGCTTCTCTCGATGAAATGCCTGGGATAACCATTGGCTGCAAATAAGTCCACAAGGTACAATCGTTCGGTCCTTTTATCTTCTGGTGTGCTGCAGTGTGTTTCGACTCTTTGGAATAGAGTGCGAACATAACTACGTTTGTGAGACAGATGATGGTTGCTGTTGAAGTGTAAGATCTGTCTCGTGTCGGTGGATTTTCGGAATACCGTAGTTTAGAGCTGTCCAGTGGTGCACCGGCGCACAAGTACGTCAAGTAAGGGCAGTTGGTTGTTTGTTTCCGCTTCCATCGTAAATTGTATATCCGGGTCAACCGAGTTCAGTAGTTCCTTAAGGTGTTCAATGTCAGTTGTTTTGACAACGACGAAGGTGTCATCGAGATAGCAGGCCCAGAACTTGATTGATATTTGGTGAACACTAAGTGTTCTACCCGTTGAAGAACTACTTCAGCGATTAGGCCTGATATAGGGGAGCCCATAGGAGTGCCTTTTATTTGTTCGTACATCTGTCCACCGAAGGTGAAATAGGTCTTGAGAGAGTATCCCAGAAGCTCGAGCAGATGCTCAGACTTCAGAGGTCTGTCTCTCTCCTCATAACGCCCTGTCAGTAGTCGGTCTACAACATCTATCGCTAGTTGTTGTGGGATGGAGGTGAAGAGCGAAATGACATCAAAGGATACCATGGACTCATCTGGCTCTAACCTCAGATGTTTTATGCGTTCGAGGAATTGATACGTAGATGATACTGTTGTTGGTGAGCCTTCGGCCAAAAACTTAAGACGACCGAACATCCATTTTGTCAAATCGTACGTCGAAGTGCCACAAAGGGATACGATTGGCCTGAGTGGGACATTTGCCTTGTGTACCTTCGGTAGACCGTAAAAACGAGCTGTGGCGGTGTCCGTGGGTTTCATGGAGAACCAGTCGTTGGGTGTAATCGCCCCCTTGGCTCTGGGATTTCTTAGGCTTTTGTTTATCCGGGTGATTAGATTTTTGATTTCGCTGGCACGGCGTTGTTTGTATGAATGCTGGTCTTCGAGTAAGTCTTGTACCTTTTTCTGGTAATCCGTTTTGTCTAGCAAAACTGTTGAACGTCGTTTATCAGCTGGAAGAATAATTATGTCCTTGTTTGCTTTTAGGCTTTTCAGTGCTCGCTGTTCCCAATTGCTAAGAGTTTCGCACCTCCTGTGTCGCATGAGCAACGAGGAGGTTTGGTGTCGGATCAAATCTTTCGTCTCTTCTGACGCCTTTGTTAATCGAAGAACAAATTCGAAGGCGGCAATAAACTCTGTGGGTGCGGCATCTGCTGTGTTAAAAGTGGCTCCACGTTCCAGGATTGCGAGTTGTGTGTTCGTAAGGGTCTTAGATGGAAGATTGTGAACAAGGACGCCTGACCTGTCGCGGCTTGGTACTCGAAGTTTTTCCATTTTCATAGATAATTCCTTGTAATTCAGGATCTTAATATTGTAAATCACATGCGGCTGTTTGAATTCTGCCAAGAAACTTTTCTTACATTTGTTGTTTTGCCGCTGTTACGAAGATACACTCCATTTCGTAAAGAGGGACATGCTGCAATATTTCAACATGAACACCACCAACGATATGGCATTCTCTGTCATACATTAAGGAAGTTTGAGCAGCAACCGAGCGCATTGTTGTGGACTTAGGTTTTGTGATTGCACACCGCCCTAAGGCCATTATTCGCAGCAGGATAATGACAGTTAAGGGCCGAGTAAAGTCTAAGGAGTAGTCTGGAGCAGTGTATCGCATCCCCCAAAAGTGTGAATAAATATACATTAATATCAGAAATAAATACGACACAAATAAAACAGCTAGACTAATAAATATGCGAGTGTTAACAGTTGAGAGGCAGCATGCCGAGGGACTGAAATTAACGTTCGGTTACATCGCATACTTATCGATCTGCAGCTGAGCATCATTTTCTGTTATCTTTTTGGGAAACATTTCGTCAATGCTTCATGTGACTTTGTCTCTGAAGTGCAAAGCACATTATTTTTACATGCAACATGCGGTAATAAGGGTCCTCTTAGGCCGATAACTCATTGTAGGATGTTTTCGTGCAACTAGGAGCATGTTTATCGCAGTCTACTATTAAATTTTTTCTTCGCCTGGCGACAAAGTTTTGTTTTTGTTCGTTCTGCACATGTGGTTCAAGTTGTTTACTCCGGTAAACCTTCCATCATGTCGCCATATACAGTAGGTGGGCTAACTCATGGAATGTCAACCTAAAGTCCGAAATGCATTTTCGTTTCGAAAAGATTAATTAAATAGGGTTGTAAAACTTGCCATCCTGCAACATGATTCTATAATAATTCGGTTACACAGGATGCTGGCATTTAAAAATTTTTTTCCGGCAGCAAACGAAAACAGCGCTCCGCAAAAAATGACTATTTAAGTAAAATTCATTTTTGTCAGTGATTTCCGATGCCCTTAAAACTTCAATCATATTTAATGGAAAAAAATGCATAGAAATATTCAATTTTTTGCTTACTCGGAAGAAAATGACGACTTCTTCCAATTTTATACTCGAAGGAATGATATAATTTGGTTTTTAAAAAGTTATTAGTTATGCGATTTTTTAAGAACATAGGCAGTTATTTTTTGAGTACGGCTTCCACATGTCGAATAGCAGTACATTCAAAAGACGACATTCGGGCGAATCCGAAGTATTATATGATTATGCCGCAAGGTTATCAATATTACAACCGCGTCAAAGTAAACCTTTCCAAACAAAAACGCATTTTAGGATTTCAGCCAACATTTCATGAGATCGGCCATTCACTGTATATTTCGAGGTAATGGACTGTTAATGCTTCCCATGTTTTCTAGCCTACATGGAAGTAATGGTATTTAGTGGATAAATTTAAATTTACTTAATTTACTGTTGCGTTGTCTCTGGAAACTCGATAAACCGCGAAGTGCGTCAGAAATTAAGTCTGCGGTTTTTTCCTATAGAGCGAAAGAATGGATCAAGACCAGGTTAAACCACACATGGAGCAAAAGAATTCTAGGAAGTTGTGCAAAACAACAGACAACCTACAAAGTACTTATCAGATGACAGTTGCCCCGGCAAAACGCGTTTGGAAGTTTATGAGGTTCATGCTGGAGGGCCAGAACATCGAAACATGCGGAATTATTTGCGATTGGGTTATATTTTCTTTGGAAAATCCTAGATCCTCGTGCCTAGTTGGGAGGATCTCAGTTAGCGGTTGCGAATAACCTAAAACAGCATTGGACGTGTCCCTTGTCTGTGTCGGGATATATTTCCGATGATTACTTTCCGGTCTTAATACGACTGCCATAAGAACTCCAGACCCGACCGCCAGCAAAATATCAAGCGCCTAGAATTCGTCCACTGAAGAGGGCCGCTCTGCGAACCCGGCTCCCATGGCCCATTAATTGTTTATTTCTGAGTCAGTAGGGTGTGGACGCGTAGCTCAGCGCATAGAGAGCCTGATTTTATGAAAAAATGAAAGCATCTTTGTGTCTCGATCCTTCCCCCGCTAAGACCAAGGCATGAAATGACGACGGCGACAGCGGGGTTGGGCAAATTGAATAAAGTTGAGAAAATTCCCATTGGGCGATTCAGAAGAGTAATTGGCGAGCATATGCGGGCTTTCGATAAAACTTCATTGGGCCTGTGCATTTATATGGGAACGAAGTGCAAACTGAGCGTGTGCGTGAAAAGTGCAGTCCATTACGATTCATCCTTTCATACAAACGGGGTATGTGAGTAGAGGGGAGGGAATGGAGGGGCGGCAGTAACTGATAGTGGGGGTCAGGTATAGACGTGTCACAAAGGGGAGGTGGGGGAACGGTGCGCTTAGATTCCCGTTAGCATTGCGAGTCGATTCTATTTCCAGACAACAGATGCCAACAAGAAAAAGGATTATATCCCTCATGGCAGCCAAAAAGAGAAAGTGAAGAAACAGAAGCTCAGCCAGTTAACCCTCTCCTGTACAACCTGTTTCAACGTGAAAGAAAAGAAAACAAAGTGCATTCAAGGGAAAGCCTTTGTTAGGGGTCGAATCAAAAGTCATCACAGTAAACCTCGTTAGTATCACGGCCTGGTTTAAGAGAAAATAAATTCGGGTCAAACGAAGGGTGGCGAGAAAGCATGGACCTAGTGAACCGAAATATAACCAAATAGAAGACGTGGACTTGTCTTTTAGTCATGATTAGGCGCTTTGTGTTTACTTAGGAGCCCTGAAATCCAAGACTGACAGCAGGTTAAGTATGCCGACGGAGTTCAAAATGCGTGCAATAGTTTTCCCAAATGAAGGAATGTGGCGTTATCGATCATGACTGAAAGGCACCTCAGGATTTGAAATGACCTTGACGGTACCGGAAGCATCAACAGTGTCCAGTGCCTATAATCGCTTAAAGTGGCCCCAAAAGGTCGTCTGTCCTTTTACTTATAGGATATTTCATGGAGGACAGGCAGTCGCAAAGCCAGACTTTGGACCCGCATGTTCTCTCTTGGTTTCTGTCGAACTTTCCCGACCCGTTGGGTGTGCCTCTTAATGCAAAATGGACCCCATGTCACTGCCAAAACTGCTTAGAAATTGTCGATAGAAAAGCTAAACGTTTGGCCGAAGGAGATTTGGTTTCGCAGTACTCCGATCCCAAACCGCTGATTGGCTAGTTTAGACTGATGCCCCCTCCATTTCACAACGTGGAACAACCCCTTCGTGACCTTCACCAGAACCCCACGTTCTACATTTCGGTCGAAAGTTACTACATAGACTGATGGAGCTCTAAAAGCATGTATATTCAGTTCTTACTTAAAGTGTCCCCCCTAATGAACTCTATTTCCGGTCAATTTAACCATAAGTCTCGTATGGCAGTTTTTTGGTTCAAACAAAGAGGCGTTTTCTTTTTTATTAACAGAAGGCCTTACAAACGCCCATCTTCGGCAAATGAAGATTAAGCAATCAAAGTTAGATATATGTTCCGGAACTGCAAGTTGCATTATTTAATGGTGCGGGGAAAGGAGATATCTAGAACAATTGTTGGGCGGGTATTTAGCTGATGTTGTGATTGGACAAGCGAACTCTCTAACTTTAATGTGGGTCAGAAAAACTGGTCAGAATGTAGTGGAGGGTGGTTGGGGGGAAGTTGGGCAAGCAATGGGGTTAGTGGGACAGAATTGTCTTGTTTTGAGGGTGGGGAGACCATAAATATATGATGTGTTTGGCGTCCACTTGAAAAAAGCCATCATTATGAATACGATTGGCCTCTTTTTAGCAGAAGTCACCGCCATTTGCAGTTCCCCTACCTGAGGAATCTGCTTATTTTACATTTGTCCATAGCTCACGATGTTTTGCGGTGTTTGTGGAGTTAAAGTTTAAAGTAGTTTGCATCTAAAGTAAAGCTGTCAGACACCGTTTTCTTCACTTCGTCAAAAAGGCTTCACCCGAAAGGTTTCTTTAAATGTATTAATTTCCACTTGTTCAACCGGCCTGATAGCAAATTCTTATCCAACTTGCAAGTAAGAAGAAGCCTGTCCCCAGTGACAGTCATGACAGATAAAACATCTACTAGGATTTGAAAGGAAGTGATCTTTTCTTGCTCTTTTCACCATATTTTTTTTAAAAAAGGTGGACTATGAAGCGCAATATTAGATTGCAGTTAATGGCCTGAAATTATGCGGTTGACCTTTTTTATTATACGTCATGTACGATGAAGTTCAAAATACTGGCCAGTATTTTTCTATATGCTTGTGAAGATCCAGGCGTGTAAACATCAAAATTTCCATACGGCAGGTGGTGGTATCCTTACCTTGATCGTAATCTGAACCTCAAACATAATTCCAACCATATCCTCAATCCTAATCCTAACTACTTTGAAGTCTGGGACAACGTCTCCAGCATCACAGGGTTCCTGGACTCTCATTCTATCCATTCGAACGCAGAAAATCTTCGTTTTTGGCTGCCACAATTACTACTTGAGAGCGTGCAGTTAGTGACCAATCTCGCCACATGCTGACAGAAATTCCGAAATACCTTTTCGATTAGGAAAGATTTCTTAAAAGGATTTGTTTGCTATTCGCTTTTTCATACAGACGAGGTGTGTGAATAGATGGGGAGAGGAGGCATTAAGTGACAGTGAGGGTTACTTAGAGCCGTCTCACAATCGATCGATCCCGGCCCAGGAGAGACGCGGAGCGTGTAAGAGGTCCTTCTGCGCGCACAGAATCGGCCTCTGTAGCCTGATGGCAGTTGTCTCTGCTGCTGCTGCTGCTGCTGCTGCTGCTGCTGCTGCTGCTGCTGCTGCTGCTGCTGCTGCTGCTGCTGCTGCTGCTGCTGCTGCTGCTGCTGCTGCTGCTGCTGCTGCTGCTGCTGCTGCTGCTGCTATAAGCGCCAACTAGGTCTCTGCGAACGCGTCACTGTGGCTCAAACGTATGCGATCGCTCAGTTCTTGTCGAGAGCGCGTCCAGGACAGCATCAGATCTCCCATTCTTGTCCGCAGAATGCTGCGTTCGTTCAGGAGGTCCAAGATCTGGGTCTGAGTGGAGTGCGGAAGTAATGATTTAGTCATAATCACACTCGGTAGGTAGAATAAACTTAGAAGAGCATTTGGCGAGCATACGCGTGCTTCCGATAAATTCTCATCAAGCCTGTGCATTTATGTGGGAACGAGGCGCAAACTGAATCGTGTGAGTGATAAGAGCAGTCGAGTGAGGTTAGTCTTTTTATGCAAACGGGGTATGTGAATAGAGGGGAGGGAAGGGAACGGTGGCAGTAATTGACAATGAGGGTTAGTTAGATTCGTGTCACAAGGGGGGGAGAGGGGAGATGGGGATCGCGGAGTCATGCATACAAGCAAGAGGTTCTTCTGCGCGCACAGGATCGACCTCCGCCGCTGACGGCAGTCGTTTCCGCTTTTGCTAATAAACGCTGACCCAGTCACTTAGGCTAGTTAGGTGGGGCCTTGTAAATCACACAGAGGGCTTCGTCGGGATCTACACGATGCCCAGAAGCAATCATCTGTGCGAGGATGAAGCTGTATTTTCTCCTAACTTTACTCTTCCTTAGCCCTGCCGGCAGGTGTTCTCGCATTCTTGCGAATAGGAGCCGACTAGGGCAACTAAAATCAGTGGAGAAAAAGAATGCAAACTAGGCGGTCATTTTTTAACGAGCATGATCTTGCAGGCGGCCGAAAAGAGGTGCATTTAAAAGTGAACATCCTGATCCATCTGAAATGTCAGGGGATTGCGTGGCAAAAAATCATTATTGCCTTTCCTTAGCCATACCGGCAGGTGTTCTCCCATTCTTGCGGATAGCCGCCGACAAGGGTAACCGAAATCACAGGAGAAAAGCATACGATCTAAGCGGTCATTTTTTACCAAGTGCGATCTTGCCGGCAGATAAGAAGAGGTGCATTCAAAAGCGAACATCCTGATGTATCTGAAATGTCAGGGGATTGCGTGGCAAAAACATCACTATTACAGCATTCAAAAACATCCAATTAAGTAATCGGTTAACATTTTATGAGATTGGTCGCTGACTGTACTCTCCGCACGAAGGCTTTCCGCTGGACGTCCATATGGGTCAACTCCCTCTGTGGCTTATAGGGGTGACCACGTGAGCTGTCCTTTCCAGCCATTTCGAGGATGTCATCTAATTGAAAATCGCCCTCACGGTCCCTGCCAGTCCAGTAGGTTTGGTTCGGATAAACGCGCAGTTGTCCGTAATCTAGGGGAAAGGTATTAAGTTCAAATCACTTGGCTTCCGACAAAAGAACGTCAATACTTTCTCCCATCTTCGTAACTTTCGACTAAACTAGTTCGAACAGTTCATGCTCTTGATTGAGCTGTGGATGCCTGGCCTTTACTTCATACAATAGGTGGGAAAACTCATAAAATGTCAACTTGAAAGGGCATAATTCGGTTTTTAAAAAATTTCTAATTGTGAGACTTTTAAATACCGTGAAGTGGCCGTTCATAAATCGTCATGTTTCTGCATTTACCAACGTGGCTTGTCAAGTCAACAATATGGATCAAATCCACGGCTAAATTTTATGAACCCCATATGATCCCCTTTTATTACTGTAGAGAAATGTGTGGTTTTCCGTACGCGGAAAATATACGGCTTGTAGTTTGGAAACACTGAATGTAAGTGTAACGGCAGGTCGGAGTTCAAAGTTGCTCGGCATTTGGAAAAGTTTTTGGAAACCGAATTATGCCTTTCCTTTGAGTATGGAAGAAGACGTAATTTCCTACCGAATGAGCAAAAGAGTGAATATTTATATGCATGTTTTCCATGAAATATAAGTGAATATTTAAGAGCACTGAAAATCAATGAGACAAATTCAGGCTACTTAAGTAGTCGGTTTTTACGGAGTATAGTTTTTGCATGAAGCGGGAAAGAATTTCATTCGAAAGCCGGAATTCTGAGGTAGCTGAAATATTATAGAATCATGTTGCAGGTTGACTAGTTTTACAACTCTCCTTACTTAATCTTTTCGAAACGAAAGCTCATTTGAAAATTTCGGTTGAAATTTCAAGAGTTAGCCCACCTACTGTACTGCAGGTGGAGGACCAGCGAGCATTCAGTAAGTCTTACTGAAAAATTCTTGTTCCATTTGCACGATTTCTGTCACTTTTTTAGCCATCTTTAACGCCATGGCGGCGTTTTTAGTGGGAAAGTAATTGGAACACCGAGGTGCCTTTGCTCACCAATATTTAAAACGGGCTGTTTACTGGGAACGTGTTGAAATACGAGTCAAAACCCACTGGAAACGCTGTCAACCCTGCATTGCAAGGAGATCATAGCGGGCTTTGTCCGAACTAATCCCTCTGTAGCCTCTACCGCAAGTGACAACATTAGTGGTTTTCATGGCTCTATCACTGATGTGAGATCCGAGGTGCCAGGTCTTTGCGGCACACATGGTGTCCGGCTTTGTCCGCCACACCGGCCAATCCCGCCGCCAATTGGTCGCCAATCAGCTGTTGCATGGAAGAGGGAAGAGTGAGTGGTGCCGCCCCACGGGAATCCACCAACACGGAAAATCAGTTCATTTCGCACTATGACAGATCCGCTACGCTCGAGCCTCGCACAACGCGTCAGTATTCGTGACTTGGAAAGATGTCAAATGACTAGATAACTTGGTCATCCTCAGCACTGAGGGCTAAGCCACTATGGCCCACTTTTCATGCAGCCTCTAAAGGACCCTAACTAGCGTGAAATCCGATCCGTCCTCCACAAAAGTCCGGCACGTGTGTGGTACATGCAGAAAGGCACTTTCTCAAGATCCACCACTGCGCCTGCGCACACGGCTATAGGTTTGGCCGTCGTTTTACCACCAGAAACATATACAGTAGGTGGGCTAACTCATGAAATGTCGGCCGAAATTTTGAAATGCGTTCTCATTCCGAAAAGATTAATTAAGCTGGGTTGTAATACTAACCATGATTCTATACTGATGCGGTTACCGCAGGGTGCCGGCTTTCCAAAGAACTTATTTCCTACTGCATGCTACTTCCATACTCTGCAAAAAATGTCTACTTAAGTGGCATGCAATTTTCTCATTGATTTTCGATGCCTTAAAAAATTCTATTATATTTCATGGAAAGCATGCAGAAAAATATTCATTCTTTTACTTGTTCCGTATAAAATCACGTCTTCATCCAAATGCATGCTCGAAGCAAGAATATGATTCGGTTTTAAGAAACTTTTTCAATTCCCAAATAATTGTGAACCAGACCTGCTGGTACATTTGCATTCAGAGTTTCCAAACTACAAGCCGTATATTTTCCGTGTTCGGAAAACGATACATTTCTCTGCGGCATTAAGAGGAGACCATAAGGCATTCACAAAATTAAGCAGTGGGCATGATCTTTATCATAACCTTTAAAAACCACATTGGTAAATGCAGATACATGACGTTTTATAAACGGCCATTTCACGGTATTAGAAAATCTAATAATTAGAAACTTTTTGAAACCCCAATTATGTCCCTTTTTCGAGTATAAAGTTGGAAGAATTCGTCATTTTCTATCGAATGAGCAGAAGAATGAATATTTTATGCATGCTTTCCATTAGGTATAATTGAACTTTTAAGGGCATCGAAAATCAAGGAGAAAATCGCATGCTACTTACGTAGCCCTTTTTTGCAAATTATGGATCCAGCATGTAGCCGGGAATAAGTTCATTCGAAAGCCGGCTCCCTGAGGTAACTGGAGCATTATAGGTTTATGCTGCACGGTGATAAGTTTTACAACCCAGCTTAATTAATCTTTTCGAAACGAGACTGCATTTCGAAATGCCGGCCGACATTTTTATGAGTTAACCCACCTACTGCAGGTTTTTGAATAGGGATTGTGGTTGACGTTGTACAAACCTGTTTCACTACAAAGTTATCTATGCGCAAGCTACCGGGACACATGGCCGACGCCGTTGCTTGCGATGGTCGAACTACCAGGGGAGAATCGCATTTTTTTCTGAACCAAACACTTACAGTGGTGGAGTCATGAGTCGTTTTGAGCCTTTGCGGTCTCCTCGCCATCACGAAAAGTGCCTTGCAATATCATTTGCACTGATCTTTCTCTCTCTCATCTGCACTAGTCTTGAGCCTGAGGTAGCAGTATGTCGACTAGGAGTAAATGTGTCGTAAGTTGGCGAGGTGCTTTTGAGACGGGCAAAAGACTGACATAGAAGTTTCGCGATATGCTATCCCTAGGATGTCGTTGTCCTTTTTAATTAAGAGCCCTAAGTTACTTAGTGCCATGATTAGAGCTTGCTGATTCAGTTGTCCAGGTAAGTGGATGCTGTACCTGTGTCCGTTGACAAACTGCATTTCGCGCAGCGAGGCAATTAGATTGTGCCCTGAGACTCATTAAAACGCATGAATTATTGAAGCACAGGCGTCGACCGTTTGAGCAGTCGTCAGTTACGTCAAATGCAATCGTATTACGCTATTACCGCTGCTAATGCTTAACTGCATCTCGAGATGGCGCCAGCCATGCCGGCCGGCAGCGATGGCCTCTTTAAAGTTTAACGTCAAAAAAGTCTGCGAGATTCTCCCAAAAGTGCAGAATCATTAGTCCTTGTCCCCCCCCACTTCTCTGACTTCAATCTCACGGTCAATTTAGCCTGCCTAATTTGTCTAAGATCTTTCCCGGGTTTTTGAAATGTGCGCACTTTTTGAGAGAATTTGAATTCGCCGCCTGCATCTTTAGGGCTCTGACGACTTGTGATTTCGCGTTGTGCCCCACCAATCGATTTATGGCTGTCCCGTTTTCAAAACGACAACGGTATAGAGATGGACCCCAATTTACTGTCAGTGGACTGTGGATCGTGTCATATGTGGTTCTGCATTGGCATGCATTTGCAGGCTGTTACAGAAATTGCACTGTCGGCAACGGCTGCTTCCGACGACCTCACATCTCAACTTAAAATATGTTATTTTGTAAAATTTACTTTTTTGTTTATTGTTTAGTGCCTACTCTCATTTCCGCTGTCATACAATAGCGTAGATAAGACTTTCGGCATAAATCCAGGCAATTTCAGTCTTTTTTTCATTTTGTCAGCAAACTGTCTAGCTTGCTGGTCCACCCATATAACTGCCTCTACCATTAATCGCGTCTGGCACGATTCAATCTACTGACAGTTAAGTAGGGTCGTTCTCTATACCTTTGCCGTCAAACTATATACTCAAATGTTTTGGGGACACGTAGGGGAAGTATGCATCTGTGTTGTGCGATTTAACGCAGGCAGTTGCATAGGAGAAAGCGTGAAATACTTACAGGCAGGCTTAATTACGTCTAATCAGCTGTTACTACCTGCATAGTGAAACCTGTTTGGACGGCAGACTACTGTATTAACTGTGGTGGATTACATGTGTTGCGCGGGCAAATAATCTCATATGCGAATAAACTCGGGGCTATCGGTCGAGGTCTCACAGCTAAGGGATTGAAGCATTGGCTGTTCTCAAACCTTGCCGTTGCTGCCGATAGTATCATCGAGACAGCCGGAGTTTTCAAAATTAAGTCAGTTTAGTCATTCATATCTGCCAAAAACACGTAGTAAAAATGCGAGTTCGCTAGTCAGTCGACTGTTGTTGAAAGATGGTAGTCAGTCAGGTTGCTGTATCAGAAATGGTGGATTCCACACTTTACAATCCATTGGCCATGCAATTTAACCCAAATATGAATAGGAGAGAGGAGAGGGATTCGCTTTATTTTGAAAGAATGAATTCAAAATTTTCAACAAAAAGCGGGCCTCATTCACTGTGGACAAAATATAAGTTAACGGATCACTCAAGAGTCAAACCTACTATTATGGGGCCAGGTTAAGTCTTAACTTCTGTATTTTTGTCCCTTCACACGTAAGATAGCGTAGCAGGAATGGCAATACAGAATGTTGGTAGGCTGATGCATGACAAGACATATGTCGAAAGCCACGGCGCAGAGACTAGTTCAGATTGAAGGGGATGGGAAACGTCATCTATAGTCCGACCAGCAAATTGCTTGACCGTTTACAAAAGCCCTTGTAGGATAGTGTCGACTAAAAGAGATAAGAAAAACCGGCAGCAGAAGTGAGCATTTGGAAGATTCATTTTAAAACTGCCAGATCTTTTTGAGCAAAGCAGGAAAAATGACAGGGGAGCAATAAGACGAAGAGTGTAGGTATCTATGAATCGTCAGATTAAGGGTATGGGGCGTGTGGTAGGAACGCAAACGACGAGTGCAAAAAGAAAGTTTACGAACTTTAATGAACGGAGATTCAATATGAAGGGAAATGAATGGTTTGATGATCTAGGTATCTGAAAGAGGATACCTCGGTGGGAAGCATGTCAAGGGTTTCAGGATTAGGAGAGGGTCGCAGTCGGAAAATATACGGGACTGAATCTCGATTATTCAGTACGAGACCATTTTCCCATGACCATACAGAGATATCGTCAGGTTCATCTTTCAGAGACTGGAGAAGTGTCCGATTTTCAAAAGAGTAACCAACGACCAAAACATCAGCATATTTAACTAACAGGCAGTCGTTTGGGGATCACAGATCGTCATTGTGGAGGGTTCCCGTTCGGAACCTCGTAGCTCAGGGGTTTAGAGCGCTGGCTGCCCTCAGCTAGCGTTTTATTTGTCGGGAATTAGAGTCTTGCAGAAAATTAAAGACTGTTTTGCGGTTTGGTATTCGGGTGAATGTCCGCTTGGCTTTTTTTACCCACAGAGTAAATGCATGCCTGACAAACTTCATAGTCAACACTCTCTTATTCGTTGCGAACGTTAATACCGCTTCCTTGCAACCCACATCTGGCTTCTCCGAGGCATGATTGATAGTCTCGTGCCGGATCTCTTTACAAGAGGTCGGTGGATTCGGAAAGAGTCAGCCTCCTCTACATTACAAAATGCCTCCCGAAAACTATGTTCCTCTTGGATGCCTCTTTCAGTGACCGTACGTATTATGCTTTTAAGCTCTGTTTGTCATTCCTAACGTCCTTCTGGCGTTTATATGTCGTGGAGCAGTTTTATATTCACTCTAAGAACTAGCTCGTGAGACAAAAGCAGGCAAGGCGGTTTTATAACTGAAAAAAATCTTAATTTCTACGGGTTTGCTGAGGCTAGTTAATCAACGATGGAGAGATGCCATCATTTGGTCTGAGGCCTACGCGCGAATTTGTGACATTCATGTCATTTAGTGAAAGATAACCGAAATTCTGGAATACGTTTTCGATTCGAAAATATAATTCCAGTATGATTTCTATACAAGTTGTCGTTCAGAATAAGCCAAAGATATTGCAGTCACATTGGAATGCTGGCTTAAAATGAGTTCCTTTCCGGTCGTCTGCAAAATGGTTGCTTATGTACTCCGAATTTTGTCGTGGACTTCGACGTCCTTATAAATTTAAAACGCATACAACTATTTCCTTTTACTCATTTGGTAGAAAATTACATCTTTTTAACATTTATATTTGAAAGGGGACGTGTCTTTCGGTTTTTAGATTTTTTCAATCGTCGAATATTTTTGCCCACCTGCCGTTACACTTGCATTCAGGGTTTTCTGACCATGTGCTACATACATTTCCTCAAAAGGAATATTGTTCATATCTCTGTGCTGTTAGGAAGTTTTTCTGTAGCACTTGTAAAACTATGTAATGGATCACGATCAGGTTGTGTACTTTACAAATAGGATAAGGATAGGTTGCGTAGCCCCATTAGGTTTAACATTTATAGGTAAGTTCCATATCTGTTTCAGAATGCGTTGTTTTGTTTATTAATCCGTTGCTGCAGGAAGTCTCTCTTTGTGTGTTGTCTAACCCTTTGACATAGCCGGCTGCAGCAAGTTGTTTCAGTATGGTTTTTGCTGTAAATTATTTAGCATGATGTTCTCCCTCCCCCTCTCCATCATTTCTTTGTCTTACCTTGATTTCCTAATTACACATAGTGAACTTGCATTGCTTTTCTCGTCAATTCCGTACGCGTGATTTACTTATTTATTCCGGAGGAGTAGTTAAACGCTTTTGTGCTATGTCAGTGCTGCAAGGATCGCGCGCTGCATGTTGGTTTACTTTGTCTCGATTAGAGCGCAAACACTCTGCTTCCTCGATATCTCTGAACGGTTTCTATTTTCGGACGCGTACGCTTGACTTGTTTACTTCTTTAGGAATTCTTTTGCATAGTCCTTCTCATAAACAGTTAAATTCAGCTGGGTAACACAAATTACTATAGCCATGAGTGGCATTAATAAATGTGTTCCTGCGATGATACTCGATTGAAAATGTCGTAGTCTTAAAAATCCCGTAAATGTAGCCTTGTTAAGACCAAAACGATGCTCCCTCGTCACATAGAAAATATGGAGAAGACATACTTTTTAGACAAATGAGTGCAAGAGAGAATACTTTGCGCATGTTTTCTTCTTAATATACTTGAGTTTTGCAGAGGCCCAATCAAAAGTCAAGATCCTGGCACAACTGAAATATCTTATGAGAGTGCTGCACGATAACTGATGTTACAATCCTACCATCAACCAATCCTACCAATCCTACCAATCCTACAACCATCCTATAATCGCAACCACATTTCGAAATTTCAGTTGATATTTCTTGAAATAGCGCAACCATTATATTACATCTACATATGTTAGTAGCCCATCGCCAAAGACTAGGGAACCTTGTGCACCTTTTCCATTATGTGCAGCTGTGTCTGGTGTGTAAATTGACAGTTGATAGGAAAATAACCGCATTTTCCGCGGTCCGTATAGTCTTCGTTATCTTTTCCCTTAATAACTTGTGGTCTCCACCGTATCAAGCTTAGATTGCCTTCCGTCATTTGCGTTCACATAGCCCGAAGGAGCCCAGCAAAGGTTGTACAATGGTCGACTGAGCGATCAGGATTCATCTTAGCCTCCTGAAACTGCCTTGATGGGTCACAGTCTCAACGCCGTCAAGGTTGAGTAAGTTTTCCAGCTGTGGACAGAAATCGCCAACCCCCCAGCTTGCCTTTTGTCTTCTTAACTTGCATCGTTCGTAAAAGTAGCATGCGCAAATCTGCAACCGATAGTAGAAGTGACAGCGTCTCGCTAGTCACACTCTCCACTTAGTTAACCATATTTCCTTTTAAATCATGATTCATTAGCATTAGCATAGTTTTTTCTGGACCTACAGTTGAGAGGTCCAGTCCGCTGTAAGGGATTTCAGTAAGGTCAGTCATCAGCCGCGACTAAAATACAGTAGGTGGGCTAACTCACGAAATGTCCACTGAAACTCCGAAAAGCGTTTTCGCTTCGAAAACATTAACAAAGTGGGGTTATAAAACTAATCATTGTTTAGCGTAATTACTTAATAATTCACTTACCTTAAGATGCTGGCTTTCGAAAAAAAACTTATTTTAGGCTGCATGCATAAAGTACACTTTGCAAAAAATGACCACTTATCTAGCATGAAGGTTTCTCATTGATTTTCGATGCCTCTAAAAGTTCAATTATATTTCATGGAAAATATACATAAAAATAGTTATGCTTTTTTTAATTTGGTAGCAAATTACGTCTTCTTTCACTTTTATACTCGAAGGGAGGGCCTAATTCCCGGATAAGTTTGAAACCGCTCTGCCATCTAACTTGCATTCAGAGTTTACGAACTGCAAGCCATTTATTTTCTGCTTACGGAAAACCATATATTTATCTACGGTATTAAGAGGAGACCATATGGGGTTCATAAAGTTTAGCATTGGATTTGATCCATATTGTTTACTTTACAAGCCACATTGGTAAATGCAGAGACATGACGTTTTAGGAACGGCCATTTCACGGTATTGAAAAATTTTACAATTAAAGACTTTTTGAAAACCGAATTATACCCTTCCTTCAAGTACAAAATTGGACGAAGACGTAATTTTCTATCGAATGGACTAAAGAGCGAATATTTGTTATCCATGTTTTCCACGAAGTATAGTTGGACTTTAAGGGGCATGGAAAATCAAAGAGAAAAATTGATGCTACTTAAGTAGCCATTTTTTGCAGATTACAGTTTCTGCATGAAGCAGGAAAGAAGTTCTTTCGAAAGCCGGAATCCTGCGGTAGCTGATTCATTATGGAATTTTACTGCAGGCTGATTAGTTTTACAACCCTACTTTATTAATCTGTTCGGAACGAAAACGCATTTCGTAATTGCGGTTGACATTTTACGAGTTAGCCCACCTACTATAGATTTAATAATAAGACTGTCTTTGACCCCAATTACCGGACATTGTTCGGATAATTAAACCTCTGGAGTCCATAGGTGATTTTTCAAAGGCTTATTACGCTGACGCATTCACAGAGTTAGGATTAATTGGATTGCCACCAATAAAAACTCAAATTACCCATGGCGTCTGTTCGTCCTTAATTTGTCTCCTTGGACGCTAACAATTAAGGCAATTTGTAGTTGTCTCAAACAGGCCACTGTGAAGAATGAAAAGGATTTCGGCAGACTTGATAAATTTAGCGATACCGAAATAAGCTAGTACCTTGTTGACACTGGAAGTCGAGTGTGTGATTCTCCAAACCTAAAGGAGGCTCCTCGCCAAGGGAAGAAAGACAGGCCACATCTAGTCTTTCTCGCACATACTGTGAACGACAGAATCGACTCCTTTTAATGCTTTGCTGTTGATCTAAGACGATCTTGCATTTAGTCAGATTCCCATGCACCAGCATTCAAGCATTCATTTCCGGAAGCCGTCCTCTGCACCTCTGCGCTAAACTGCTTCTTGTACACGCTGAAGTCCACGTAGACACGATGATTCCCTGAAGTGAAATAAAAGTTTAATGGATATATTACCCAATACGCAGTAAATTCTGTTTTTGTGTGAGCATGAAATTATTTTTTGAGAAAAATGAATTTGTTGTGGGGAAAAACTGATGGGTAATCGGATAGATGTGGCAGTGATTTATCGGTCTGCATGAATAGAGGGCTTCTATGCTTTATATAGTGGTCGATTATTCCACATACCTGAGTTGTCCGCTCTCCGCCTCTCAAGTCATATCCCTTCTTAAGGATTCCTTTGTGTAGTTTTTCAAGTACAGGTCCGGGCGATTTCGATGTAGAAGACGATCAGATTAATCCCATTTTTGCGTGACCCCAACAGCAGTCGGCATTATTTTAAATAGTTCTAAATGCCATTTCTTATCCTTATTTACAGGTAATTGTTCAATCGCTCAGTTTTCTCCTGCTTTCTGACCTTTCTGGTTACTATATGAGGCTAAAAACGCCCAGGATAACGAGATCTTCATAGCGAATCAGTCCAAATGGGCGAGTAAGCAACCTAGAGCTAAGCTAGATATACACATGCTGTGGGATTTGCCGTAATGCCACGCAAACAAGACAGACTATACGGTTAGCCGCACCGCAGTATTGGATAACTTTGTGATGACTTGATCAGTGCCCTAACATTCTCCTCGTAGATCATTGCACTAACATTCAACGCGCTGCGTTTATCCAGATGCGGAAAATGGTCTGCTTCGAAGATCGAACTTAAGCGCTTGAGCGTCCCATGAGGCAGCAACTGGCTCGAAACCAGGACTGTCTGACCGCATCTGATCGTGTGAATTGAAGAGAGTAAACCTCACTCAGGGGAATAAGTTATACATCGGCTTGAATTCAGGCGTGTTGCCAGAGATAGTGCGTGAGCGATGCAAAAAAGACTAAAATATGGAAACACGATAGCAAAAGCAAGAGACTTGGGCAGGAGAGGGAAATACGCATTCCCTCTTGGCGTGTTCAAACTGTTTATTGCCACAGTTGCAGTCAGCAATGTTGGTCGTTGACATGACAGTTAATCAGCCATTCGAGTTAATGGTACTGTCTCCGAAAGCACTATTTGTCCGCGTATCGAATGTATGACTAATTACTCGACTCCTGCAAAGTCTCGACACTGAACATGGAGGCGACAGGTCACTGCGCTTTTTAACCGGATGAGGGCCAGGAAACCATGGCTCAAGCTCTTCGCGGCCCACACGGCTTCCATCTTTCGCTAGAATTTCGAGGTCGTTTAAACCATAAGTGTTAACGACTCCGGCCTAGGGGTAGCAACTTGAGAGCTGAAGTTAAGCCTCGCTACTGCTGCTGCGTGTCCGGTCATCCGCGTCCGATTCAGGTGTGAATCCGGTGCGTCAAGCGATTAGAACACTTATTCCGGCGACAGCCTCTTTCTTATTTTCAACTGCCCTTCGGAATTCGCCTTTTCGTGTGTATTGACAAAATTAAAGTATTTGATAGTTCTCTCTTCTTCCGACCTCTGATTATTCGCCCATTGTCGCTTTAGCACCGACATACAGTGTCGCATGTGGACCCGATGGCCGCCTACGTTAATGGTTACGATATTTCCACTTCCCCAATTAGTATCTTCCTAGGTTTTATGGACAGACACCTGATTCTCAGTCGAAAATGAAAGCGGATATTTCCCCGTCGTGAAGCTATTCAGAAATCATCGCAAAATTCACTAACTTCAGACTAAAACCAAGTAATTTTAACCATGCAAGGGAACCAAATCAACTACTCGTAAGTGTCTCAGGCTTAAGCCAGTTATAATGCCATAATTTTCTCAAACACTTACAGCAGCTTGGATTAGAACCATCTAGTAGGACAAACTGGTGAGCGTGAGCTAACTGTAACGAGAATGATTGGTGATCACGTAGTGCCTTGCTGGGCCTACAAAACGAACATCAGTTAGCTAGCGGAGTGGGCGTGAAACTGGATTGAAAATCGGACAGTTGCTCACGCGACCGCCGACGCCGCTCATTCTCCCTCCCCCCCCCCCCCCCGGCCGACACATTTTTTCCACTCTCCACCCAGCGGCAAATAACGAGTAATCAAGGATCACAATATCACTTCTTTATGAGACCCGAAATTTTACCGACCCTCGACTCTCAGGATATATTTGAGTGTAAGTACGAAGCACTCGACGGATTTGGTTTTCACTTCCGATATCAATGCGGTTTTTAATGAACTAAATGTGCATTTGACGAGAACACTTTTGATAAGGGTTAAGTATGTGCGCGCAGTAAGGAAAGCATATGGAGATATGCATACAGTAGGTGGGTTAACTTATCAAATATCAACCAAAATGCCGAAATGCGTTTTCATTTCGGAAAAAGTAACTAAGCGGGGTTGAAAAAGTAATAATTGCACAGCGTAATTCTATAATAATTCACTAATCATAAAATGCCGGCTTTCGAAATAATCTTCCATCCGGCTGCATGCAAAAACCATACTCAGTAAAAAACGACTACTTTTCTAGCATCCATGTTTCGAATTGATTTTCGGCGCCCTTAAAAATGCAATTATATTTCATAGAAAACATGCATAAAAATATGCACACTTTTAACAGTTGCTAGAAAATAAAGTTTTCTTCCAATCTTATACTCGAAGAAAAGGTAGAATCCGTTTTTTAAAAAGTTTCTAATTATAATATTTTCGAATACCGTGAAATGACCGTTCATAGAACGTCATGTTTGCATTTACCAATTTAGCTAGCAAGGTTAACGGTGTGGCTCAAATCCACGGTCAAATTTTATGAACTCCATATGATGTCCTCTAAATGCCATAGAGAAATCTACTGTTTTCCTTACGAGGAAAGTATTTATTCTTTTGCTTATTTGATAGACAATAACGTCTCCTTCCAAATTTATGCTCGAAAAAAGGTATAATTCGGTTTTCAAAAACTTTTTCACTTTCCGAGTAATTTTGAACCCGACGTGCGTTACACTTGCATTCAGGGTTTAAAAACTACAAACCGTATATTTTCCTCCTACGGAAAACAGTAGATTTCTCTACGTCATTTAGAGGACATCATATTGAGTTCATAAAATTTGGCCGTGGATTTGAGCCACACCGTTAACCTTGCTATCTAAATTGGTAAATGCAAACATGACGTTCTATGAACGGTCATTTCACGGTATTAGAAAATCTTATAATTAGAAACTTTTTAAAAACCGAATTATACCCTGCCTTCGATAATAAAATTGGAAGAAGGCGTAATCTTCTACCAAACGGGCAAAAGAGTGAATATTTTTATGCATGGTTTTTTATAAAATATAATTGAATTTTGAGGGCATCAAAAATCATATGGAAAAATTAATTCTCCATACGTATTCATTTTTTACAGAGTATGGTTTTTGAATGCAGCCGGCAAGAAGTTCGTATTAAAGCCGCCATCCTGAGGTGAATGAAGTATTATAGAACTACGTTGCATGATGATGAGTTTAACAATCCTATTTAGTCAAACGAAATTTCATAAGTTAAGTTGACATTTCATGAATTATCCCACATCCTGTACAATATTTGTAGATGTAGGCGTTTTTGAGTAGGGCTTTGGGTGGCCCTTCGTCGGTAGGATGACATTCGCTGACCTTTGCCTGCTAGAGGAGTCGGCGCTGCTGAAATTACAGCATTCTTCCATTGTTCTCGAAGCCCCATTGGTATAAAATATTCGAAATTTTGCTATATGGAATGCGTACTCCGGCCAGTAAAGCGGGAACGTTTAAACGCTAATTAAATTGTTAAACAACAGTTAGCACTTTCTTACTCCATGCATATGCTTATTCCCTGCAAACTGAATTCGAATAGTGGTGCTTTATTTACCGCAAATATTACTTCTGCGTAAAAAGAAACAACGCCGTGTCAGTGGCATCTTTATTTTCTCAAATCACCCAAACAGGAGAAACCTGGAGATAATTAAACATTTCTGTTAACAAAATCAACAAAGAATGTAGATCTTTTAGGCATTTTAACCCACAAAGCCGCCTCCTTTGAAGTACAGCACCCCGAAGTATGTCGGTTATTGTAAGGTCGCTGTGTTAAGTAACATTTACAGTAATAAATCCCAACTGAATTATTCCACTTTATGTAGGCTTCAAAATATAAGACAGACAAGGATTTTATTTATGACTCACTATGCACAGATAACTTTAAGAGGATATAAAGGTCCCACATTGGATACCAGCATTTCATGTTATCTAACTTTCTACTTCGTCCTATGCTTGCTGCTACTTCAGACGCACTTTAGCAATCTAACTTCTGCTTTCCAAGATACTCTAAGGTCCTGACGTAGGAACAGAAGTCGAAAGTATAGATTCCTCGTATTACGTCAAGTTGTTGACTACATCCAGTTTACTGACGCGGTGGCTAGAAGAAGCATCATTCACGGCATCCTCAAGCATTCGCAAAATTCCTTGAAACCTGGCAATACGGTGGAAAAACCTACATCGTCATGCTTCACGAGCAGCCCAGCGATTGATTTTACCCCAAATCACTGCGCTATGACGGTAAAATGCCATCATGTTTACCCGGAAATGTGCTGTTAGGCGGAGGACAGGGACAGTAAGCTCAATACTCTATCGTCTGGGACGTAAACCGCAATCCTTGCAGTCATCTCATATCAGGGTGAAATTTTTGGGCCGCCCGATGACTCAAGAGTTATCCTACGCTGTTTGAATGGTCTTCTTATCGTCAGTAGTTAAGGAAGCATTAGGTTGTCCAAGTTCAGATTCTACTGGGTTTGATATCTTCGTTTACTGCTCTTTGCTGACGACTTATCAGTCGTGACCAATTCGCCGCAATCTTTAAAAAATCTGCTCGACCTAAGCCACTAGTTTCGGATGTGCTAGCGCCCATTCTTATCAGTTACTCGCTCACTGTTAGGTAACATGCCATAGATCTCACCCCCAGCCCCGAGCTGCCCGGGCTGCGGGTAGCAGGCTGCAGCATATACAGTAGGTGGTCTAACTCATGAAATATCAACCGAAATTTCCAAGTGCGTTTTTGGCTTCAAAAAGATTAATTGAGTGGGGTTGTAAAACTAATCAGTCTCCAGTATAATTCTATAATAATTCGGTTACCTCAAAATGCCGGTTTTCAAATGAACTTTCTTCCGGCTGCATGGAAAAACTGCACTCTCTAAAAAATGACTACTTATGCAACAGCACTTTTTCTCATTGATTTTCGATGTCCCTAAAAACCTAATTATACTTCAGGGAAAACATGCATAACATATTCATTCTTTTGCTCATCCGGTAGAAAATTAGTCTTCCTTCACTTGCGAACGCGCATGACGGTATAATTCGGTTTTAAATGAGTTTCTAATTGTGAGCCATGTTCATATCTTGAAATGGTCGTTCATAAAATGTCATGTCTTTGCATTTACCAATAAGGCTTGTAAAGTTACCAATGTGGCTCAAATCGACCGCCAAATTTTACGAACCCTAAACGATCCCCCTTTATTACCGTAGGGGACTGCATGGTTTTCCGTACACGGAAAATATACGGCTTATAGTTTGAAAACCCGGAATGCAAGTGTAACGGCAAGTGGGGTTCAAATTCTTCGGGAATGGGAAAAGTTTTTGAACATTGAACTATACTCTTTTTGCGAGTATACAATTGGAGATAGACGTTATTGTCTACCGAATGAATAAAAAATGAATTCTTTTATTCATGTTATCCTGGAAATATAATCGAATTTTTAAGGTAATCGAAAATCAATGAGGAAAACGCATGCCAGTAAAGTAGTCATTTTCTACAGAGTAGAGTTATTGCGTGGAGCCGGGAAGGATTTCGTTTGAAAGCCGGCATTCTGAGGTAACTGAATTATTATAGAAATATGCTGTTTGATTTTTAGTTCTCCAACTCTACTTTATCAATCTTTTCGAAGTGAAACCGCACTGGGAAATTTCTTTTGACATTTCATGAGTTAGCCCACCTACTGTATGAACAAATTCAGCGACAGATGCCCCGCGCAGCACTCTTCCACTGCTCCGGAAATCCTTTCCCTTTTCCACTACCTTCTCCTCCATCCGCACCAATCTATTCAGACAACAGAGCTGGGTGAATGCGAGGCTCTGAAACGAGCCGCAGCATAAAATTCCCGTCTGGTCAATGGCGACAAAAAGTATCGCTGTGGGTAAAAATAGTTCGTTTGCTAAATGCTTCTTACCTAAAGAGCTGGCTGACGTCAAAGCATAAACGAGATCTTTCGCATCACCAGGCATCTGACATTAAAGCCTGACTGTTCTAAACTGTCTGTTTAGATAAGTACTAGCAAAGCTGACGTAAGTGCTACAGCGGCCGGTATCTCTTCATGAGCTTTCGAACAGGAAAGCCGGTAAAATACAACTGTAGGACATTTTTGTCCTAATTTGGGGGTCATTGTATTCGCAAATTCTGGCATATTGCCTTTAGGAGGTACATTTTTGAGCCCTGCGCTCAAAAACGACTAATATTTATGTACAGTAGGTGACCTAACTCATGGACTGTGTCGAAATTCACGAATGCTTGCCAATCACTCGCAAAGCGACACCAGTTCATGAGTCTATGTTAGTTTAGTACAAGTTTAAAAGAATTAAAAACATAAAAGAAATATTAAAGGAGGTGTTGCGTTGTTCAGAAATGCCGATTTTTTTGAAAGGCGAAATATCCCGAAAACTTCAGAAATGGCTATAATTTAATAAGCTTCGTTTTTAGACGTTTAAAATGCATTTCCATAACAAAAAACTAGTAAATATGAAAGTTGGAATAAAATAACCTCTTATAATAGTGTTTCGGTGAAGTTTTTATCTAAATATCGTTTAATAATTAGTGTGATTTCATATATGACGGTTTTTCAACTGCCTAAATTCTGAGTGTAGATTCCAAAACAGTTTTCCAGGGAGTCCTGGCATTCTTGACTCGGTTGAGATAAATGAGATGGAGTTCAGCAAGAGAAAGTGGAGTTTGCTTGACTTCACCTATCGGGACTTCGTATGAACAAATGTTTTCTTAAGGTGGCATGCTATGAGGCCAGTCGGTGCCTAAAAATTTAAATAGAACCGACAGGAGTGATCATCAACATACCTTTTTGTGTTTATAAATAGAACCTTTCTTATGTTAACTTAATTTACACTTTTCGTTCATTTTGGATTACGATGAGCTTCAGATTGGCTCGAAATTTTGCTGAGCACTTAATGATTTTCAGTGTTTTCGCCCGATCGTCCACAAAGACAGATTCTGAATTATCTGTCTGTTGAGAACTGTAAAATAAGATTATTCTTGAAGGCATTTACCAAATAAGTGAGTGTTGGAGCGCTCCTTTTCATGAACATGATATTTTGGGTAAAATGTGAAGACTCATTCAAGAATCACTCTCCATTTTCGAGATAAATGACTGTCCACAACGACAGTCAACTACGAATTTTCCTTCGATCAATGAGAAAACTTTTCTTAATAAGTTACCTCTTTATGAAGGGCTTTATAACTTCACTCCGTTGACGGATCTCTGTGTACTTGCATTTTCGCCCGTTGAGGCCAAGCAAAAATTTGACACTTTTGACCGTTTCTTTATCGTTCCTAAACAATACTGTTTTTCCTCCGTAAACGTAAGCACATGCCTTTATCTATACATTGAGGCCATTTTCACTGCTTTTGGTCGTTTTTTAGACTCCGTTCTTCGGTTATGAATGCACGGCAGAGCGCCCATATCAATAATGATATTTTGCTCGTTCTGTTTCTGAATAGGTAATGAACAGAAAATAAACTACACGACAAATAGTGTTTCATATGTTTAAAACTAGAAATGACCATTTGGTGGTGGCCATTTATGTGCCACCAGGTAGAATTTTCCAGACGACAAGACAATTTCAGCCAATTTAAACAAAGGAACCCCTGTGTGCGTTACTACTGCTCTATAGGGCACCAAATAGCACAGATCTGCTAAGTTGACATTTAGGAATTGATAAAACATCTGGTTTTCTTAAACTAACCTTTGTGTTAGCAGGTTGGTTACCACGGTTAACATCGGACATAAAATGCATCTTCAAGTTCGAAAAAATCTGTTTATTAAAACTTTCGCGGGTAAATTAGTATCCTTTCAATGAAAAAAATGGTCAGGTGTATGACCAGAGTCTAGGACATATATTAGCATAAGAAATCGCAAAAACGTACTCCAACGTCCATTTTCGCTAAAATTTACCGATGTTTTAATTGATATAATTACGTAAGCACAATTTATGCACAAATAAAGGACATTTAATTGGAGAACGTGGATGAGCAAACAAAATGCGCAACGCTAAAGACGTCCAGAAATTCCCCCATCAGATTCCGTTATCAGATTTCATGTGATAGCTCACGTACTGTGTCCAGTCGGTAACAATCGGGAGATGGCACCCAAATATCCGTTGCTTGGGATGAATACCTACTATATCTATTTGAAAAGGTTATAACCCTACATATTTGCTGTTTCATCCGACCTCAGTTTCACCCGACCTGCAGTTCAAATGCTGCCTCATTTAGATTATCATAGTCTCCAGCAGTTTAGATGCGAGCGCTGTAGACAGAGCCATAGTTAATCAACCTTGACCAAGACTTACACAAATGATGAGTGACAGCAGTATTGGGGTTGCGGCTAAATCTAACCATGCATACCTTAGGAGTGTAGAGAAACGATAGCTGCGTCTGAGCAAAGGTGCTCAAATGCCTTGCGGGATTCTTAAAATGGTTTACGCCTACAGCACTGCTATCTGTTTACTTATCATTCACCGCGCACATTTTTGTTGCTATACAACGATGAAGTAAAACTTCCCCGTTCGAAAAGCAATTTCCGAAAAAAATCTTGCTATTATTAACATTTATCCACGCATTCGAAGGCCTCACCCACAAAACCCCTATTAACACCTCTCCCGAAATAAAGGCTGCTTTGGTTGGACGTATTTTTTGGATGCAATCTCCCGATTGTTACCGTCCAGTCTTCAGTTTAATGTCTAAAGCTTTCGCAAACTAGTGTTTGGTTCGTAGAAGAAGAACTGGCGAAAAATAATTTATGTGATGGTGCCCATTTACAGATTGAGGAAGCTCGATTCGGCGAACGTACGTTTTCGAGTATTCTTCGTCAGGCCAGTATATAAATAAAGGTCTAGTTAGAACAGCAAAATTTGAGAGATGAAACAACATATGAGAAGTAGTCATAACTTGAAGTAAATGTGTTCACACCTGTGGGACAGCAGATAATTATAGTCTGGTTTCTGTAAGTGGTATGGGAAGAGGAACGGTTGTCCGACTGAGTTGTGTTTATGTTTCGTCGCTGCGGCGCGACGTGTCATGGTGCTAGTCTGAACTTTCATGACTTATCTTTGACCAGGGTAGTAGGAGGGCTTTAATGAAGGCCTTCTGAGAGCATAAGGCTGGATTCGTTAGTTGTATGACAACTTTTCGCCGTTGCAAGTATCCCTTGACGCAGGGACATAGAGTGTCTTGCTGGCACTTGGTTGGCATCGGCCTGGTGGCCGGTGTCAACCAAGTGAGTCACACTGGAACGAGAAATGGACTTTTCCTCTCCTCGATATAGCCAGACAGGATGGTGGACTCAGATCCACTTGGATAGGCGCCCTGTCGTTCGGCCAATATAACCTGCTACACAGGAGTAAGTAAACGCATAAGAGCGCATTTAAGAGGCTCGAAACGGTTAACAAAGTCCTCGATGTGGAGAATTGAGGTGCTAGAGAAAATTTGTCTTTTTTCTAGCGGCAGGGTACGTGTGTGCTATAGCAGAGTTTAGGCGACTTTGAAGAGAGTCACGGGCCGGGTCTCCTCGAAATGGCAAAGTGGTAAATAATTCTTTCTTATCCACCGTCGACATATTCGATTTTGGTAAGTGACCTCCCGTATATCGGCCGATAAATTTATCGGGGAAACCATTTTCTCGCAGAGTGTTTAGTTTGCCAGTGTATCCGGAGTACAAATTCCTCTAGTTCTGTTGATTACGCAACAAACTAAGTTCCGTTTTTGACTTAGAGGAACAAAGCTGTAGAAGTTAGTGTATTGTCTTGTCCCTGTTTTCTTGCAGTATACGCATCTACGAACTGTTTCGCCAGGCATTCTGCTAAGAAGGACGTCCAGAAACGGCAAACATTCTCCCTTCTTTCCTACCAAACTAAATGTTAATGTTGGCTGAGCCTGATTTACTTTAACCAGAAGGGCATCCAAAACCAGTTTATCATCGGCTATTGCAAAAACATCATCAACACATCGAGCATAAAAATCGTCGTCCTTTATCACGCGATAGATTCGATTTTTGTCTAATTTTCCCGTAAATACATCCGCTGGATGGGATCTATGGGTTGACCCCATCGCCAATCCCTTGACCTGGAAGTAAAGCTGACTCTTTGGTCTGAATTGGACATTCAGCGTTCAGCGAAGAAGCAACCCCTTGAGGGTTGAAACTGGCACGCCAACTGGAAATTTCTGCTTAACTATCTCTTCACATTATTATTCTATCGCTCCCGTGAGAGGAATATTAGTTAACAAGGACGCAACATCTACTGATAGCATTGTTTTCCTTTTGCGGTTCATATTTCTCACAGAATTGATGAATTCGAAAGTGTTTCGTAGGCTGCATGAGTTTATTCCATGTCGCAATGGTTTAAGCGTTTTTGCCGGCCACTTTACAATAGCTTGATGCAGCTTAGGTAAGCCATACAGACTTGGAATGATCTTAGCAGTGGGTTTTTAGTGATTCGAACTCTTGTTCACTTAGGAAACCTTGGTTTTTCAACTTCCGAAAGCATGCCGTGAGTTGAAATTCCACAGTCTCTGTCCAGTTTTTATTCTGTTTTTTGTAAAAACTTAGACTCATCAGAAAGGATTGATTTGATTTTTCGAACGCATGGGCGGCCATGCGTATCCTCATGATTTTACGCTGAACGGGACGTTTATTTTTATTTTAGAAACGTCCACTCTTTTCTCTTATCTCTTCTAAACTTTCTACGTTTTTTCGCCGTTTATGTTTCTAAGCTACGTGTTATATTTTTTCTCTAAAGTAAAGGGTTCCCTGGTTTTCACTCCCTTATTTGGAAGGCGTTCTGTTACATGAAAACATGACTGCACGTAAAACTTGCGTTACGTGCTTTGCGTGCTGCATCAGCGTATCTGCAGAAAATGAGTAATACTCATTTTTTAAAGGCCGAGGCAGCTCCCGTAATTAAAAAATGCCAGTGTTGATTCATATCCTTCCTTCACGTTAGTGTTCCAAAAAGATGAACCTCTTCTTATGGAGCTAGAGTGAACTAAACTGTGCGCATATACGGAGGCCGGCCTTTTGCGAGAAAGTAGTTGTATATAAGAAAGGATCATTTCGGTGGTGTTTTTACACAGATTATCCTGCTACATAATCCCAAGCACTTTCAGTCACGCCGGATTGCCAGCTTTTGAACGTGATTTCTTGCGATCATTGGCAAAAAATTGCATTTGGTAAAAATATTATTTATGCGGCACGAATTTTTCTTATTTCCAATCCTCTTATAAATTCAGTTAAATTTTAGGCGGAAGATGACTACATGGTTATTTCTAGCCTTCCCTTTGGTATAATATTTCGTTTTTTCAAATGGTAAGCTTGAAGAAAGGTTTACAGTAGGTGGGCTAACTTATCAGATGTCGACCGAAATTCCGAGATGAGTTTTCGTTCCGAAAAGAATAACCAAATGGGGTTGTAAAACTAATCAATGTACAGCAAACTTCTACAATAATTCACTTACCTTATGATGCCGGCTTTCGAGATATACTTCCTTTTGACTGCATGAGAAAACTATATTCAGTAAAAAATTACTACTAGACTAACATGCATTTCTTGCATTGATTTTCAATGCCCTTAAAAATTCAATTATATTTCATGAAAAACATGCATAAAAATATTCATTTTCTTGCGATTCGGTAGACCATAACGGTTTCTTCCAATCTTATACTCGAAGGAAGAGCCCATTTCGATTTTAAAAAACTTTTCCAATTCGCGAATAATTTTGAACCCGACTTGCTTTACACTTGCATTCAGAGTTTCCAAACTATAAGTCGTTTATTTACCTAGTACGGAAAAACGCAATTTCTCTACGCCATTCAGAGGAGACGATATTGGGTTCATAAAATTTGGGGGTGGATTTGATCCGTATTGTTTACCTTACAAGCCACATTGATAAATGCAGAGACATGACGTTTTATGAGCGGCCATTTCAACGTATTAGAAAATGTCATAATTAGAAACTTCTTAAAAACCGACTTGTACTCTTCTTTCGAGTATAAAACTGAAAGAAGACGTAATTTCCTAACAAACGAGCGAAAGAGTGAATATTTTTATGCATGCTTTTCATGAAATATAATTGAATTTTTAAGGTCATCAAAAAGCAATGTGAGAAATGCAAGCTAATAGTATATATAGAGTATAGTTTTTGCATGCTGCCGGAAAGAAGTAAGTTCGAAAGTCGGCATCCTGAAGTAAGCAAAATATTATAGAACTACGCTGCATGATGATTAGTTCTACAATTTTACTAAATTTATCTTTTCGAAACAAAAGCTTATTTCGTAATTTCGGTTTACATTTCATGAGTTAGCCTACCTACTGTATTTTGTTTTAAAGAGCATTTCGAATTCCTGAATAATTTTGGATTCTACCTGCAGTTTCACTTGCGTCTATGCTTTCCAACCTGCATGCTGCATAACCTTCCGTGCCAGGAAGTTCAAATATTTCTCCAAGTCATTGAAAAGATATCTTAAATGCATCACAACATTTTTCAACGAATGTGGACAACGTCATATACTCCGCAGATAGCATTAATATGCAAACATTTGCGACGTTGAATGTATGGACATTTAGTGGTCTTAAAAGTCTCACGGTTGCAAACTCTTTAATTTGAATAAGACCCTTGCTTCAAGTAGTAAGTTTGCTTGAGAAGTGATTCTCTATTCAAATTAGTAAATAAAATGTCATTTTTATGCATGCTTTTTTCTAAGCTATATATGAATTCATGAGGACATCAAGAACAAATATGAAAACTTTTCGTTTTAAAAGCAAGCATTTTACTCCAAGTGCAGTCTTCGCAGGTGATGACAAGGAAGCTCATTCAAGAAGCCAGCATTCTGGCGTGACCAAGATATTGTATGACAATTCAGGAAGAAAATCACTTTTACAGCAACTTAGAAACCTTTGTAAGCTTTCCTAACCAAAAAATAGATTTCAGAATTCCGGCTAACATTTTGTGAGATTGACCAGTTACTGGATTTTAACAAATAAAAATCAGAATGAATTTAAATGTGGAACATTTAGGGTCCAGTGCTTTTCTAAAAGCAGCATATTCATTGGTGACTGAGAATATTCCGCCCAAAATTCCGTAAATTATCATGTGCAAATTGGATTACTTTCCAATGTGGTAAGTGCTCCAAAGGCTTTATTGGTCAACGTTGCATCCTCAGTGCGGAGGCGCCATACTGCATAGAATGCTATGACGCCAACTTCACAAACGCATGGGCTGTTTGCTTCGAGCGAATCAACTCATCCTCTAAGGCGAACTCAACTTTCGATTTCCGATGAAGTAACGGTGACAAGAGAAAACGTTTCCGACGAGGGAGCTTCCATGTTGAAACAGTCTGCCCAAGTCTGTTGTTCTTAAAAACCAATGAACGGCGTTTTAAGATAGGGGTTTTTATTCGTAACCGATGTGCTGTTAGTTAGGCAGATAATTCTGAAGTGATCATGAACTTGAGAATACGTTTGAGATGCACTGCTCTCCACAGATTTACGTTAGTCATGATTCGATTCCAGTTACTTTGCCGGTTTTTAAATTAAACCACTATTTTTCGATCTCCTTCCGACACCGTAGGACTAAAACAGTTTTGTCCAGCAATCCATATTTTGTCTGGCAAGCCTTTGATTTTAAACGGAGTTAAACATACATGTGCAGTAGCCGGCATACCTAATTAAATTTGACTAAAATTTTGAACTTTGCTTTCGATGATATTTCCCATGATATTTCCGTTCCGCCAGTATGCCGGCTTTTGAAAGAACCGTGTTCCAGTCGCCTGCAAAGATCAGACTACTTACGCAGGATAAATGTTACTAAATTCATTCTGCCTATACGGCGAGGGTCTAAAAAGCGGCCCCATCTAACCATTTCCTAGTTCATTGCCTACGAACTTCGTATTAATCTCGAATCCAGTAGGTGGGTTTCTGTTATGGTTTAGGATTTGGAATCTAGTGTTAGGGTCAAGGTTTGGGTATGGGTTTAGGGTTTGATGTTAGGGTTAGCATTTGTGGGCTGGAGTCAAGATTTTGAGTTAAGACCTAAGGTTAGGATTTAGAGATAGGGGTGCCTGTGGGGCTTTAGATTGAGGGCCAGAGCACAATAATGGGAGTACAGTAAGTGACCGATTTTCCGAAGCGTTTGCTGCAATTCTGCAATGCGCTTTCGATCAAGAAGGATAAATGAGGTGGGGGTGTAGTATTAATTATCACCCAGCACATCCCCGTACTATTTTGGACCAATCGGGATATTGGCTTTTGAGTGCTTTTCATTTCGACCTCCTGTAAAAAGCGCACTCAGTGCAAAAGAACTATTTATGTAATATACATTTTTAACATTGATTTTCGATGGCCTTATAAGTCCAAATATATTTTATGGAAAGCACGAACAAAATATGTCCTCGTTTACACATCTGGTAATAGATTACCTCGTGTTTGTATTCCATACTCTAAAAAGTGCCATATTTAGGTTTTGAAGGAATTTTCAAATTTGCGAAGAATTTTGGGCCAGATGAGCCGTTGCATTAACGTTAAGCGATTTTGTTCTACAAGGTAGATACCTTCCGCGTAAGAAAAATCATTAATTCCTCCGGGCCTTTAGGAGGATGCCGCGTAGATTTCACAACATTTTTAATGGATGCGGAATTTTTCGTAAACTTTTTGGGGAGGATTGATAGACGGACGACACGATGCCGTATGAATGGACACTGCATGATCTTAAAAAACCTTGTAATTGGAAACTTTTTAAAACCAATGTTCTTCTCCTTTGAATGTAAAATGTAGCTTTGCATTCACGTGTGTATTTCTATTAGTTGGGCATTAGTGTGCCTATTTCCCTTCGATATATTGAACTGTTTTGCACCCCTTCTTTGTCTGAACTTAGATTATGAGGTCGTCCCTCCAGTATGCCAGCACACTTTTGAAGGGAATTAAATCGTCAATTTCACTTAAGAAAGTCCGTGATGCAAACTGTTGCACTTTTCGGCCAGTATGTCGTATTTGCGATCATTCTGTGTTAACTTTATCATATTTGCGTCAACAACGGCCTATGCATTGGAAAAAACACCGGTTTGGCTAGCAACTTGCATTTAAACGTCAGCCAACTTAAAAATTGTCAATTCCTGGCTTCTTGTCGACAAATTGCCGTTTTATTTTCAAAAAAGCCACCGATTGGGAGCTATTTTTGTCGAAAAAAGAACATAGCAGGACTGAAGTAGTTTGCCATCCAGAGATATGGTTAAATGATGACACTGATTCGCAACTTATAACTCCTTCATCTTTCTCCTACTTTCAAACGGATAGAAAATCTTTATCTTTTGGCAGAGGTGGGGGGCTTGCCATTTTTGTTAATCAAAATTGTTGTAGACACTGCACGACCCTATATTCTTTTTCGGCCGATTTGACAGATGTCATTGCTGTTCTATGTAAAGATGATGTGATTTTCTATCCAATGGATGGAAGAAAGCATGCTTTTGTGCACGTTTTGTGTAAAATATAGTCAATTTATAAGGCCATCGAAGGTTAAAGTTGAATATGCCTACTGCATAGGTAAGCACTTTTTACTAAGTAATGTTTTTACAGAAGGTCAAAAAGAAGTGTATTCAAAAGCCGGCACCCTATCAAGTCCAAAATTTTATAGGATTGTGCCGCATGCTAACCAATCTTGCAAACCCACCTAAGTAATCCTTTTGAATCGAAAAAGCATTTCAGAATGTCGGCTAACATTTCACGTGACCAGTGAGTGCCCTTCTACCAGACCGCACCTGACAGGACAGCTAGCCCTGGGCTCAATGTTGACCTTCTAACCAACGGGACACAGGTTCAAGCCCCAGGAGCTGCAAATATGGGGTTGAGTATGACTAGCTGATGATGACTGGTAAGTCAGGGATGGCCATTTCAGCCTGTCTGGCCTTTGGCCGCGTAAGGTTTTAATTTGCAACGCAGACAACCGCGCAGGTACATATACTTGACTGAATGAAGGCAAAGCAAACTCAAAACAGTACTACGCGATTGTACTCGCATCTTCCTCAACAGCCCTACCCTCTGCTATTGTAGCGAGACCGAGTTCTACCTGACAAGTTGTTCCCTGTTTGTGGCCTCTTTCCCGCAGTTGGACGAGATATATGTGCGTGGCCATACCTCTGGACCAGCTGCACTGTGTTTGGGCTTGTGAAAACGATTGCGCAAGCTCCTTTCCACCGTAACGACATTAGGGAGTCAGCTTATGCTTTTTCTGCATTCGGCATAAATTTGATTACGACTCTTGAGTAAGTGTTCTTTGAACTTTCAACCAGGAAATTTGCTTAGCTAATGTGTTTACTGCTGAAGAGGTTAATCTAATCGTAGCTATATGCTTATACAGGGGGTTGCCTAACAGATGAAGTATGTCAAAATTTGCGAGTGATTGCTAATCACTCAGAGACCGACACCAGTGCGTGGAACCCATACGTATGTTAATAAATGAAAACTTCAAGGGAATTAAAGATTTAGAAGAAATATTCAATGTAATGCAGCCCTTTTTAATAAAGCTAACTTCTTTGAAAAAGCGGTAAATCCCAAAAAACAAAAATGGTCGTAATTTAGTAAACTTAAAATCAGTGTGTACAAAGAGCCTGTCCGTGTAAAACGCTAAGTAAATAGAAAAGTACAAATACTATAATCTCAGAAAACAAGGCTTAAACGAAGTTAAAATTTAATTTAATTAGACTACATATCCCCCGAGAAAAAGTGTAATTCCAGATATGCCGGTTTATGAGAAACCTACAGTCTGAGTAGAAATTCCAAAAGAGGTTTCTGAGGATTCGTGGTATTCTTATGCTTTTGAATTGAATTAGGTGCGGTTCAATAAAGCAAACAGGATCTTGCTTGCTTTGGCTGAGAAGGACGTCATGGAATCAGAAGATCGCATAAGAGCGCATGTTGCCAGACTGGTCAATGACTAATAAAATGTAACTAAAATTGACAGGTTTAATCATAAACACACCATTTTGTGTGTAAACAGAACTTTCCTTCCATGAAGTCCATTTGAAATTTAGCTATTTTCTGGAATTGGTTGATTTTCAAGTCGACCTTGAAATATCCACGAATTTATGCTATTTCTGCTGTGTTTTTACTCAATCGCCCATAAAGACAGACTCTTTATTATGCGTTTATTAAAACCTTGAAAATAAGACACTTCTTAAAGGAATTTGCCAATGTAGCAAGTGTTTGAGCGTTCTATTTTGTGAAGACGGCCATTTGGGCACATTTGCAGACTCACCCAAACAGGAAACCTCCTCGTCTAACTGACTGTACGTCCACAACGAAAGCCAACTACGAATGTGCCTTCAATCAATTAGGAAACTTTCCCTAATAATTTGCGTCTTTAAGGTTTGCCTTAATATTGCACTTCTTTGACGAATCTCTGCGTACTTTGCATTTTTGCGCGGCGAGGCCAAGAAACAATTTGACACTTTCTTTCACCTTGTTAAAAATGCTAAAAATACTGGATTACAAAGAGGACGCAGCGCCCTATATATGGCGGCCACTTCGCTAATTTCGTTGTTTTTCGGCTCCTTTTACGATTATGGATGCAATGCGGAGTGGCCACACAAATACTGATATTTTGCTGAAAATGTTAATGTCTTACTCGTTCGGTTCCTGAATCAGTTATATCTAGGAGATGGACCGCAGGAAGATTAATCTTTCATGGGTTTAAAACTGAAAATGATTATTCGACGTGGTCATTTCTGTGACACCAAGTTGTATTTTCTAAACGGCAAAACTACTTCAGCCCATTTAAACAAAAGTATTGCCAGCGTGCGTTGTTACTGCGCTCTGTGCTACCAAATTGCACAGAACTGCTAGTATGACTTCTAAAAATCGACAAAACGTCTGGTTCTCTTAAAATAGCCATTGCGTTAGCAAGTTGATTCCCACGGCTAGCATCAGACAAAAAATCGATTTTAAAGTCCAGCAACCTCCGTACAGTAAACCCTCCAGAGGATATTACTCTCCTTTCCAAAAAACAGGTCCAGACGAACAACCTAAGTCCAGCACAGGTTTTAGCATTAAAAATTGTCCAAGTATATCGCAGTGTCCATTTCTGCTCAAATTTGTTAACAATTTGGTTGCCCACAAAAAGAACATTTCCTTGAAGAAGCTGGGTGGACAAGCAAAATGCGCAACGTTTAAGACATCCGAAAATTCCCACATCAGTTTCTCTCATCAGATTTTATGAAATAGGTCGTATACTGAATAAAACCATAACTCGTCGACCTCTAGGCCATTTCAAAGATGCCAAACTGCAATATGATTGCAATTGGTGTGAAATTTCTGTCCGGGTGTCTATAAGGTGTCCAAATATGCATTAACGCTGCCTAATTATAGCGTCAGTTTTTATAATATAGAAGACCTGCTATTTAGTAATATGTTAACGGAAATCGCGAGATGTGTCTTCCACCAGAAAAGCTTACCTACTTAGCGTTAAAACATTTAACGTCGCACAGTATCGCTCCAGGTATTTCAGTCACTCCAGAATGCCGACATTGGAATAGGCATTTTCCCGGCCGTCTGCAAAACTCACATCGATAGACAGCGTACAACTACATTTTCCCATCAAATTTAGACGTTATTATAAATCCAGAATTGTTTTAAGGAAAACGCATAGAAAATTCTTTTTGCACTCAATTTATAATAAATTATATATCATTAAAGTATTTTACCTAGAAAATAGTTTTCCCTTTAAAAATTCATAATTGTTTGACTTTTAAAGACTGAGAAACATCTATTCAAAATTATTCGGGAACCAAAAATTTTCGTAGTTTGAAGATACCTTTTTCGGACCTTTTCACGTACGGTCCAAAGTTTCGAAAGATTTGCTCCAAGTTCGCGCATTAGTTTCCTCGGGAATTAAACAAGGCAAGTTGAAACTGGAGTTCATATACCAGAAAACACACGGAGGAAGCTGGGGGACCCACTGACGAGCCGAACCCCTAGCAGCTGCGTCAGGCAGCGGAATAAGATCGGCGAAACACGCGTGTCTGGGCTTTTAGCTAATACCTGTGTTGTTAGTACGGTAAATCATTGCGCAGTAACCACACAGCCGATATAATCGGCAGTTTACGCCTTCGTTGCTGGGGATCGTAATGGATCCGATGACTGCCTGTAAGTCCGCACTGAGTCGTTAATTTTCGAAATGTCGTCTACAATTGCTCGACCATCCGAGTCGCTGTCATCGGGATCGTCGGTTGCCCAAGCCCTCCCTTCAGAGTCAGCTATTCTCCCAAGTAAGTTCTCAGCACAAATTATGGGGTGGGAGGTCACTGCGTTTGCTTAGTGATCGTGGATCGGAGAAGCATGACTCGAGCGGGTTGCGACACACACGACTCTTGCGAGGACTCCGGCCTCCTCAAGCTTGAAGGTGAGACTGTGTCCTGCCGTATGAGTGTATCTGAGAGCTGGTGTCATTCCTTCTCACAGTCGCTGCACGTTCGACCTTTCGCGTCCGGATTAATTTCTTAGTTTCTCCGACGTATTTGCTTTGTCCGCAACTGCACTCGATCATTTGCAATGACCTCCTGCTCCATACTCGTTGCTGAGACTTTTCTTGCACAGACGATGCCGGCTTTCGTAATAGACTTCTTTACTGCAGCATGAGAAAACCATGGTCTGTAAAAAAATGACTGCTTATGTAGCATGCATTTTTTTCCTTTTTTGATGTCCTTAAAAACCCAATTATATTTCATGGAAAGGATGTATGGGAATATTCATTCTTTTGCTCATTCGGTAGAAACTGACGTCTTCTTCCAAATTTTTGCTTGAAGTGAGGTTACAATTCGGTTTTCAAAACTTTTCCAACTCCCGAACAATTTTGAATCCGACCTGCCATTAGGCTTGCATTCAGGGTTTCCGAACTATAAGCCATATATTTACCACGTACGGAAGACCACACATTTCTCTACGGCATTAATAGGAGACTATATGTAGTTCATAAAAACTAACAGTGGATTTGAGCCATATTGAAAACTATGCAATCAGCTTTAGTAAATGCAAAGACGCGATGTGTTATGAACGGATATTTCACCGTATTAAAAAGTCCCACAATTAGAAACTTTTGTAAAACCGAATTATACCCTCCTTCGAGTATAACATTGAAAGACGTAGTTTTCTGTCAAAAGAGCAGACGACTGAATATTTTTATGCACGTTTTCCATGAGATATAATTGAAATTTAAGGTCATAAAAATCAATGAGAAAAATCGTGCTAGTAAAATAGTCACTTTTTACGGAGCATGGTTTCTGCATGCAGCCGGCAAGAGTGTTCCTTCGAAAGTCGGCATCCTGGGGTAAGCGAATTATTATAGAACTACGCTGCATGGTGATCAGTTTTATAACCCCACTTAATGAATCTTTTCTTAATGAAAACGCATTTCGGAATTTCAGTTGACATTTCATGAGTTAGTGCGCCTATTGTATATATACAGCTGTCAAAGGTTAAGGAAACGATGCACATTACTATAGGAAGTTCCCCGTGACCCTTAGAAGGCTACCGTCAAGAGCTGAGGGACCAGACGAGCCTTTCTCCCAAATCAATTTTCAACCTCACCTAATCACACATACCCACTTGGAAATGCGTTATAAACGTTAGTCAGAATTTCTTGCTTTTCGGTGTTTAACATAGGTCCAAACCTCCTTCAGTCCGATGCAGGCGGTAGGGAAGGCAGACCAACGAACTGGCTGTGCCCGTCTCCATTGTATTTGCAGGCCTTTTGTTGGACAATTGCTGGCATGTTGCATGCACAGTAAATACGGTGCCATGGTCTTTGCCGAAGTGAAAAAGCAGTCAGTAGTTTGAACTCCCCCAGGGTACTGGGCGTTAATCGCTTCAGCCACTTTCCACACAGTA
>CACRXP010000378.1:344626-389335 GCA_902702965.1 Spirometra erinaceieuropaei | reverse complement strand
TATGAAGACCCATAGGTATTGCACGCCAGATAACAAGGCTTTTAAATCTCCCAAAATAGTCTTATTGATCGTGCCTGTGAACAGGCTGCGCTGTGTGTTGGCATGTTTATGCGTCCGGTCGCAGATAGTAGCCAGGGTTATGGTTGGTTGAGTGAAGAAAAAATGCGCTCAAAATAGTTCTACATCAGTCTACACAAACCTCTGCGCACACCTCATTCTGTCTGGCAGGTGGCTGTCTGTTCGTGATCTCTGTCCGCACTCGCATCTTATTAACCTCAAGAGCCCAATGGATAGATGTCCGCTTCTTCCCACATTACTTTTGTTATTTGTGATTTCGACCTGCAGACCGCGAATTCATTCTTCAAGTCCTAGGACGTTTGATTCAAATTCATGATGGGCGAATGACTCGGTCCCAGAGTCCTTTCTGTCTCGGGGTTTGGGAGAGGCCGGCTGATGAATTCCAGTAAGTCGGAAACGGTTATTCTGGTCCATACTGCCCACGTCGGTAACACTTTCCCACACAACTGCTTGTCCGTCAATATGCGACGGCATAGGAGGCTTCAAGGATGAAGTTTCAAGGCCAAGTGGAGTTGCTCGTATACTGTCCTTCAGTCGAGTTATTTCGGAGAGCTCCACCTTCATTTTCATTTGAATATTTTTGATCGGGCCGACAGAGCGGCGGGAATACAGTGTCGCAACACTTAGAATTGTCTATTCCCCTACCAGCCTGTCTTACGGGCGGACTACTACTACCACTAATACTACTACTACCACCAACACTACTACTGCTACTACTACCACTACTACCGCTGTTACTACTAATACTACTACCACTGGCGGGAATACAGTGTCGCAACACTGAAGAAAACTTTTCCCACTGATACGGCGAATACTACTAATAATCCTACTATTAGTACTACTACTACCACCGCCACCACGGCTGCCAATGCTACTCTACCAACGCTTACAGTATGGGTAACTAACTGCAATAATACTAGCATCAGTAACGGAGTGTTGCGACACTGGTATCCAACCGACAGAACTTAAGGCTATGAATCGAATGGTCAAAGATTCGATGATAAAACATCTCAGATGCAGATTTTTGGTCTTCTTGGATCGAGATCTGGCCAGAAACACTGAAACAGGTTCAATCGTCTTTTAGGGTAAACTTATTGTCCACACAACCCGTTCCGGCGAGGCTTTATTGATCAAGCATTTCTTTGAATTAATTCCTCTTCATTTGATCACGCCAAAGACTCCTTTCAAGCATGCTTTGATCGTCGCCATCTCTCAATCAACTCTGTGTTGTTCAAAGCCTGTGCAAATATTGGCGCCTCATTTTTGGAACGAAGCGGCCCTCAAGACAGTTGGACCAGATTTTTGGCAACTTTAGAAACAATGACTTTAGTTAACCACACGATAGTGACCAGTACCAAATATTTTGTGGTTGTAGAGTGAACTGTGGAAAAGCCTGAGTTTAGTAATGGGCTTTCCTGAGGCATTTGATCCTGTGGAAAGATAAAGACCGAGGGAATGAGATGTTTAATTGCCGCTCGTCTCTTTTTAGGACTACTTCATGTGATCAGGGTGTGCTGGTGAGAGTGTTGGGCCCAAGGACACTTTTCCATGCATGAACTCGATCAAGAGTTGATTAATTCTCAAGTACTGACGACAAAAAGGCCTCCCAGTCAAACTCAGGACTGGTGTTTACGCAAGGCCCAGCAATAAAGGAGCGTTATGTTCCTGGACTGTTTCTTTAGCTGATTCTAGGCAGAACGCCACGGATCCCTAGCGTTGGGAACGCAGAAATAAGTCTTGAATATTCATTCTTTCTGTTCGCAGTCTACCCCAGAAGTAAACACTACTGACCATTTTTTTCACCCAGATGAAGTAGCATTTCAGTTACCCTCTGTAGGCAGGTTTATATGTTGGTGATAGAGTAAGTCTGTGACCAGCCATAGTTACCTAAATGCCAGCTCTCTTTTATCAGAACTCATCGACTGAGAAGTCAGGAAGGTGCAAATTCTTTGTCTTCATTTAACTTATACGAGCAATCTTTCTTTATTAATGCCTAACTTGTTGGAAAAAACAGTTCAAAGCTTTTGGTTTTGATTTACTAAACTATGTGTGGCAGTCTGATGTCAAATTATACTGGTTGACGTCCGCAAGCTAGACCTTGACACCCCTGTGGGGAATACTCGCTGATTATTTATCACCGGTTGCTCTGAAAACGTCGGCGAGGGCCGTATACTGCAGCTCCTGGTTGGCAAACACCGCGTTCGCGTCATAGGACATTGCAATGCATATCACCGGATATGCTCTGACCTATTTTTTATAAAATCCTGAACCCAGAGTCGGAACTTAGAGGTCATTTTGGCAATCTGACCTCAATTCAGGCGAGGGCGGTTTAGGTTGTTACGTGATTCTCAGTCTACTTCCTGTCGCAGTTGATCAAACAGACTTTCAGTTTTTAATATTGTCGTGTTACATTATATGTCCTGGAAATTATGCTTCACAAGCAGGCCAAGATCAGGCCAAATTAGACGTCTCCGGATATCCATGCAACTTCCTCTCTTATTTGCGCATACCGCATTACAAAGGAAATTTCATATAACCAAGAAGATTTTCAAAGAAATCCATTCTAGCGCCAAAAACTGTGATTTTGAGTTCATTAAAAACAGGTGAAGGCAGGTATGCAAAAACACTTCTTTGACGAAACAAGAAGCAGTTGGCTCTTTACGAATCGTATTTAGCAAAATTTTAATGCCTTATATCATTAAAAGCAGTAATAAGCATGTTCAACATGTGTTTTACCACGGCGAGAGTTAGTAGGCGTAAACACGTGTATATAAATAGATTGCGCGCCACTTACTGCCATCTTTCTGTGCCACGCCGTGCAACAAACATGGCAATGCAATTCCTAACGTAAGTCGCCTTTGAGCGTATTCGAAAATAGGCAGCCGAAGGACTGCTGTGTGATTCGACGGCTAGTATTTTTAGTATTAGCCAGGTCATTCTGTAGTGAATTATTAATAATAAAACAATGTCTAGAGTTAAACAAGGTGGATCAAAACGGTCCACAGGTAGGCTCGACGGCGATTTTATTTGCCAAGCACTCAAAAGCTATTATTAAGTGCCTCATAAGACTATTCACAGGGAACATCTAGCAATGTTTTCCGTGCGCACAATCAAAACCAGGATGAAAGGGTTCGAAGTCCACCAGCAAAATGTGATGACAAAACGATTTTTAAATATGAAAATAATTAGAGGACGTTTTTATTTGCTCAAGGATATATCGACTACAGACTTCCTTTCCAGGAAAGCATTCATTTCTGTGATAATATTTTATTTTAACACAAACCTTCGAAGTCGACCCAGGTGGTCCTACATGGGATTCCCACGAGAACGCATTCAGTCGACAACAACATTCAAAAATTGTCGGCGTCGAATGGTTCGGCGGGCCATCAAATTCGGAAAGCGCCTAATTTTGCGGTCGAGAATAGAGACCATTAACAGCTGGGTGTATGTCAACATCGTAAATACTGCATTCGGATACAACGTCTTTCGCCGACGTCGAATTGGCACCATAATATTGCAGGATAGCGCAGCTGTCGGATTCCGAGTCATATAACAGCGACAGTCTATTTTTAGGCCATAATCAGCCTCTCCGCCTGTATTTATTTCTGCGGGCAGCCCGGACCTAAATCAATCAAAAATATTTTTGCTGTAATAAAGAATTGGGACAAGCCAATAAAATAACTTTCTATGAAGCAAAAACTGAATTTTCTGGTTTTTCATTATATTGACAAGACCATCATCAACAGCCTTATTGTATCTATGTCCTCTCGGATAACGGGGGTGACGAAAGCAAAAGAATGTCCGAAAATGTACTGCTATTTTGCATTTTTTTATTGATTTTCACTATGGTCATAATTATATTATATCTTGCTTCTAGATTGTGCGCCATATTAGGCCTTAACTAATTTGCCTATCATAATTTCATCTATCGGTTTGATGAGTTTTGTTTAGATAGCACCTTCCATAGTTAAAAAAATGACATTTCGTCAATCAGACAACGCCTCTTTAAAGATTGGCCGCTTCTTCAACATTTTACGACGGTTGAAGATACGGGCGGGCGGATCGCACCTTATAAGGGTTTTTGTGCAAAGTTCTCGACCGTTCGTGTGTTCGGTTGCGCTCTTTACCACGGAGATTTGTGAAACAAATCCTGGTAATGCTAATCTACATTTACGATAAAGAAGAACCAAATTTCTACTATTGCCTTTTTTGTCTGACTGGCGCATCGATCTGCCTCCCGCCTAGGATACCCTGCGCACTCGCTACGAAATCAAGCATCCTCGTTTGAATTCAAGGACGCTCACGAGGCAACAGGCTGTGGACAAAAAATAAACTTCAAAGTTGTTACTATTGTTTTCTTGTCTCTGGTTATGAACTCCTTCACGGGTTTGGAGGGTTTAGACACTAATTTCGTCTTGTCAAGTTATCTGCTAACCTATTTCTCCTCATTTGATAAGCCTGAAAGGAAGGGTGGTCTATCAGGGCAGCGAAAGCGTAATAGTACATCGTTCTCTCAACCAAGTGCACGCAACTATATGGCTAGTAAAAGAAGCTTAACAATTCTTGATCTCCTAAGCCCATTTTAAAAGGGCTTTTGTGTGCGAGCTATAAAACACCCGAACGATGTCCTAAAATTCAGATGTAGTTTTCAGTTTGCCCTTGACCAGACGGAACTCCCCATATTCTGTCCTGCAATCAAGGTGTATCGAATAACGCCACTCCTAGGCGGCTGTTGATTCAGATAAGAACACGAAGTGCGAAGCCTTAGATTCGTCGTTTCAACACCCATATTAAAGTTTGACGTGTCTCTCCACTACTTTATGAAGTAAGATGACATGTCATCAAAGTAGGCATGAAAACTAACGATTGGCTTTAGCGCAAGTGGTAGGAGTAGCGTATGATCTTCCAGCCTGTCATTCTAGAACTCATTCACAAGTCTTATGTACATTGCTTTCAAATTATATAATGTTCTTCATTAAACCGCGCGCTAACTGAATGCAATGAAAAATTCTCTTTAGTGTCCAACTGCATATTCGAGAATCTTTGTCTTAGATAAGTGAAGTCCTCTAGACGTTCCGGTTTCACCTCGAATACATTTTGTATTGTTTCAATAATCTCATGTAGTTTTGAGTAAGGCGATTCCATACTGACAGCGTAGGTAGTGGCCAAAAGCCCATATACGCGTGTTTTGCCGATATTCTGCCGCTGCATGACACAGCTGCGAGGGGTTTGGCTCGTCAGTGGGTCCCCCAGTATTCCCCGTCGTCTGCTTTCTGGTAGATACTCTCATTTAGAAATTGTCGTTTTTTAATTGCTTAGAAATTAGCTGCGAACTTGAAGTTTATCAATATATTTAAGGTCTATAGGCTCAAGCCTTAAATATACTGATTTACTCCAAGTTGACAGTTACTTTCTGAAGAAATTAAAAAACAGCGATCTCATGCTCTGTCTGCAGACGAGCATTTCTCAGCGCATTATGCTAGGTCCTACTCATGTAAGTTATCCTAAAAAAATTCATGAACAGTATTGCATACTTCTCCTATACAGAAAAGTAAGTACATCAGTCCAGTGGCTTTCAGCTGCAAACAAGCTCCAAATCCGTGTTAGAAGTCCCGATCAGACAACCGCCTGTCGAGTCGAACTCAGCCGATTACTGGAGAAGGCTGATGTCGAGTGAGATTTGGGTTGACTGATAAATAACTGTTTCGGGCTCATTCTGCTTCCATTCGGCCAACCCTCATATTGGCCACCTTCTCGGCCTGACAGGTGTGGGGCTCGAAAACGCGGTACTGCTTGATCAACAACTTATTTCTTCCGTACTGCTATTGAATTCAGTAGGCGTAGTACTACTTGTGGATACTTTCAATCCGAAGTACTTCGTGGATTGCTGCAATTGTGATGCAAAATTGCGTTAGGGGTTGGATTTTTCTGGTGGAATTTATGGTTTACGTTAAAGGTTTAGGGTCCAGAGTTAGCGTTTGGGGCTAGGGATTGATTCGACATCCACCTCCTACAACTTCCATCTACAGCTTACACCTGATTGGTCACACACTTGGGCGGTCCAGTTTTAATGACCTAGACGGGCCAAGCACCCTTACTCTTCGTGAAATCGGTTTTACTCCTAACCTGCAGTTAATTTTTGCACTGCGTGCTGCTTACGCTGAAATTCAATACCCACTAAAACAAGCTAACATATTTATTTATAATGCCCGCGTTTTTCCCTTAGTTTTCGTATATTCTTCACTGTTTTCCCACAACCTCACCCGAAAAGCCCCTTATACCAAAATCCCATATTGGACACGCCCGCTCATCTCCGTTTCCCAGCCTTGCCGGTCATTGCCCGTCCGTGGCCTTCGCTACGGTTCCGGGCTTGTTTGCCTGGGGGGGTCACTGGATCGGTGTATACCTAGTCCTGCTTGAATAAGTACAGATCTGCAACGAGGAATGGTGGAGCACTGATGAGCCTGGCTCCGGGGAAGTGCTAATAATCCATCCGGTATACCTCGTCTGTAGACCGTCTGAGCCATCTGTGCGTGCATGTCAGCGTTTCTGATCCCATCTGGTTGTCGGCATTGGGATTAGCTGTATTAATGCAGGATAAGTCCGAAACAGTTCTATGCCAACTTCCAGTGAGTGGCCGATCTCATGAAATGCTGGCTGAAATTGTGAAATGTGTTTTTGACGAGGATAGATTACTTAGGTGTGGTTGTAATACTGATTATCTTGCGGCATAATCCTATAATATTTTGCACTCGGCAAGATTTCAGAACTTGAATACACTACTTTCAATCGCCCGTAGAAACCTTACTAGGTAAAAAACGACTATTTATGTAGCATGCATTTTCCTATGGATTTTCTATGGTCTTGAAAATTCACATACATCTTATAAAAACCATAAAAAAAATATGCTTTCTTTCAGTCCTCTGATAGAAGATCACGTATTCGTTATATTTTTTACTCGAAGAAGGAATATAATTAGGTTTTAGAAAAGTTTCTAATCATGAGATTTTTTAAGACCGCGTAATGTCCATTCACATAGCATCGTACCTGGCCGTTTACCACAGCTCCTCATGAAATATACAACATTGTCCGCATCCACTGCAAACTTTTATGGACTCTCTATGGTATATTTTTAAAGGAATAGAAAAATGTGTGATTTTCTTTACGCGGAACGCATGTAGCTTATATACTGAAACCAGTAAGCGCTAATAGAACGGCTATTCAGGCTCCAAATTATTCGGGAATTATAAAACTTTGTTGAAACCTAATTATTTTCCTTCTTCGACAATAAAATATAGAGAAGACGTGATCCACTACCAAAGATTGAAAGAAAGCATACCTTCTGCTTATGGTTTTTATACGATGTATGTGAATTTGCAAGACCATCGAAAATCAACGGGAAAAGGCATGCTACATAAATAGTCACTTTTTACCTAATACGGTTTCTACGGAGATCGCAAAGCAGCATATCCAAGTGCTGACATCCTGCCGAGTCCGAAATATTATGGGACTGTGCCGCAGGATAATCAGTATTACATCCGCGCCTAAGTAATCCATCCTAATCGAAAACGCATTTCGTAATTTCAGCCAACATTTCATGAGATCTGTCACTCACTGTATTTGAATTTGTAAGGGCACCAAAAATCAGTGGAGATAATCTGTGTTACCTAATTAGTCATTTTTTCTGAAAAATAGTCCAGGTAGTCCATCGATAAGAGTACCATTGGAAAGCCTGCAGCCTGATGTGACTGGAATATTTCAACATCATGCGACAAAGCCATTAATGTGACAACTCTACTTAAGAAGTCTTTTCGAATTGGAAGCGCACCTCAGAAGTTCAGTCAACAATTCATGTGATAGCAACCGTTTATCACAAGCCCTAGACGTTTTTCGACGTTCTTTGGCCTTCATAAATATGTACAGACTTCTGTCTAAGAAATGTCAAATCTGGAAAGGCAGACCTAAGTATGGATTGTGCAGTTATCGAATCCAAGTGTTTATAGTGTTTCCCTGGGCCATGATCAAGAATTTCAACGAAGACATTAAGAGGGTTCAGAAAAGCCAGGACAGCTTATTGGTCATCTCCTGGCAGTCACTCTTAAGCGCGAGGCTATTGCGGTTTGATATTCTAACTCGTGTTTGTAACTTTGGGGAGGGCCGAAGATCAAACATGCATCAGCGGCCACCGCTGGTTTCTCGAAACGGCGGGTAATTGTCTCACATTATTAGGAGTTTCGTCAGACCATTAATCGATAAAATACGATCACAAACAGACTGAAACGTGCACCCCTGTCATTTGCTCTATCCTAAGACACTTGCTTTACAAGCTTGTCCGGGCTCGACAGTTCGCCCTGAGGGCTTTAATGCTGATCATCTTTTTGTTTGAAGGTCATCATCTGTTCTCCACGATAATAAACAGAAGGGCAGTATGCTCTCTTCCACCGACCAGATTGTATTGTTTAACGCCAGACACATTAAATTTTCATTCATACCATCCAGGGGTCAATAGTTAGGACCTGTTTGCCTAACTTCGTTTATCCGCGACAAATGCAAACCACCTTATGACTTCAGGCGCAGCATCTTGAAGCGTCACGTCTGCACTTTATAGAGGGCACGGCACAGGCGGTGTCCATACGGTTAACCAAACCGACTCTGTGGCTACGCTATGTTTTGACATATCTGAACTATCTTAATCATCTCCGCAAGACCACTTTTCGTCAGCTGTTAACAATTCTGCCGCCCTTTTGCAACTTACTTGCATTATTGCACAGACCTGACGAAGAATACAGTGATCCGCCCTCGATTGCGGGATTGTGTCCCAGGAGCCCCCCCCCGCGAAGAGTTGAAATCCCCAAAGTAAATAGTATATGTTTGTGGTTATTTTTATGCCTTTTAACCTCTTATAAACTTGCCCTCATTTTTATAAACATCTCTGACGAGAGTTTTGGCGTCGCTGTTCGATCCTGCTACGTCTTCAGAATGCGCATTTCCCCACTTTTCAGAGCCCTGTCTTAGAGACATTCTCGCCATCATAATTACAAAACATGGCAGGTGCGCCATGGAGAAGATGCGATCACTGGAGCCAGAATTGTATTCGTCTAACGTTTCAGAACCCATCGTCCGGGAAAGAGTCATGAAATGGTAATGGAAGCACAAAATCTGTAGTATCTACACGATGCAATTGGTATGTGGCCAAATTTTGCATTCGATGATGAGGGGTTTGTGTGTGAAACCGAAACGACAGGCGAACAGAATTCTTGTTCCAGTAGCCCAGACCTCCCACTTTCATCCGTCTCGTGAAACTCATATTTTGTGCTCGTAGGATAAGTGTCTTCTGAAACATCCTAAGTACTTATAGAGGAACACAGATTTCTACAAACAAGACCATTTTAATTAAGGTATTCGATGTACGCCGAGAAAAAGGATCCGTACGCCGAAATCGCAGCAAAGGTAAGACACGTATGGGAGCCTGAAACAAAGTGGATCTAAGGGGGAGAGAGAGAGAGAGAGAGAGAGAGAGAGAGAGAGAGATAGAAAGCGTACGCATGACGTTCGTCTAGCTTACTCCTTTTTTGACAGCGTGGCGGGGAATTCCGCACTTTTTCGGAACCTTGCGCTAAAGATGCAAACATAATCGTCGAAGGCGAACCAAGGCAGCATTGAGGTCAAGTATAGGCACTTCCAAGGAGGTTATTATTGACGATGCAACCCTCAGCGGCAACCGCTACCTGATGAGGTGCAATCCTTTGGAAATAATGACTTGTCGTCTTGGAAATGGTAGGGGAGCGCTCACCAATCGCGTTACGGTCTTCGTCGTCTTTTCGGTAGTGGTTTTCTGCCTATGTTACTTACCACCATGCGACTGCTGGCAGGAATCGAGAGAGCTCCCCAAGGCAAAACAAGCGGGTTCCGTAACGCGGTCGGTGAGCGCCGCTCTACCATTGTACACGGCCGATTGTTACTGACATAACAATGAGCTCGTGGCTCAGTGGTTAGGGCGTTCGACTTCTAGCCAGGAGGCTGTGGAATCTAACCCCAGATGTTGCACATCTCGGGACTGGATAAGGATGGCTGGCGACAACTAATAAGCCAGAAGTGGCCCTTTCAGTCTCCCTCGTCTTTGTTACCAATGCCATTAGTCTTATAACTTTTTATTGAATCCATTCGAGCTATCACCACGTTTTTTCGAGTCTGCGTTCTTCGCCCCGGCAGCTGTGCTTATTAAATGTAGGTTGTTCATGTTGCATTAAACGCAGTTTCCCTCTCAACAGTAATTGGCGTTTTTGTAAGCAACGCAAACTTCATCTAAAATCCAAATCTCTAGATTTGCCGATATAAACGAATAGGCCAGTTTCAGGAAGCAGTTCGCAGGAAGATGGGACCATTCGAACGAAGTGTTTTGGCCTCCTGTTTCTGACTCGACATCGGTAGAGTGAAAGACCACCATTCCCGTATGACGCGATCCACTATCTACCTGCAGTTACTTGGGTCCCTCAACCTTCAGTTATCTCGGATTCTAACTCGAACTCATCATCAGAAATACTCTTAGATAATGGAAATGGAAACGCGAGGAGCGCAGGATTCCTATAATGGTACGCAGTTGCCATGCCACTACATATCTATTATGATCGACAGCTCCCCCTCATTATAGGGTCATGGATCCTACGTAAATCGGAGTATTATGGAGGCTACATGTCTCATGAAACCTGGCGACAGAAACTGATGTGAGAGTTCTAGGACTCTTAAACGTCGCGCATTTGACTCGCTCGTTCAGCCTTTTTTAAGGAAATGTCGTTTTCTTCTGCAGAAAGAGTGTCCACGTAATTTATCAGACAAAATGTTTGTAAATTTGAGTGAAAGTGGATGTCGCAATATATTTGGGCAATTTTCTATACTACTACCCGTCCTAGAATTCAGTTACAGATCTGAGCCTATTTTTCTTTGAGAGGAGGGTAATGTACTCTCAAGAGCTTTACTAAACAAAGCTTGCCGCACTTGAAAATTGATTTTTGACCGACGTAACCGTGGGCACCAGTTTGCTGACGCGCGGGTTATTGAATTGTATGATTATTTACCGTACTAACAGCACAGGTATTAGCGGTTTGTGAATACTGCGCGATTATTTAGCAGTAGCTGACGGATTTCAGCTCGGATATTCATGCTTTATTTCAGACCGTGCTTGCAATGCTCCTAAAAATCCACTCCAAGTTTGCGTATATGTTCCCTCAGAAATTAAACAAAGCAGAAGTTATTTTGAAAGAACCAGGTATTTTATCGATTTCTTGAGGTCAGGATAGCAGTTCTGTGCGAATTCGCGGTCTAAAATTCAAAAATAACGCACACAATCAGTCCTTCGTCTAAATTGGCTTAAACGGTTTTACCATTCGGAAAATTCTATACTTTGTCACGAAAGTGACTATCACTAATAGTCATTTTCAGTGTTGGACATATGGAACGTAAGTTTCCTGCGGTCTAGCTTCTGCACATACGCAATTTAGAACTGGAACGAGTAAAACACTTACAATTTTAACAAAATATCACTATTTTAAGGCCACTCCGCAGTGCATTCATAATCGTAGAAGGTAGAAAAATGTTAGCATTCTTAGCACCGTGAAATAAAAGGTCAAAAGCGTTGAATTTTTTCTTGGGTTCCGCATATAAAAATGCTAAGTACACTGACATCCATCAACGGAATGCCGCAGCTAAGCACTTTTTAAGAAGGCAACTTTCTGAGAAAGTTTTCTAGTTGATCAAAGGCCTGCTTCTTGAAAGCTTTTGTTGTAGACGTTCATTTTTTCGAAGATGAGGTTTCATGTTTGAGTAAGTCTTTACATGCGACCTAAACGACCTTTTGTATGACAATGGACACTCGATACTTCGGCAAACGTCTTAGAAAAGTATCTTATTTTGAAGGTTTTAATATAAGCATAATCAAGAATCAGTCGTTATGGGCGAGAGATTGAAAAATTGAAAATCATGAAGTCTTCGGCAATATTTCAAAGTCTATTTGCCACGCAACGTAATTTAAAAAAAGGAAAAGTGCAAATCAGTTTCATGTAAGGAAAGTTCCTTTGATAGATACAAAAAGGTATTACAGATGGGCGCTCACCGATCGGATTACGGAAAGTTACATGCTGAAACTTTTATGCCAATTCCGTCTAAATTTGTTAGTCATTGACTTGCCCGGAAACATGCGTCCTTTCGAAGACTTTTGTTCGTCTGACGTCCCCATCGGCGAAATTAAACAAATCCTATCTACCTTCCAGAACCCTTTTTGACATTTTCCAGATTTTCCGTTTTTCTAAAGAAAACTCCGCATTTCAAAACAACGCAATATTACCTTTATCAATTCTCCTAAAGTTTTTACTTATTAACATGAACATTGGGTCTGTGCATTAGTGTCGGTTTGCGAGTGGTTAGCACTCATAGGTAAATTTCGATAAAACTCATGAGTCGGATCATATAACTTGAGGAGGAGATATCGTGGCTATATCCTTACCTCTTAGATGAGGTCATTTGTCCCGTTAGCCGTCAGCTTTACAATCCAACCCTGACTGTGTTTTGGGACAGATCCAAATGCCTCATATTTGCAGAAGTAAAATGGATTCATTCACTCTCACTTCCCTCTCTCCGTGTCGGAGCCTGCGCGTGCCTCAGTCTAAGGCGGTCATACTCTCGTACGGTATTATTTAAGACCTCAGCCCGACAGTTGTCACAAACCCGGGTTTAGCGCACAGACACAACGACTCAAGTTGGGCGTGATGAGTGTACATGACAGTTCGATCGCTGTTGTCGACTATGCCTACCGTGGGCTGCGCAGCACGGTGCGAACAGGGATGGTGGCTTGCGCGAATGTGAGCGTCTGCTATGCCAGGATCAGCAAACCATGACCCTCGCAACCCGGTATGCCCTGGCAGTTCTCTGGCATCTGGTCCCCAGCTGGTGGGAGCGCTAGGGCTCCCGCTGGGTATACAGGTGGTGGGCATGGCTGTCCTCGTCATCTTTCTGACCCGTTGGGGTGCTGTTATTGTGGGCCAAAATCCTGCTCAAGTGTTTGTTGTGGATTAGGGGGTGTAAGCCTAGGCGCGGGTCCCGCTGTTCAAGCCATCTGCGACCTCCCCCACTTCCAGTCTTTTTGACTATATCTTGACACCGGGCCCAGCTAGGGAGTAGGGAAGATAGAGTGCGGTAGATGCTGCGCAAATCTACTATCACTATGAACAAATTCACGCGCACGTAAACGTGCCTGCTCTCAGGCTGCTGTGGAGCACACTGTGGACATCGTCGGGCAAAACAGTCGAACTGACAATGGTGGTGAACTTGCACTGCACCTATCGCACTCTCTCCTCCTCTCCACTGATCCACAAAGTACAGTGATCAGGACATTTCACAACAAGAGGAGAGGGGGGGGCGGCTCGGATACCACGGAGTAGGAGTACTGTAAAGGACACATTAGGAAGGACCAGTCTGCCAGTCGGCCACTCCACGCAAACGCACACTAGGCTAACTGCGCGGCATGAGTTCCATTGTCAGTTGGCAACCTTCCACGTCACGGCTTGTAGCGCATCGTGCTGACTTCAAACTCGTCAGATTGCTTACAGTGAGGAAAGTGCGTTTGGACGTCGACCTTCCTCTCTATTCTCATTCGCAGGCCCCACGCACTGTCTGAGCCGGACAGATGCGGTCTGGCGCAGGGAATGGGCTCAGTAGCTGACATACAATAGGTGGACTAACTCATGAACTGTCCGCCGAAATCCCGAAGTGCGTTTTCGTTTCGAAAAGATTAATTAAGTAGGGTTGTAAAACTAATCAGTCTGCAACATAATTCAACCACATTTCAGTTATCTCAGGATGCCGGCTTTCGAACGAACTTCATTCCGATCGCATACAAAGACAATACTCTGTAAAACATGACTATTTAAGTAACATGAATTTTTCTTACTGATTTTAGGCGCTCTAATAATTCAATTATATTTTATGGAAAACACGCATAAAAATATTCATTCTCTTACTCCTTTGATATACCATTAGGCCCTCTTCCGATTTCATACTGGAAGGAGGGACAAAATTCGGTTTTAAAAAGCTTCTAATTGTGGGACTTTTAAATACCGTGAAATGGCCGTTCTTAAATCGTCATGTCACTTCATTTATCAATGTGGCTTGTAAAGTTAACAATATGGATCAACTCCACTGCTAAATTTTATGAACCCTATATGGTCTTCTTTTAATACCGTAGAGAATCCTATGGTTTTCCTTACGCGGGAAATATGTGGTTTGTAATTTGGCAACCCTGAAAGCGCGTGTAACGGTAGGTCGGGTTCAACATTATCCGGGAATCACAAAAGTTTTTGAAAACCAAATCCTTCCAGTCTTTCGAGTATACATTTGGAAGAAGACATAATTTTCTACCGAATGAGTAAAAGAATGAATAGTTTTATGCGCGTCTTCGACGAAGTATAATTGGACTTTTAGGGGCATCGAAAATCAATCAGAAGAATGCATGCTAGTTAAGTAGTCATTTTTACAGCGCGTAGTGTTTGCATGCAGCCTGAAAGAAGTTCGTTCGTACTGGGGTAACTGAATTATTATAGAATTATGCTGCCTGATGCTTTGTTCTCCAATTCTACTTAATTAATCTTTTCGAGACGAAAACGCGCTTTGGAATTTCGGTTAACATTTGATGATTTAGCCCACTTACTGTAGCTAGTGACTTTGTCTGCGCATGCCACGTAGGCGACCAGCCCCCATCCACACACACACACACACACACACACACACACACGACGACAGTTCGACCGTCGATTTCGACGATGTCCACCGTGTGCCCCACAGCCTGCATTGTGGAGCAGGGACGGTGACTTACGAAGGGGTTTATAGTGCCAGTAGACTTGCGTAGCATCTACCTACACTCTCTCCTCCTCCCCAGCCTGAGCCCAGTTTCAAGACCAAGTCAAGAAGACCGGAGACGAGGGAGGCCGCAGGTGGATGGCTCGGACGGATCCTCGCCCTGGCGTTCCACTCTGCACCCCCTGGTGCACACACAAATGACCAGGATTTTGACCACAAAACACCGGGTTGATGGCAGTGATCCAGTTGTGCGACTACTGCCGACAACGGGGTCTGCCAGTGCACCCCGCAAATGTTGGCATTTGCTATTGCGCACAGATAACGCCTGCCAGAGTCCGATGTGGCCCCCGTGTTGGTCCAGCGCATTTAACACGTGGCCCGTTTGGAGGGCACCACACACACACACAAGCACCAGGATTTCACACAAGAGGGGATGAGTGTGTATATCAGCACGCGGACATGAACTGTCACGAGTCGGAGTTAGCTGCAGCTTGTTCTCACAGGTCAGCAAAGTGTCATCTCAGTGTATTATAGTGGTTTTTAGGATGACTTGTAGTTTTCAATTATGGCCAACTTGCACTGCATCTATCGCACCCTCCCCCCCCCACTGGACCTGCTGGTACAGTGTAAACCCGTACCTCGGTGTACCCCTGATCCACAACGTACACTGATCAAGACTTTCACAGCAAGAGGAGATGGGAATAGTTCGGATACCACGGAGTGGGAGTACTGTAGAGGTTACATTAGGAAGGACCCATTGCAGCCTGACTCTCATTCCGCCAGTCGGCCAATCCCCACAAACGCAGACTGGGCTGACTCCGAGATCCGAGTTATCCCGCTAGTTGGCAATCTTCCAAGACTACGTGGAAAGGGCAATACCTACATTTTAAAAGCTTTGCGCCAATACAATGGAAGCGTAATCTAGTACATACTCTTTTTCAAAGAGCGAGAAATATTTGCTCCAGAGGGACCATAGATACAGAAACTGCCCGTATCAAAGAAGCCTTACTTAATCGTGGTTATCCTGCACGCTTCATTCAGAAGTACAGCAACCATTTACGGCCAAAGTTGACGGAACAGTCCGTTCCGAAGAAGCCCGTTATAATATGTCTACCTTTTAAGGGTGACAACGTCTCAAACACAATCAAGCGACGCTTGCGTTGCACTATAGAAAGAACGGACAACGCAGCAGAGCTTAGCTTCATCAGTTCCACAAAAGGCCTTCCAATTAACCGGGCAAAGGATGCCTTGCCATTGCACGCCACCCCCAATTGTGTGTATGAATTCACATGCACTTGCGGATGCAAGTACATTGGGCGAACGCAAAGGCAATTGGCAACCAGGGCCGCTGAGCATTTGCCTAATTGGCTTTTCAAACAGGAAAATAGAACCCCGCGTTCGTCTATAACGAAACACCTGTTAGATAGCGGTCATGTTGTCGACCCTAAAGCATCCTTTCGAGTACTTGTCCGAGCACGTACAACTCGAACCTTGCGTTATTTGGAAGCAGCCTACATACGGAGGGAGAAACCAGACCTGTGCAAGCAGTTAGATCACGTGATCAATCTGCAATTGCCCTGGTAATCTCACGCCTCTATTTTCCTCTGACAGGGATTTGTTGTTAACATTTCGTCTTCCCCCTTTTTTTCCTTTTTGATGCTTATGTGGACGTCTTATCTGATTATTGATTATTTTGAACTTTGACCTTGCTCCTATGCACTGCCATTCTGTACAAATTCATACTGCTGTGCGCTTTCATTCGTTTACCTATGTTATGCAGAGACGGGTTGCAGTTGAAAAGCCGTCACGAACTTTGTTGGCCCCAATAAATTCTGCTGTGCATGCTTGTTTTCAATCTTCCAAGCCACGGCTTTTGCTAATCGTGCTGGCTTCAAACTCGCCATTCCCAGACCCCCTGCTACTGTCTGAGCCGGTCAGATGTCTGGTGCGGGGAATGGGCGCGATAGCTAAAATATCTAGCGGCCTCGTCTGAGAGTGTGCCCCAGACACGACCTGGACCCCCCAAACACAAGTGCCAGGATTTCACGCAAGATAGAACGAATGCGTGAACGCGGACGTGAACTGTCACGACAGGACCGTATTGCGTCCTTGTCCGGGCTAGCTGCAGCTTGTTCTTACGAGTCAGCAAAGTGCCACCTCAGTGTATTATAATGACTTTGTGAGTGACTCGGTGTCGTCACTTTCCGATAAAATAGCCTATTCAAGAAGGATCCTCTTTCACAGTCGCGTATAGTTTAAAGCATTAGCAAAGGCCATCTCAGTTTGATGCAACCCAAAGACATACTGCCACCCACTGAAACCTCAGCAGTTGTCTATCAAATACGTTGTAAGGATGGAGACTGCAACTACGTCGGGAAAACCGGACGGAAATTGCAGACCCGCCTACATGAGCACAAACTGGCAACACGGAGACTAGACCCAAACTCACAGCTTGCGGCTCACATCGGGGAAACTGGTCACAGTTTTGATTTTCAAGGAGCAGCCGTCTTAGGCGGGGGCACCTCAAGGACTGAGCGTCTCACACTTGAGGCTTGGTACTCAGATGCCAACTCCATCAACAGGCATCTAGACCTTCCTTCAGCCTATAAAGTCCTACGTCACTTCATACACCGTAACAAAGACAAGGCAATCACACGGAGCCTAAGAATGCCGAGCAAACACGGCCTGTCGACCACTTCAACCAAAAGGGGAACCCAAACGCAACCAACCCCAATTGAGGTGACGACACGTATTACAGGAGGCCACCAACATTCACAGGCGACGGCCAGTAGGCCAAGACAGAGAAAGAAGAAAAAAAATCGATCAGCCCAGGGCCAACTAATGCGGCAGTCTATTCAAGAATGCTGATCGATTTTTTCACTTGACGCTTTGACAATGGAGAGCAGCCCCAGCTCTTCGAAACGTCAGCCAGAAAAGTCCCCTGGTCCGGTGGGCAATTCATTCTCCTTAGATCTCCAGACATCGCTTTCTGCGCGCCACAGAGCTCGTAAGGTATAAAATGTGATCACGTAGCCATTTAGCATGGAAACCATCAGGCAAGCCGCGAGCGAGAGATGCCGGACAGTCAGCAGCCAGTTCGAACAACCTTCTCTCTCCGCTCATTGGTTGCCACCTGGCAGGGGGGATGTGCTGCCAGTGAACAAGTTGCTGCCACATCTAGCTTTCCGAAATCCGAAAGGAAGGTTTTCCAGAGCGTGGAGTCCTCTTACCTACAAACATTCTCAGTCACGTGATCAAAGGCGGAAAACCGTCTCAGGCCAGCCGATTTTGGTCAGTTATCAGCGCCGAATAAAGAACTTCACGTGCACTGACCCCGAGGCTAGTAATCTGTTTTTTTTAACAATTTTACGAGCTGCATTCTGAAAGCTTTTTACATTTATTTTCTGTCCGCCGACCGTGATTCGTAATTTTTGGCGCCAATTGAACGTTTGAAATTTTCGAGTCGTCAATTGTAAACAGGTTTTGTTTTGGAACGCAGGCATCCCAAGAAATATACTTTGAAATCAAATACGTTCTTTGGGAAAGAGAGAAAACTTTATTGAGTAAATTTTTGACGTCGGTTCCCCGTGTCGTCGTCAAACTAGAGTAAATGTGCAGAAAACAATTAAAATTTCAAACGTGCTTCAAAATCAATACTCATTTGGTGCCTCAGTTAGTAAGCTGCCATCGTATGTATCAGTCCGTATTGATCGGCTTTCGTCTCTTCCACTTTTCTCTGAGATTTTTGTACGTGGCATCTAACTCGATATGCCTGTTGATGCATGACTCATCGGAGTGCATGGCTTCAAGAAACTCTCGGTTTTGTTTGTCGTTTGAACCCAATGGTGTTCGGCGTCCCCTTGGCTACCGGTGACTACCGGTAAACTAATTACATTATTGAACAGTGGAAAGTGTGGTCAGATTTAAATTCTACCAAAATAAACTGCCGTTTTTGAGTGGAAAGTTAGGACTTTTTGCCAACAGTTCAGGTCTCAAATTCGGAAATCTAATCCACTTGCGTGTTCAGCCAACACGGTTTTTACGCTCACGTTGGTAAAACGTGTCACACTGCTGGCTTTCTGGTAGGAATTTTGAATAGCTCATGCCAGCGTACAAGAAAATGTTTAAGTCTTTTCGTTACATCTCTAATGCAGTTGTTAAACCCGGAATAACAGAAAGTTAGTTTTAACTGAGTCAAGTGCAAACGACGTCTGGTACAAATTTACCAACGTGCAGGAGTCTCAGACATCTGGGATGCCTGTTTGTTAGCAAAATGAGTTAGCAGGAGAAATACAGCACTGGCAGAATGACATGACTGACAAAGACAAGTGTAACTGGAATGGCCATTTCTGGCTTATTAGCCGTCGTTAGGTCAACGAACCCCTGACTCAGTAGTTAGGGGCAAGTGACTTCTAACCAACATCACTTTACCCTCGGTGGCGGCGGCTGAAGCCGAGGCCCCTTTTTATTACGCGACCGCGTCCGCAATGTGCACACACACAGACGGGCTGTTGCTCAAGCAGGTATGTCCTCCGTGGCGAGCAGCCTGTGACTCATCTTCGCGACAAGTTTTTTGTCCTTTTAAGTGTTTCAAACCTGTGTGCACTCCGGTTGATCTGTACAATGAATACGGCTGACTGAAGGAAAAAAGGAAGAAAAGTTGGGACGTGGCTATTCTGACACCCTAAAACCATATCTCCGAGTATTTGCACAGTGCAGTGAGGAGTTGAAATCCGGCAATTGCACTGGACTCCAATGACCTCGAGTGGACCAATCAGATCGAAGAAAGATATCTATGAGCTGGTTGTGTGCTATGCACGAGAGCTAGAATCTGACGGCTCCCATACGGTTAGCCAACCCAACCTTGTGATCGCAGAAGGCCTTGGTTCGCGTCATCAAGGTACCCTGGCCAAGTTAGTCCTCACATGTTTTTACCCGCATCCTGCCACGTCGCGTTACAGCAACTCACTGGCAGATGCTCGTCTCCCACTATTTTTCCCTCTCACCCTCATGCCCTTGACAGACCGAGGTCGAAATTGCACCTGATTTCCGACATGTCCAGACGTCGTTAGCCCTGCCCAAACACGACCACTGTTTTGTGGGCTGTGCTTGACTTTAACTACTCTACTGTAACTTAGTCATATTGCTGTGCAGGCCTGCCGATGAATAATCAAAATTGCGCGTTTCCCGAATTTGACTTCATCAGAATGATTTGCATTAAACTCAGCAACAGGTGGATTTACCAGTCGGGACTTTCCAATCGATTCGCGGTCAAACCGCGGATGGAGTAAGCTGGGTCGTGTGGAACTGGCGTCCAGTGATACGGCCTGACAAGTGGATTAACTTTGGGAATTACAATTTAACGCGGAACCCCAGTAAAGACGTTACACAGCCACGTCGAATTGGATAATGTCCCAAACACATCGTGGAGAGATGTACCTTTGTTACTACCGACAAAGACAAGGGAGACTGGAATGGCCATTTCTGGCTTATTAGCCGTCGTCAGCCACTCATACCCAACCCCGAAGTGTGCAACACCCGAGGCTCGAACTCGCGACGTGTTAGTTAGAAGTCCACGCCTCTAACGTCTGGGCCACTGTGCGGCTGGTTGTTGGGCCCGAGAGAGAGCCCGTAAGGCACAACGGAACGGGTGAGTTCGTCCCCTACCAGATGTACCTTTATCAGACTTGCTACCGACGGCATGGAAACGAAATTGAAGGCAACGGAAAAACCCTTTACATGGCCAAACGCTTCACCAGTCCGGCTATGAGCAATAATATGCCCGTTCCCTTCTTGTAGGCTATAGGCTGACTCACAAAGGCAAAGAAAGCTGAATTGGACTTCTTCACTTGCACTCCCGACGGCTGACTCCGTCATTCGACGGCATCACGAAGGACCACAGGGCCAGATAGCTGTTCGAGGACAGCTTTCACAGCTACCATGCACGTGTTCAGCTGGCCACCTCGACGCCGTCGCCAAAAAGGGTCGATTTGGGCAAAATGCCGACCCAGACAATTTTGCCTTCAAGTCGGCGCAGCACACAGCCCAACAGACTCGATTGGCGGACGAGGACGACGGGGTTAACGGGTTTCGTTCCCTGTCGACGGCATAGCGGTGGAGGAGGCGAATGGAGCGCAGTCAGCCTTGTCTAAACGTTTCCAGGCGTCATATTTTGGGTATAAGAATCATGTGTCATATCCTCATAGACGAGGCGTCTTGAAGGGTGTCTCTTATACTCAGCAAGTCAAAGGACTCACCTCTGCGATTTCGCCAACTTCCCTTCCCATGTTCCAAATATCCACAACGAAAGGCTACTCGTTGGGACGCCTCTGGCAGCAGTATGTCGTGCATCATTAGAAACCGCTTTTTGTGTGTCATCAGCATTCGACATCTCAGCATATACTGAGAGATATATGTCGCAATCAAAACAGCCCCGCGACGGTGTACAGGGGCTGCCCTCCGTGAACCGAGTCCTGGCGAATAAGTAGAGTCTCGGTCTGCTCATCCAGAGACAGTACAACATCATTTCAGCCATGTTATACGGCGATACAGCTGGGGTAGGAATGGAAGCATGTATTATAGTCCGATAACCTGATGTTACGCAAGCCCACCTAGGAGGGACAGGCGACGTCCGCACTGTGCCGAGCCAACGTGTCGTGGGATCAAGCCCCAGGTGTTCCACAGCTCGGGATTGAGTATGGCTGACTGACGGCGGCTAATAAGCCAGAAATAGCCAACGGAACGAGTGACTTGTGTAATACGATCGGTCAGCACCCTTCTAACAAATAGAACACTATTTAAACATTTTTACAATGGATGCCCGAAACGACTCTGGAAAATATGGATCCTGTTAGGTCATCAATTATAGCTTAGTTCTGATGCCAAACTGATTCGCGTCTTGACAACCGATACGTTCGGATGCAGAATTCCTTTGCGAAACATATTTGCATAAATTATATTGTGGCAAAAGTTGCATTCCTCATTTCTGTAGCATTGCACTAAGGAGCTCAAAATGTTAATTTCTCAGCCACACAGTTAACAATCCGTTTCGAAAACATCAGGCTTGGATGCGAACAGAATAAAACGTTACCTGTTAGGCGGCTAGTATGCACCGCATCAACCTGAATTTGGTGGGTGGTGGTGTTCTGTATGACTTTCACTAATGACATTCACATGTGAGACCTGTTAGGATCTCTATACTCGCAAGTGTCTATGCACCCTTCATACCGAGACCTCATCTCCACCTTCCCAACGATCATGTCTCCTTCTTCACGACTGCTTCCTGGGGTTCGTCTCTTCGCTTCTATTGGCAAAGTTGGGGTTTCTTGCGAGACATCTCAGTTCTGAATCATTCTGCTTTAAATAGTTCTACTTAGGACTGTCTGACCAATATTTTAGGGGTCCTGTATTAGCGTGGTGCCCCCAAACTCATCTCCGGTTGTCCAGGCATTTTTGCTGCCGGAGCCACATGAGTGAGAGAGGAGAGAGTGCGAAAGATGCCACCTAAAACTATCTCATTGCAAAGTAATTCACCGTTCTGAGCTTACTCTGTGAAACGACAGCTCGACCATCGTTGCTGACTACGCCCACCCACCTGGACTCGGTGCCAAGTCAGAGTCAAGAAGAATAGAGGCGGGAGAGGACGCAGGTGACTGGCACAGCGTAAACCCACACTTAGGCGTACCACCATACAGTGAGTGACCTATCTCATGAAATGTTGGCTGAAATTCTGAAATGCGTTTTCGATTAGGAAGGATTACTTGGTGGCGGTTGTAATACTGATTATCTTAAGACATACTCTTATAACATTTCGGACTTGGCAGGATGTCGGCTTTTAAATGCACTTCTTTTCAATCTCCTGTAGAAAGCGTGCTCGGCAAAAATGACTACTTAAATAGCATGCATTTTTCCCATTGATTTTCGGTGGTCTTGCAAATTCAAATATATTTTATAGAAACCATAAACAAAAATATGCTTTCTTTTAGTCAATCAATAGAGAATCACGTCTTCGTTATATTTTTTTACTTAAGGAGGGAGTATAATTAGGTTTTAAAAAAGTTTCTAATTATGAGACTTTTTAAGACCGCGATATGTCCATTCACATTGCATCGTACCTTGCCGTTTACCACCGCCCCTCATGAAATGTACAACATGGTCCGCATCCATTGCAAAATTTTACGGACCCCGTATGGTATCTCTTTAATCCCATAGAAAAATATGTGATTTTCTTTACGCGGAACGCATGCACCTTGTAGAGTGAAATCACTAGGGGCTAATGTAACGAATGATCAGGCTCCAAATTATTCGGCAATTAGGAAACTTTTTTAAAACCTAATTATACTCCCTCCTTAAGTAAAAAAATATAACGAAGACGTGATTCTCTATTGATTGACTAAAAGAAAGCATATTTTTGTTTATGGTTTCTATAAAATATATTTGAATTTGCAAGACCACCGAAAATCAATGGGAAAAATGCATGCTATTTAAGTAGTCATTTTTGCCGAGCACGCTTTCTACAGGAGATTGAAAAGAAGTGCATTTAAAAGCCGACATCCTGCCAAGTCCGAAATGTTATAAGAGTATGTCTTAAGATAATCAGTATTACAACCGCCACCAAGTAATCCTTCCTAATCGAAAACGCATTTCAGAATTTCAGCCAACATTTCATGAGATAGGTCACTCACTGTACCTCCTGGTCGACAACGAACACTGGGCAGGACTTTATTCAACAAAAGTGTGGCACCACGGTTTTAAACAGCGTGCACCCATATCTGGGTCTGCCGCCACACACCCAATGTTGGTATTTGTTATGGGTGCGCATTCCCATTAATGCCTGCTGAACTCCGATCTAGTCCTCGTCTTGTTCCAGTAGATCTACTGCGTGGCCCGTTTTAGAGGCAAGAACTGCCGACAATTCGACCGTCCTGCCCGACGATGTCCACCGTGGGCTCCACAGAAAGGGGAGACAGGTACGGTGACTTGCGCGTGAATCAGTTTATAGCAAGAGTAGACATGCACAGCATCTACCGCACTCTCCCCCTCCTCCCCTCCCCGTGTCAAGACATAGTCAAGAATGTCGGAGACGGGAGAGGGTGCAGGAGGCTCGCATGGCCGGACCCACACCTGGTTGCACCACCACACCCCCTGATCAACAACAAACACCTGATTAGGATTTTTCACCGACAAAAACACCCCTACAGGGACCACACACCCCCTGGTCCACAACAAACACCCGATCAGAATTTCGACCAGCAACAACAGCACCACAACGGGCCAGAAAGAAGACAAGGAGGATCGGGCAGCCATGATCACGACCCTTGAAAAAGGAGACACAATCGCTGGGACAAGGGCTTTAATAGCCTGACGTTTCGGATTCCTGCTCGAACCGATCATCAGGGACAAAAGCAAATACGGGTGGTTCATGCACAAGGGCCTGCAGTATTTATCGGATGCAGTCGCCATGCTACCGCATACCTATGAACATTCACGACTCCCCACCTTCATCAGGGATCGTTACACGTGATGTGATGGCTGTTTGATGGCTGACATTCGCGTCGTTAATTGCCGCAATTTCCCTACGTGCGTTGGATGTTGGTGTGATAATGGCTCGACCATCTGACGCACCGACCCTGGTGTTGGGAAAAGTGTTCACCTGTGCGCTCCTCGCGCGGCTAATTACTCCGTCTAGGAGAAGTCTCAGCACCGAGTGGGGAAGGTCATTGCACTTGTTAATGGACTGAGAACCAGTAAACCGTGACTTGAGCTGCTCCCGGCTCACGCGGTTGTCACCTCTTGCGAGAATTTCGGCCTCGTCGAATTTGAATGTGTTGCCGGATCTCGTCGAATGAGCCGCAACTTGAAAGCTGGCGTCATTTCTCCGTACCCCTGCAGTGCGTATGGTCATTCTCGTTTGGAGCTGTCTTCCGGTTTCTCCGGCGTAGTTGCTTTGTCCGCAACTGCAACAGATCCGATAAACGACTCCAGACGTTTCTAGCCGTGGCAGCGGGTCTTTCGGTTTCATTATCCGACGCCTGATGGTTGCCTTCGGTCTGTGTGCAACTCTAACCCCAAGAGGTGCGAGAAGGCGGCTGATAGCTTCCGAAACGTTCTTGACATACGGAAGCGCCCGCCAAGATTTGGTGTCCGTGCGGCCACGACCCGCATACCCAGCGGGAGCGCCAGCGCATCTACGAACAGTGAACCAGGTGCTAGAGAACTGTCAGTGCACACCAGGCTGCCAGGGCCATGGTTTGCTGATCAAGGCATAGCAGATGCTTACGCGCACACATACACACACACACATACACGACAGTTCGGCCATCGATTTCGATGAGGTCCACCGTGTGCCCTACAGACTGCATTGTCGGAGCGGGGACGGTGACTTTCGCAGGGGTTTATAGTGCCAGTAGACTTGCGTAGCATCTACCTACACTCTCTCCTCCCCCGCCTGGGCCCGGTGTCAAGACAGAGTCAAGAAGACCGGAGACGTGGGAGGCCGCAGTTGGATGGCTCGGGCGGATCCTCCCCTTGGCGTTCCACCACACCCCCTGGTCCACACAACAATAACCAGGATTTCAACCAACACAGCAGAGATTTGGAGGCTGACGAGGCCGAAGCCGCACCTAGGCGTGCCGCCAACGCCTGGCTCGGATCCCACAATGTGGTGGGAGTGCCATAAAGGCCACATTTAGAAGGGGCCATTGCAGCCTGACCCTCAGACCACCGCCAGTCGAGGAGGAGGTCCAAGTTACCCTGTCAGTTGGCAACCTTCCAAGCCACGGCTTTTAGCGCAACGTGATAGCTTCAAGCGCGTCAGATTGTTTATAGTGAGGAGGAAAATGCGCTGGGTCGTCGACCTCACTCTCCCTTCTCATTCCCACACCCCAGCCACTGTCCGAGCCGTTCAGCACACACACACACACACACACACACACACACGTACAATAATTCGACCGTCGATTCCGATTATGTCCACCGTGTGCTCCACAGTAGCACTCTGTGGTACACGTCGTTTTTCGCGATGATCGAAGTCTCTTATACACGGTGCGTGATAAGAGAAACTTCTCTTTAGTAAAACGCAATAATGCAGCACGACAGAAGACGGATTTTCCGGAAAATGCGGTTTTTCACATGTATAACTGTCAAATTCTGCGACTAGTAAATTCATCGAAGTTGGAAAGTTCGCTTGTACTGTGAAAGGCAAACGCGGGTTGCCAGCAAACTAGTGGATGAAAAGGCAGCACGTCGCAACAACTCGGAAGAACTATTTCAGTCTATTTTTTGCAGAGTAGCCGAGTAAATACATCTCGCACTGTTAATATTCGATATAAATTCTGTCCACTTCTGATCACTTTATGCAATTTTGCTGTTCCCTTCCAATCATTTTAGGAACAGAGGTCTCCGGCCTCCCTGAAAGATTTGTACGTATTTCGTCTTTCATGTCTTCGTTGGAACCGAAGCATCGACTTGTTACCCTTATCTTTATAGTGCGATGTTTGGACTGGAATATGAATTCGAAAATGCGCAGATCGCTGAATTTTAGTATTTTTTTCAATTAATTTTCATACTGTATAATTAATTTCCCAGTATAGGCGACTCCTTCATACGGTGCTTACCCATCCGCAGACCAATGCAAACCGTTATTGCAAGATTTTTAGGAGACTTTAGAGACCTAATCTCTTCCACTGAACTTAAATGGACAATGAAGTATGGATCTCCGTATTACAGGCGAGTTTGGAATGGATTAGAGTTACAGTTAAGGTTACTGTTAGTGTTAGAATTAGTGTGGGGAGGGTTGAGCCCCTAAAACGGGTCATGCGATTAATGCGCTGGACCATCACGGAGACTGTATCGGATTCTGGCAGGCCAACATTTGGGGCGCAGTAGCGCGTCCATTTGTAGACCCGCGCCTCGCCGATTGGGATCCCCGCCGCCCTCCTTTTGTTGTTGTTGAAAATCCTTGTTAAGTGTCTGTTGTGGACAGGGAATGTGGTGGTTCGCCTCGGTCCGGGTTTTCTCAGTGCCAGCCATCTGCGGCCTCTCCCGCTCCTGACTATCTTGACTCTGTTTTGGCGGGTGGGGAAGGAGGAGAGGGCGCAGTAGATGCTGACCAAGTCGCTACTCACTATAAACTAATTCACGCGCAAGTCACGGTCCTGGCACATGGTGGACATCGTCAAAATCGATGATCGCACTGTCGTTAGAAGGGTTGAGATCATGGTTCTGCTTAAAGTTGGGGTTATGAATAAAGTTAGGTTAATGAGGAGTACACTTAGGGGTTAGGGTTAAAACTATGATACGGCAATTGGAGCCCCTGGTGCGGGGGGGGTTCATACTTCATTATCCAACACAAACTTCAATGTATTTTATTAAACACGTCCATTAGCTCCGAAGGTTGTATCTCTAGTCGGGCGAGAACAGTCTTTTAGTAGATAAGTATCAAACTAGGCAAATACCTTGTGTCTGCCTTCTTTGAAGCAAACTGTTTTTCAGTTTCAAGGGCGACTTCTCTGTAGGACACGAGAAGTCTCGTCTTGCACCTCGGACGTTGTCTATTTTTCGGCAGTTTACAGATTAAATAGTCCCGCTGTACAGCCACCTTGCTACGTGACTTTTTGGTTGCTGTGACAAGCCGAAACGGGAAATTGAACAGTTGTTTCTGCCGGTCTGTGTGGAGGCATAGGAAAACGCATAATGACAAGTGGCGCTGCCCTTAGCACTGCATGCACATACAGTGAGCGACCGATCTCATGAAATGTTGGCCAAAATTCTGGAATGCGTTTCCGATTAGGAAGGATTACTTAAGTACGGTTGTTATACTGACTATCATACAGCATAACACTATAACATTTGGGGCTCGCCAGGATGTCGACTTTGAATGCACTTCGTTTTGACCTCCTGCAGAAAGCACTCTCGGTAAAAACCGACTACTTATGTATCATGCATTTTTCCTATTGAGTTTCGATGGTCTTATAAATCCAAATATATTTCACAACTATGCGTTCACATTTTCTTCATATTTTATCCCCGAAGAAAGTGTGTATTTAGGTTTTTAAAAAGTTTCCCATTTCCCGAATAATTTTAGCCTGATCAACGTTTAGCGATTGCAGTTTACGAGACGTATGCTTTCCGCGTAAGAAAAACCATATATTCCTCTATGACTTTAATAAGATACCACATAGATTTAATGGAATTTTTCAGTGGATCCGGACTGTGCTGTACATTTCATGAGGAGCATTAGTAAACGGACATGTGCGGTCTTGCATGCATGAACGTCATACGGTCTTAAAAATCTCATAATTCGAAACTTTTTAAAACCAAAATATACACTTTATTCGGACATGAAATACGAACACAATGTGATTGCCTACCAAATGAGCAAAAAACGTACAGTTTTTCGCATGTTCTCTATAAAATATATTTGAATTTATGAGGCCATCGAAAATCAATAGAAAAAAGCATGCTACTTAAGTAGCACTTCTTTCACGAGTGTGGTCTCTTCGGGAGGTTCAAAAGAAGTGCATTAAAAAGCCGACATCCTTGTGAGTCCAAAATGTTATATAGTTATGCTGTATGACACTCATTAATAGCACCCCCACTTAAGTCATCCTTCCCAATCAGAAACACATTCCAGAATTTTGGCCAGCAGTTCTTGAGATCGCTTACGCATTGACTGTCTTCACCTTCAACAGCTTCTGTTCGTCTTCCGTCAACACATTTTGAGCATGTCATAATGACTCCAGACGCATCAGGTCTGTCATGGTGGGAGGGTGCGCTGGCCTGACATTTGGAAGGATATCTCTGTGTCTGCCTTATTGCTTCTTTCTCCTCCAGTGCTTCAGTTCCCTGTCTCCGAAGGTAGGGCTACCATTTTGGAGGCTCGGCTCAGTAGCTAACGTGGAGTGAGCCTCCGTTCAAAACGCGCTCCTCTCGTTTATGGTAATAATTAGAAGCTCGAATGAAATCAGCACAGGGCGCTTACGTAGCCAATGCATTATTCTAAAGTTAGAAATAAACCATTTTTCGTCCAAATGAGAACGATAAATAAGGGGGAAGCAAGGTTAAATCAGCGCGAAAAATCAGAAGACTAATTCGATGGTTTCGTTCACGCGAACAAACATTAAGAAAGGTAGGCAGTCGGAGATAGATACACCTTAACAGATCTTGGAAACACAGTAAAGCTAATAAACATTGAAAATTGTGGTAATTAATTTTGCTTTGAGCACACTCCTGTAATGGAAGGAGGTGGACTAGAATACAACAAAGCCAATTTAATCTGCGATTTGTTAGCAATTCAATGAATGGAGAACTCTGCCGATGAGGGGCATAGCTAATGATACAAAGTGGACATTTCTGCCCAAGAAAGGTCACGTGCCAATTTTCCTGAGCCGGTGCCTTTGGGTCAAAGAGAGAAGCAATCGCTTTTTGCAAAAAAATTGACAACGATGAAATATAAGACCCATTCCAAATAACGCAGGATAGGTCCTCGTGTCTTACGGGACCGGCGGAAGAGGGGGTTATACGGTTGGGGCTAATGGATAGGCAGGAGACAGTAGGAAAGGGCAGTTTGTGAAAAGACTATTGCAAATCCGTGAGCAGACTAAAATAGATCCATGTGTGACCTTGAAAGCGGACCGAAAGATTGAATTGGGATGATATTTAACACCGTAACACCAAAATAAACCAAATGCAGTGCCTGTACAGTAATGACGCTAAGGTCAGAGATCAGGGCAGCGAAGTAGCCAATTGAAATCGATGGACGTAGAGCATAGAAAACCCCATAGGATTAAAGCGCGAACGTTGGCCCTACTGCACGACTCAATGTTGCAGTACTGTGAAGCACATTTTGGTGGTCAAAGTGTCCAACAATGGTAAATTAAACCGAGTGAACTTGTAAGCCCTTACTGCGTGGGTTCGAATCCCAACGAGGCGCCGAGTTTTTCACAGTTGGGTCAATAGGAATGTTAGAAAAGTTAATATCTAACTAAAAGTCGCGAAGGCAATTACCAATTAAGTAGGAGTTTATTCTTTTATTTCTTGTTAAAATAGGCATGGCAGTGTATGGTAGTTGTTTAGGAAAGTTATGGTTGATATTGCAAAACGGTCTTGGCGAAGTCTTTGAATGCTAAAAGAAGGCGTCTTCAAGTGGATGCACCCTCCAGAGCGGGCATCCTTTGGAGAGCGATTGAAAGGCCCAATATGATACTCTATTGTCAGGAAAAAGGTCTACTGCCAACATTCCAAGCCTGCGTGTGCCGCAAACCAATAGGCTGCATGTGGGGAATGTGTGCGCTGATGGTACTGTTTTTCAGTGCACTTGATATCACCGACGGAAGTCAGCTCGGACTGAGTCGGACTTTTAAGGCAGCTGCCTCACCGTACTGACGACTACGAAAATAATGCTGACAGGAAGATATGAGCACTAAATCTTCGGTCACTTCAAAAATTTCGTGGGTCCGGAAACACGCCGTTATACAAACGCCATCGACGCGTATTGGAGTCGTCTGAGGAGAAGACTAGGAAGAAGTGGGCCGGTGTCTGGAAGGTCCCTCTGGGCTCATCAAGATGACGCCCAGTACAGAGTACAGTTCGCTCTCGACCGAAGGGGTCTGGATATGGCCTGGAATACGTTCATTGGACATCTTACCGAGACGATTCCACTTAAGTAAAACTCCCCATGCTCCCTTAAACGGATTGTTTATTTGTTTTTTACTTTGTGTTAATATCGGTTCTCCGTACACCTGCGGAAAGTCGCTGCGATGAAAGAGGCATGAAAACAAACGGACGCTGAAATGCGACATGCTCACTGGAAGCTACAACCGATTACGGATACAAGGAAGGAAGGTGAAGCTGGCTGGCGAAAGCGTTGTCGTATGCGTCTGAGATGAATAAGTAACTTATGAAGTACATGCGGTGCGATAGCCCGCCTTGAACGGATCTCAGATTATGTAGCACTGGTTTAAGACGACGAACACCGCAGCAAACCTGCTTACTGAAGTACAGGAAGAAAAGCGGTTCATAGCAGCAAACGGAAGGTAAAAGGCAAGGAACGCTGATCATCCGCACCTGTTGACGGTAAGGCAACGCTGTCGAATCGGAGGCCAGTTTTGTGGTAACTGATAGAAAAGTACACCGAACCCAACGAGGTGAGGGGAAGAACATCCCTAGTACACGCCGTTTACGAAAGATTTCCGTGTGGAGATGCAGTGGCAGAACGGATGGCATCGCTCTAGTAGCTGGAAAAGTAGCGCTGCTTTTGTGGAATTCAGTAGGCGCAACATGTAATGTGCAGTCCTGGATCTCACATTGCGCCCTTACCTGATTTTAAACGTTTATACTTTTAATTAAGAAAATTTCAACATTCCAGTTTGCTTCCTTTGTGTTCATCAAATCATTTGCATATGTCCTCTTTTCTGAAGACATGTTTCTCGGAGAGGGGTCTCATGTGCTTGCCATTCTGGCACACAGTCGGCCTTGCTATGCAAACTGGATTACCAAGCGTCCCTAAGATTACGTCATTTTAAAAATGCATTAAAAAATGGTTAAATATGGAGAGAGGCCGAAGTAACTTCGATAAGCCAGTGTTAGCCTTTCCTATAGGGAAATAAGAACAGAGTGGAGGGCGGATATCTGACTCGCCGGAATTTTGAGGCTGTCATCTACCAAAACCAGCCAGGAATAGGATGAAACCGGCAGAGAGACGTCTATCAAATGGTGCCAGCAGCATAAGGCGTTTAAGAGTACCCTCGAAAACTGGGGATTTAGAGCTCTGGGCGATCAGGGAAAAATAATAAGCCGTATCAACGTGCCCAGGAGGGAACAAATTAGGTGGGCTAACTCATGAATTCTCAACAGACATTCCGAAAAGCGTTTTCGTTTCGAAAGGATTAATTAAGTAGGGTTGTAGAATCAATCATCGTGCAGAATAATTCTATAATAATTCAGTTACTTTAGGACGCCGGCTTTCGAAAAAACTTCCTCACGGCTGCATCTAAAAACCGTAATCCGTAAAAATGACTACTTAAGAAGCATGCCTTTTTCATTGATTTTCGATGTCCTTAAAGATTCAATTACATTTCCTGAAAACATGCACAAAAATATTCATTCTTCTGCTAATTCAGTACAGAAGTACGTCTTTTTTCAATTTTACACTTTACGGAATGGTAAAATTTGGTTTTATAAAACTTTTCCATTTCCCGAATAATTTTGAACTCGACCTGCCGTTACACTTGCATTCAGGGTTTCAAAACTACAAACCATATATTTTCCGTGTACGGAAAAGCATGCATTTCTCTACGGTATTAAGTGGACACCATATGGGGTTCATAAAATTCGGCAGTTGATTTGAGCAATGTTGCTAAGTTTACGAGCCGCATTGGTAAACGCAGAGACATGGCGTTTTATGAACGGCCATTTCATGGTATTGGAAAATCTCACAAGTGAAAACTATTTGAAAACCGAATTATGCCCTTCCTTTGAGTAAAGCATTGGAAGAAGACATATTTTTCTACCGAATAAGTGAAAGAATGAATGTTGTTATATATGTTTTCCATGAAATATAATTGAACTTTTAAGGGTATCGAAAATCAATAAGAAAAATGCTTGTTATTTAAGTAGTCATGTTTATAGAGTTTGGTTTTAGATGTAGCCGGAAAGAAGTTTGTTCGAAAGTGGGCGTCAAGGGGTAGCTAACACATTATAGAATTGTTATGTAGGATGATTGGTTTTACAACCCGACTTAATTAATCTGTTCGAAACGGAAACGCATTTTAGAGTTTATGTTTACATTTCATGAGTTAGCCCACCTACTGTAAGTTCGTTGAATTATCTCTAATCCTGGCAGAATTACATTAAAGCTGGCGCTCAATCGTGAGTGTAGTAGTCATGGTAACGCACAAGACATGAAACGCAATCTTTAAATATTTTTTTCACAAGGACATCGGAATCATCCGTATTCCATCCTGCCGTCCAGATAAATCACAGAACACCACGTCCATGTGGACGAATCTCCCCCATTTTAACTGGCGCAACCTGAGACCGTGTGAAGAGGCCTGTGTGCCGATCAGTTGACATCGGTCCAGGTCTCTGCTCTTCTGAAGCCTGAAACCGAAACAGCTCCTATTGCTTATCCCCGACCTTGTCGGTGGGACCTCTCAGTTATTGGCTGTTATCCTCCATGTGACCATTGGCGTGGGCTATAGTCCCTCAGCTGCAAACCAGCCGGAAACGCCCATACTCCATTTTAAAATTAGAATAGACTGGTTCACGCCACACCTATGCCACCAAACATAAATTATTATTAAGTCAGAAGAAGGTTTTGTTTTGATTTTATCATGTATGGAGAAAAAACAAAACTCGCGGACACATTTAATCGAGGCATCAGTAAACTCACTAAAAGGTGGAACGATGTTATCAAAAGTACTCAGAAGTACAAGTGAGAGTAAATTTATGTAGGGGGATTAACTGCCTTATTTTTATCTCACGAGATGAAAACAGAACAAACTTTTCTTCCCACCTAACATCCCAACTAGATTGAAATGCAGACTGGCATAGATCATTATAGCAGGACCAGTCATTCAAAGAACATTGATTTTGCTTACCCAGCTTCTCTGTCTCCTGTTTGAATCTAACTCAGAGAAATAATTCTACCTAAGCAGTGTGTATTTAACCTTTATTTTCGATGTCGGGGCAATTCAGTGGGCTTTTTTGCAAAAAAATCCTTAACAACTCCGTTTTATATTTGGGGATTTACGTCAGAAGGAAGAGGACGTTGCATACTAGTTTTAAAATAAATTAGCTATCTTCGAATAGTGCAGTTTGCCCTATTTTTGAGAGTCACGAACCATTCGATACACTTATTTCCAAAATAGACAGGTTTAGCTATTAATCTTCCCGGTGCCTATGAAATAATGCAATAAATAGGGGTCGGTTTCTATGACTTGAAGACGCCATTAATGAGTCCGAAAACTACGAGACTAACTACGCAAGGCTCACAAATACTTTTCTAACTGTAAGAGGCTGAAACCGAATTAATAACCTCTTCAAACGGAGTCTCTGTTGAATGCACAACTCCACAAAACCTCTAACAGAAATCTATTTGGTCAGTTCGTTGTGGGAAATGTTAGTGTACCCACACAGATATCGCAACTCAATGAGACATTGCATGTCACTGAACACCAGTCGATTGCTCGAGCCAGTCAGCCAACTGATGCTGAGATTTGGTGAGGGGGGACTGACAAAGATAAGAACTGTCCTTTTGCGGGTGTCACACACAACCCCGTCCGCCACACGCCTGTTTTTCATCACCCAATCAGCCACAAACGCATTTGGGCAGGGACATTATATCGGCGTGTTGATACGTACAGCAGTGAACAGGAATGCAAGGTTGCCGACTTCGTCAACCAGTACATGAGTAAACGCAATGAGAAACAAAGTCTATCCGGTTCCAATTTATGGCGAGCGTTTCCATACGTCAAGAACGTCTCTGAAGTCGTCAGTCGCCTTCTCATATCACATAAAGTTGGAGTTGCACTTAGATCGGTGGAAACCATCAGCTTCAAGCAATGAGGCTGAAAAAAACCCACTGCTGCAACAACAAACATCTGTCGTCCTTAATCGGTTCCGGTGTAATTTTGGGCAAAGCAAGTACGTCGGAGAAACTGAAAAACTATTCCAGATGCAGATTGCCGAACAGCCAACAACAGTGCGGTGGAACTACGCCAGCTCCCAAGTTACGGTTCATTCGACGGGACCCAGCCACTTCATCAAGTTCAAGGAGTCTGGAATTCTCGCTAATCCTGACAAACGCGTGAGCCGTGAACTGTTCGATCCATGGCTTTTCGGCTCTCAGTCAAGAAGCAAGCACAATAATCTCCCTTTTTTTATGCTGTTCTGCGTTTTTGCTAAGCGGTGTAGGCGAAACAAATGACCCAAGATCCAAAACTCAGGATCAGAAGTTCGGAAATTAGGCAATTATTGCACCTGCCTACCTGCGATGAATGCGAGAGCCCGTAAATATTGCAACATCTGTGCAACTTACTACCCTTTTCTGGTTCTGTCACCGATGGTGGTCTCCAGTGGAGGTCAGAAAGGTCAGGCGAATGAATCTCCTGTTTCGCCAATCATGTTTCTTAAAAAATTTACTTTTGTGGGTCAAAATCTTCTGTTTTATTTGATTTTTCGAAGCATAGTTAATTTACTTTCCTACTAAGACTAGTGACCTTCAGGCAGTTCATGAGCTCTATCACTTTTCATGTAGGCTACGCGGTTTTGCACAATAATAGACGCGTCCCAAGGAAAGCAAGTTCCGAACAGCTGGCAGAGACCACGAGCAGACAACCATCTGCCAGACTACCCATATGGTGGATCCCGCTCGTGGACCATCTGCCCAGTATCCAAGCGCATGTTTGCGTCTCCAGCTCCAGATGGGGGTGGTCTGGATGGTGATTGGTTCATTGGAGGCCTGAAGTTGTTCTGCATAATTCTACCGGCATGTCTGTCAACAGCCCCACTCCCCGCTGTCAAGCAATACTAGCCCAGCCGAGTTCGAACAAAGCATGTGGTTGCTTGTTTGCGACCCATGCCACCCACCCGGAGTCAGTTTGCTTCGAAATTCACTGGATCGGTGTTCGCACAAGTGGCCGATCTGCGGCACCAAATTACGTCAGGTAGTGAGACACTGAAGAACGTCGGAATCATCGTCTCTGGGCCATCTGTTCTGTGTGCGCGCATGGTTGTGTTTTTGCCCCCAAATATTAGTGCAGCGTAGGCTTGACTGAACAGATGCAGAAAGTGAGCCGTATCGATCCACCCGCACTTCCTGTTTCTGAGTTCTTCTCCTGTCCATAGGCTTCCTAAGCCGCCATTTCAAGCGTTCCGATTTCGCTCTCTCTCTCACTCACGCACACACGACAGTTCGAGCGAAGTGCCCGACGGTGGCCACCGTGTGCTCCATAGCAATGTGAGTCAGACACGTTGACTTGCGCGTGAATCAGTTTATAGCGAGAATAGACTTGCGCAGTATCTGCCGCGCTCTCCTCCTCCGCCACCCGGACATAGTCAGGAAAATCGGACGTGGGAGGGGGTGCAGATGGCCGGCACAGCAAAAATCCGCACCTGGACGTACCATCACACCGCCCGTATTTGCCTTCAAAAAATTTGTACATATATTTGTATGTTAGGGGGCGCTCACCGATTGTTCATACGGAACTCACTCGTTCCGTTGTGCCTTAAGGGCTCTCTCTCGAGCCCAACCAGCAGCCGCACAGCGGCGCATGATATATAGGCAGAATAGCATTACCGACAAAGACAAGAGAGACTGGAATGGTCATTTCTGGCTTATTAGCCGTCGTCAGCCAGCCATACCCAAGCCCGAAGTGTGGAACATCCGATCGCAAACCGACAAGGCAACGGGCTCGTGGCCCGGTGAGTAGAGGCGTTGACTTCTAAACCAGCAGGTCGCGAGTTCGAGGCTCGGGTGTTCCACACTTCGGGCTTGGGTATGGCTGGCTGACGACGGCTAATAAGCCAGAAATGGCCATTCCAGTCTCCCTTGTCTTTGTCGGTAATGCTATTCTGCCTATATATTTGTATATATTTGTATTTATATATTTGTATATGTAATATTTATATATGTATATATATATGTACTAGAAGTCCTGGTGTTTCTGCGAACGTCCTTGCCCATGGTTGGCACCCGCAGACGGGCTGTTTAGCTTTGTCAGCCATTGCGCCGGAACCCAGTGTCCGGTCTTCTTCGTCGAGTTTTGCCAGGTGTGTGGCAAGATAGGATGCGATTTGTGCTACGCAAGTCTATCATCATTATAAACTAATTTATGCTCAAGTCACCGGCCTGGGCACACCCTGCTGTGAAGCACACGGTGGACAAAGTCGACCGCGAAATTCGAACTATCTCGCCATGTCATGTATGTTAGCATTGCGTTAACTGGTCGAGCTCAGTCTAGAGTCCTCGCAGATAGCCACACTGCGACCAGAAGTACACGCAGGGGGAGATACCAGCAAAGGGAAGGAAGATTGGGGTGGGATTGGGATGGGTTTGGAGTTGCACACAGACCGGAGGCCACCATTAGGCGTCAGGTAATGAAGTTGAAAGACCCGGCTAGAAACGTCTGGAGTTGTTTATCGGATCTAGCGCAGTTGCGGACAAAGCAACTACGTCGGACAAATCGGAAGACAGCTCCGGACGCGAATGGCCGAACACGCTGCAGTGGTGCGGAGAAATAACGCTAGCTCTCAAGTTGCGGTTCATTCGATGAGATCCGGCCACACATTAACATTCGACGAGACCGAAATTCTCGCAAGAGGTGAAAACCGAGTGAGCAGGGATCTACTGGAATCATGGTTTACTGGCCCCCAGTCCATCAACAATTGCAATGATCTTCCCGTTGCATACTCGGCGATGATACTTCTCCTAGGCTGAGTAATTAGCCACGCGGGGAGCGCACCGGTGAACACTTTTCCCAACGCCAGTGTCGGTGGGTCGGATGGTCGAGCAATCATCACACCAACGTCCAATGCATTTGATGAGATTTCAGCAATTAGCGACGCGAATGTCAGCCATCAAATAGTCACCACACCACGTACAACGATTCCTTATGAAGGGGGGAAGTCGTGAATATTCTTAGGTATGCAGTAACATGGCAACTGCATCTAATAAAATACTGCAGCCCCTTGTGCATGATTCATCCGTATCTGCTGCTGTCTCTGATGATCGGTTCGAGCAGGAATCCGAAACGCCAGGCTAATAAAGCTCATGTCCCAGCTATCGTGTCTCCTTCTTCAAGATTGACATGGTCATTTCTGACTTATCAGTCGTCGTCGTCAGCCGACCCTACCTAACCCTAGGCAACCCCCCCCCCCCGACTGCATGCATGGGTAGTGAAACCATTAATTATGTACAACATACACTTCTGTCAAATTTTCATGTGCCAACTTTGCGCAGATCATCTGCTGAAGTGAACATTATTCAGGTTGCCTGCCTGCATTTAAACTGTTACCAAACCCAACAAATCCGTTTTCGACGACTTATTTTACTGTCAACTCGATATCCTCCAAGCAGGACATAAGAGTCATTATATATATATAAGGCCTTGGTAAGGATCTCGTTTCCTTTTTATGAGGCTCGTTGTGTACCACGGCAACAGGTAGTAAGCTACCTTTCGGTATCTCAGCATGTCCGAAATTACTTGATGCTCCTTAGGCCCAACGCCATAATGTTGCTGAAATAGTATAAATGTGTACCAAAAAGAAGAAGGCCGATAGTTTCAAGCAGTTAAGGCATACTAAATACTTTACGGAAAATCGCTTCGCGGGTTTTAGAAGCATGTGTATCAATATTCCTAGATTGCACGGTCTACTAATAATTCTCAAGCGAGTCCTCTAGATTGATACAGTTGTAGAAATTCAAGACTGAGCGTATAGTTCTAAATTTAAATTCGTGGATTCCATAAAATGCTGACAAGTAAACTGGTGTAGACGTGGCCTGGTTAATCAAAAATTGAGCATATATAAGCAGTCGTTCCGGAGAATCAGAATAAGAGATTGCTACACAACAGTACTCGTTTAAGTGCTCATTACGTTTGCAACGAGCTTGAAAGTTCCAGTTGGGCAAAGGTATGGTTTATGACCGGGATGACTTACTCCGGGAACAATTACGCTAAAAGAAAATAAGAGGCTATATTTAGTTACACACGCCCAAGAAAGAAATAAAAATACCTCCTACTGACCGTTGCGTGAGGGCGTTCATGATGCCTTAAGGTAGTCATCGGGGTAAGCATACGAAAATGCAATACCTTTTTGAAAATTCCCGCAAAGGGTGATTAAACTCATTAAATGGCACGAAATAGTGTCACCTTTTAATTAGTGATAATATTGAGAATCAGAATTTGTAATGCCACAAAGTTCTTAGATGTTCAGTTTTTCGTCCAACACAATTGCTTCCCAGAGCAAGTAATCCCGGTCATAAACCATACCCTTGCCGTCCTTAGTACACCGTGGGGCAACATCGCGATGTATAACTATTGGGCGCGCCGGAAATTAATGTCCCTTTTCTGAGGTCCCAGTTTGAATTTTGATTATTAAAAATTTACGCCTGTCCCATCTGAACTATGGGCCTATTTAGACGTTGTTCTTAGGTTTTGAAATAAATTTTGTTTTTAATAGAACCCAACAGAATCGCGAATATGAAATCCGCAGGCAGTCATGCTCGCTGTTGTAGGATGTGTGAATTTCGCAGGAGAAACAACGCAACAACAACAACAACCAAAACAACTTGTGATGAAGAAGGAGACACGATCGCTGGGACAAGAGCTTTATCAGCCTGACGTTTCGGATTCCTGCTCGAACCCATCATCAGAGACAAAAGAGCAGAAACGGGTAGTTGTTGCACAAGGGGCTGCGGTATTTATAGGATGCAGTCGGCATGCTACGGCATACCTGTGAATATTCACTGCTCCCTCCTTCATCCGGGATAGTCGCACGTGGTGTGATGACCGTTTGACGGCCGACATTCGCGTCGTTAATTGCTGCAATATCATCACATGTATCGGATGTTGGTGTGATGATTGCTCGACCATCTGATCCATCGACCCTGGCGTTGGAAAAAGCGTTAACCTGTGCGCACCCCGCGTGGCTAATTACTCCACCCAGACGAAGTCCCAGCACCGAGTATTGAATGGGAAGATCATTGTACTTGTTAATAGACTGGGGGCCAGTAAACCATGACTCAAGCAGCTCCCGGCTCACGCGGTTGTCACCTCTTGCGAGAATTTCGGCCTCGTGAAAGTTGGGTCGTGGCCAGAACGCGTCGAATGAGCCGCAACTTGAGAGCTAGCGTCATTTCTCCGCACCGCTGCAGCGTGTTCGGCCAGTCTCGTTCGGAGCTGTCTTCCTATTTGTCCGAAGTAGTTGCTTTGTCCGCAACTGCACCAGATCCGATAAACGACTCCAGACGTTTCTAGCCGTATCGGCGGGTCTTTCGACTTCATTACCTGACGCCTAATGGTTGCCTCCGGTCTATGTGCAACTCCGACCCCAAGTGGTGCGAGAAGGCGGCCGACAGCTTCCGAAACGTTCTTGACATACGGAATCGCTCGCCAAGATTTGGTGTCGAGCAGGAATCCGAAAGGTCAGGCTAATAAAGCTCTTGTTCCAGCGATCGTGTCTCCTTCTTCATTACTACTTCCTGGGACTCATTTCTTCGCTTCTGTTGACCACTTGCGATGTTTATCAGAATATTTTAGATCCCCGCAAGTGCCAGCGTTGGGTCGCGAAAATTCGATCGGGCGATTTTGGCCTCACCGATCCTCATTGTCCGGAAAGCTCAATTGAACTAGATACCGGATTACATGCCCAACCGTTAAGGTAGATTCTCTTCAAACCATCAAGGAATCCATAGGTGTTATGGCAGGTTCCAAATAATGCGCTTTGACCCAACTGTTAAAAACTCGGTGCCTCGGCGGGATTCGAAATCATGATAGCAAGGGGAGGCTTTGGTATAGCCAACACTCTAACCATCTGAGCTGCGAGGCCCCACCGAATCGTCTGAAAAATTAAAATCGTCAAGATCTATTCTTTAGAGCCAACGTTAACAGTTAGGACATGTCAGTGGACTAGGCGTTTGGGTTTTACGCCAACTTCTGATAGAAAACAAAGCCCAGCATTCCATAATCTCTAAGTTTTTGCTAAACATATAGGAAAAGGAACCATGCTTCGTCAAATTGTCACCGGAAATGAGGAATGAATTCGTTGCGTTAACAACAAGTTCAAAAACCAGTGGATTTCCGCAGGTCGACATAATTTCCTGCCCCGAAGTCCAGCCCATACAAAAGAAGAGGCTTACTGTGAGATTCGTAGGGAATGTTACATTAGGTGGGCTAACTCATGAAATGTCAACCGAAATTTAGAAATGCGTTTTCGTTTCGAAAAGATTCATTAAGTAGGGTTGTAAAACTAATCATCATGCAGCATAATTCTGTAAAGATCCAGTTACCTCAGGGTGCCTTCTTTCGAATGAACTTATTTTCGACTGCGTGCAAGAACTACACTCTGCATAAAATGACTACTACAATAGCACGAATTTTCCCATTGATTTTCGATGCCCTTAAAAATCAATTATATTTCATGGAAAACATGCATATAAATATTCATTCTTTCGCTCATTCGGTAGAAAATTACATCTTCTTTTAATATTATACTCGACGGAGGAGAATAAACAAACTTTCCTTATTCCGAATAATTCTGAACCAGACCCGCTGTTATATTTGTACTCGGGGTTTCAAAACTACACGCCGTCTATTTTCCGTGTACGGAAAACCAAACATTTCGCTACGGTACTAAGAGGAAACCATATGGAGTTCATAAACTTAAACAGCGGATTTGATCAATATTGTTAACTTTGCAAGCCACATTGGTAAATGCAGATATTTGACGCTTTATGAACATCCATTTTACGGCATTAAACGTCCCACAATTAGAAACTTTTTTGCAACCGAATTATGCCCATCTCGTCGAGTATAGAATTGAAAGAAGACGTAGTTTTCTACCGAGTAAATCAAAGAATGAACATTTTTATGCATATTTTCTATGAACTATAACTGTATCTTCAAGGGTATCGAAAGTCAGTGAGAAAATTGCATGCTACTCAAGTAGTCATTTTTTGCAGAGTACAGATCTTGCATAAAGTCGAAAATAAGTTCGTTAGAATGCCGGCGACCTGAGGTAACTGAATTATTATAGACTTAAGCTGTATGATGGTTAGTTTTACAACCTTCCTTAAGTAATCTTTTCGAGACGCAAACGCATTTCGGAATTTCGGCCGACATTTCATGAGTTAGCCCACTTACTGTAAGTATGCTTCACTTTGAGTTCGACGGTTCAACCGTCGTCACCGAATATGTCCACCGTGTGCTCAAAAACAGGATGACAGCAGGAGCGGTGGTCTGCGCGTAAATCAATTTAAAGAAGTGGTAGACTTGTGCCGCATCTATCACATTATCTCCTCCTACCCCACCTGAATCCGGTGCCAAAACAGTCAAGAAGACTGGGGGCGGGGGAGGGTGCAGGTGACTGACATGGTGTAAACCCGCGCTTAGGGGTGCCACCACACCTCCGGGTGCACAAAAACACTTGACCGGGATTTTAACAAGCAAAAAAATAGGGCAGCGTCGTGAGCCGGCAAATGGACCTGTCACCGAACCCCGAGTGTTGGTACTTACTTATGGGCGCGCATTCACGATGACGCCTGCAGGACTCCGACCTAGCCCCTGCGTCGGCCCAGCGCAGTGGTAACCATTTTGAGTTCCGGCAACAAGGTCAGACAGTAACAGCAGACCGCTGCTGTCATTAATTAGAGCGCTCGGATCAAGCCCTTGCCGTTGTAAGTCCTGATCAGATGAATAGTACAAAGTGTCGTTCTGATGCATGACAACGTGAAACCATATTCAGAGCGACAGATCCAGAACATGGTCAGAAATTTAGGGTTGGCACTTTCTCGCCATCCACTATATTCATTTGATTGGGCTCTAATCGATTATCGTGTTTTCAGATCTCTGTAGCAATTCCCGGGTAGAAAACGTTTCTAAGTATCGATTAGGTCGAAAAAGTGGTCTTTGTGAATTCTTCTCATCAAAGTAAACCTATTGCAAATGTGTTATTAAAAACGTAGTTTCAAGATGGGCGATAGTGATTGCTAACAATAGTGATTGTGTACCCGACTAGAACACTTATCTTTTATTAAAAATGACACTTGTATCTGGTACCTCTTATACTTACAGCCATCCACTTCCTCAAGCCAGTATCTATTAACCACGAACTGGTTCATCTCATGCTTTGAGATGCAGCTCGATAACACTTCGGTTTTTATATCATGTATGAATAAGGCCATTGTCCACCCGAAATGGCGATCTCGTCACCGTAGTCGAGGTCAGCAATAAAAGCAAAAAGGGGGGTTCCTGGAAACAGTTAAGCGATCTCAACTTCTTTCATGGTCGAAATCAGTCAGCCGACGCCTGAGGGCATATCTGACAGCGCAACAACCGAAAAAACCCTTCCGTGAATTCAGTTCATGAGGTAAACGGGACGTACGAAGCGGTGGAAAGATGGTTGAGGGTTGGGACTCGGCCAACAGTACGTTGGTAGATGACCCTGATCACAGTACTTTTTAATCGACACACCACTTACTTCCACCACCCATCACAAGGGGTATTCTGTTCATGTTCAAAACCCATGCCGGGTGGGTCACCTATATTTGAATCATATATTATTTAGATCCGTTTGGTACTGATTATGATGATATTTTCGTAAGTGAACATGAGACTTGTGCCGTGATAGCCTTCCTGTCTCGTTAGCCCAGGGGAGCTAAAGCCCAGTTAGCACAAACCATCGCACCTCTCTGTCACAGGAGAGCAGTGTGTTGACACAAAAGTTGTTGGTCTCGGCATAGATGCGCCTTTTTGTTGTGTGACCACAATACGATTTTCGTTCACTTTAGTCATAACGTAATCCAGTTATCTACGCAACAGTCGAACCGCAAAGTCTGTTTCGCCGGTGGTTTCATGTAGAGTGAAAAGATTGAGAAAATGCCCAATCAACCCTCTGCCCCTCTCAGCCGCTCATCCCTTTATAATTATCACAAACCTGCGCTGGGCTGAATATTATTGTGGGGCGTCTATGAATATAAAAATGAGATAAAATTACGAAATGCTGTAGTCAACCTGGTCACCAAAAAACTTCTGCACCGCACAGTTCAAGCAAACATTTTAAAACCCCTATCCACGGGCTAGGTTCTAGTGGCCGTTTCCACATCTATATATTATTTCATCGAACCTATCTACTAGTTTGTGTAAGTAGCGCTTATTTTAAAGTTTATATTGGTTCTCGTGGGGTCCGAGTGGCATATTTGTTTGCTCTCTCAGAAGCCTGCCTTGGGACACTTACCTTTAGCTGTGCAAGTGGCAGAAGAAGAAGAAGAAGAAGAAGAAGAAGAAGAAGAAGAAGAAGAAGAAGAATGGCAAATTAAAAGGCAATTTGGCGAGCATGCGTCTGTTTTCGCTAAATTCTCTTCAGACCTGTACATTTATATGGTCATTGAAGTACTGAATTAAAAGATACGGGCAAGTAGATAATTAAGCTGTAGCTCCGGTTTGGAGAGGGGAGGGGAGGAGAGGGGGGGAGTGAAACGCCACAATTCCAGTCAGCGCCACGGAGAAGGTGGGTCCCGGCGAAGGTAATTACATGCGGGTGGCTGGCTTGGTGGCTTTGACCCATGGTAACTGTGGGACCTGTATGAAGTTCTTCTGTGCGCATAGGACCGGTCCGCGTAGCCTGATTGCAGCCGCCTCTGCCGTAGCCAACAAGCGCTGCCCAATTAGTTTTGGATAGCTTGATGGGACCTTGTAAAAGCAGACGTATACTCGCCAAATTACCTTTTGAATTATACAATGCGAATTTTCGCAACTCTAAAAATGGCAACTTAGTTGATTTCGAGCTGAAATTCATCGACAGATCGCCTTTACTTTTTTGAGGCCCCTCAAGTAGGCATAGAACAGTAAAGCGGTTGTACGCTTACAACCCCTTCCCTCCACTATAACTCAGATAGAACGGTTATTTTGGCCTTTTCTTCTAAGTTCCAATAAAGAAAGAATAAACAACAGTTTCCAAATGATGACGAGGATGATGAGGATGGCGGTGGTGGTGGTGGTGGTGGTGATGATGATGATGATGATGATGATGATGATGACGACGACGACGACGACGATGATGATGATG
>CACRXP010000378.1:276905-312329 GCA_902702965.1 Spirometra erinaceieuropaei | reverse complement strand
TCGTCACGCCAGCATCCAACACGCATGACTAAATCGCGGCAATTAACGACTCGGGCGCGGACTGACAAGCCATCATCACATCAATCACGACCCCAGCGGTGATTACGAGGGCTGTTAATTACAGTGCGCATAGCGTCCCACGGCAGCCACGTGCTATAAATACTGCACTCCTGGTGCCACCTTCACCTCTATCTGCGAATGTCTCTGATGATGGATTCGAGTGAGAATCCGAAACGTCAGGCCAATAAATTTCTTGTTCCAGTGATCGTATCTTCGTCTTCTGATTTGCCACCTGGAACTCGCCTCTTCGCCTCTATCAGCAATACGAGTTTTATTTGTTTGCCATTTCAAGTACGCACTCGATTCATAATCACGGAATCCCTTCCTTCCCCTTCCCTAAGACCAATGTACCTCTTCCATCCTGCCAACAAATACGAACTTTTCAAAGTCATGAAAAACAATGGCAAATTGTAATTCCTTTACGAGTATTTGAAATGCGGCCTGAGTAGGTGACTTCAGAATTTACCGTCATGGTACGTAAGCTGACGTCATCCGCCATTTATATTCAATTCTACCGGGTCAAATACTTAGAAAAGACGACCCTAAACCTTATTCGGGCCGCCTATGCTGTAAACTCCCGAGGGATCACACATAGAATTTGGTAATCTGGAAATTTTCCGCAACATTTGTGGTACATGGCTTCAACAAAGGCTTTCTTTGTCACATGGATCTGAATGGATGCGCTTTATGCTCCGCCGTGTCTACCGCGACCTCGCCTTAATTGATCTTCAGTAGACAAACAGTCGTGATGAAATCATTGTGAATTAATCTCTTAGCAGTCTACCAAACAAAGACGATCATCCTCTGTAGGAGAAGGTCGATTTTTGGCACAGATGAGGGGATTGTGTTAAACTAGCTCCCGCTTTACCTACTTGTAACTATCCCTCAACGTCCATTCTCCGGCGGTATGAGAAAAGAGTTGTGGAACTCACTCGTCTCGTTTAACCTTGGAGACCTCTCTCCCTCCCTCTCGGTCCCCACAGGCAGTCCATCGGTTTTACGTATTGTAGGAAGAATAACATTATCGACAAAGACAGGGGAGACGGAAATTACCATTTCTAACTTATTAGTCGTCATCAATCAGTCATATCCAACCCCCTGGTGCTGGTTAGAAGTCCAACGTCCTAAATAACGAGCCTCGGGCTCCTTGTCCTGTCGGTAGCGATCGGGCACACTAAAAATGGTAGAGGAGCGCTCACAGATCGCGTTACGAAATTCACTCGTCCCGTTGTGTCTTGAAGTTCAAGAGAGAGAGAGCTCCAAAATTGTCTCATGATGGTTCGACTGCACAGTTTATAGTGGATGCCGGAATGTACGGACGATCGTTGACTCTGGTGCAGCCCACGAATAAAAAGAGGATACCCGTGCTTGTCAGACGTCTAAATCCCAGACCTGGGCTGTCGGGAATTCACGGCCTCTAGGGTAACTTCATATTTCACGCATCAGCACCGTATCGTCTGCGACTCCTCCGGTATACGAGGTATGACGATCGCTTTCTCAGAGATGGCAAGTCGGCCATTGCCTGCGTAGGAATCAGTAAATTACTAATCGGCGTGATTACAGGTGAAAGGTCAGTTTGTCCAGATCTCCGTAATCTTCATTTACGTCGCAACTCCAATTTCGGACCAGCGCGACAAGTATACGTCCAATCCAAGGGCCGGTTGCCCATCTTTGTCGGTGTGGTATGATAGTTATTCCAGGTAGCTGGAACATCCGGATCTAGTGAGGTAACTGGTATTCCGACGACAGTCAGGTGACCAACCCAAATGATTGCATTATTCACATTTCGAGATTTGGCGGTAGATCGATGCGTGACACCGGAATCGGCGAAACGCACGAATCGGTCCATGTTCTCTTCAACACACGCCTGAAGGTCACCGCTTGCCTGTATTCAAAATGCATAATGTCAGATACCTCAATGTCGTAAAGTTATCATAGTCCAACCTGACTGAGGCTCTGAATACAGAGATTCGACCTCGCTTTGCAGTCTGCATCGAAGCTGATATCGGTAGCAGCTGGCCATAATTGGAGCACTCAGTAATCGAGGTCGCTGAAAGCATTCCTACATCCACGCAGTTGTATCGTAATGACTGGGTCAGCACAGATGCCCAGCAGTCCTCATCCCAGACCGCCTGAGACAGGTTTCATGCTGACGACTCCTCCCGTTGGCTCCATTAGATGACCTTAAAGTCAGACGAAGAAAACCGTAAGGACAACTGGTCCGAAACTGCGACTTTCATGGCTTAGACCCTATCCGTCAGCAACACTACAAATATCTACCAACCAATTCCCCAACATCGTGGTAGGCCGCCTGAATTGATATACTTTGTTCGGCCACGGGTGAGCGCTTTCTAAGAATCTCCCCCGACCACGGCATTTAATTAACTTCCAGACTATGCCTACTTCCAAGGAGAAGTAATTGATGCCCTGCGCCAAGGCACTAGCATAGGACATCATATATGCTGAAGCCTATAAGTCTCGTGACGACACTGAAGATATCCCAGCGTGAATTAGTAGGACAAGTATTGTCGCTTTTCAATTTCCTCTGAAATGATCTACGAAGTTGGAGTAGATCAGTTTATTCAAGGTTTATAGGCTCAGACAGAGAATTTAATGCATAAATATTTGGGCCAAAGTCCATCAGCCACAACGGATAACCGCCGACAGGCAGCTAGAAGTATACTTTAGGGTAAGGTGATGCCATACTAACAGCACGGGTACTAACCAAAAGCCCATACAAAGGTGTCTCGCCGATGTTTTGCCGCTGCATGACGCAGCTGCGAGGGGTTCGGCTCGTCAGTGGGTCCCCCAGCATGCCCCGTCTGTATTCTGGTAGATATTATCATTTAGAAATTGCCGGTTTTTAAGTTCCTCAGAAATTGTCTACGCAGCCGGCAGTTACTGAATATTATGTTCCACCGTCGCTTCCAGTGAAATTCCCCACGTGTCTGCATCAGCGTGGGCACAGGGACGGTGATATGCGCTGCACCTATCGCACTGTATCCTCCACACCCATTTGAGCCCGGTGTCACGAAAAAGTCAAGAAGACAGGAGCGAGCGCAGGTGACTGGCGCGACGGGAGCCTGCACCTAGGTGTGCTGTCACCTTCCCATGTGTGACATCTGTTATGGATGTCCAGCCCAATGACGCCTGTCAGAGTCCGATCTAACTCTCGTGTTAGTCCAGCGCAATTTCCGCGTGGCCCGTTGTGGGGGAGGAGGGACACTCTCAGCACTCGCGATTACAAGCACGAGCGAGGGCACGCACACACTGCGTGCATGGTCCACTCATTAAGCTTCACAGAGGGGTCAGCAGGAAAGTGACTCGTCAGCCAGCACCAGTTGTCAAGGTCGACTGCATATGCAGTCACAGACCAGAAAATAGTTGACACAACCATCTTATCCACCGGACATTTATGATTCACTTTCTACACCCTTATCGGATAAAGAAGCAGGTGAGTATGGTGAACACATAAGGGTTACGATATCTGCAGGGTGCGGATACTAGCCCACAGCCTACCCCCCCCCCCACTCATCGCCGATGGTCGTATTTGTTGTGATGATAGCTCGATCGCCGACATCCTCACGCATGTGAGTTACAAGCTTGATAATTAATCTGCCATCTGGCTCACTTCTACTGATACAGGAGGCAGTGTCCGCTCGCGCGCTTGCCGCGTGACTACCCAAGCAAAGTCTTAGTATTAAATGTGCCAGGGGGGGGGGGTCATTAAATCCGTTGACGAACTGCAGGCCGGACAACCATGTCTGAGGTAGCCTCCGGGTCAGGCGGTGATGGCTTTCAGAGAAGCTTCCACCACTGGGACTCAGGCGGAGAAAAGATATTCCTCCAGCGATCGAGTCACCTCCGTCTCAACTGGTTTTTGGAACTCACCGATTCCGGTAGTCTCAGAGGAATTGGCGATCAGTTTGTCTTCGAAGAACAACTAACCTCCGAATGGGATTACGGGGATCACAAACGGATGAGTCACCGAATTAACAAAGATTTTAAGACCTAAAGATATCCTTTCTCCGAGTATAGAACGCGAAGAATACGTAATTTACTACCCAGTGAAATGTATTTATGTATAGGCAGAATAGCATTATCGTCAAAGACAAGGGAAACTGGAATGGCCATTTCTGGCTTATTCGCCGTCGCCAACCAGTCATACCCAACCCCGAAATGTGGAACACCTGGGGCTCGATCCCGCGACCTGTTGGTTAGAAGTTAAACGCCTCTACCTACTGAGTCACGGGTTCGTTACCCTGTTGGTTTCGATCGGATATATACAATGGTAGAGGGGCTGCCGGTTGGGCTCAAGAGAGAGTCCTAAGGCACAACGGAACGAGTGAGTTCCGTAACACGATCGGTGGGCGCTCTTCTACCATTGTATGTGTCTACGTTTCCGATAAAATATATTTGAGTCAAAAGGGGTCCTGGGACTCACTGAAAAATGCGCACTACTTAAGTAATCATTCTTACCAAGCCTGCTTTCTGTGGAAATGTCGACATCCCTGCATGACTGAAATACCACAGAATTATTCTACACGATAATAATTATTACAATACCACCTTAGTAATCTTTCTAACTGAAAGAACATTTCAGAATGTCGGTTAACATTTCATGATATAAGTCAGTTACTATTCTCTACTGATCTGTGATCGACTGCTTACGGTGCTCTAGCTCAAACCCCAAGGCTTCACAGTAGTCGACGCATACAGTAAGTGCGGGATAAAGTTGGACGTCTGATGAGTGCATACCATGTTTTTTTATTTTCGACACAGAACGGCCTCCTTCGTCCTCTCTATTCACCCGTGGGAATTATTCGCTTTCAGGCATGGAAGTATAATCTAATCAGTTATAACTGGATTTTCTTCCTCGTGTATTCATGGTAAACATTAACGCCATTTATGGAGTACAATGGCATGCCGTTGATGAAATGAGAGTTCCGGCACTGACTGCTAACATAAAAATATTGAAATCTACCTTTTAGCCTAATATTATACCATGGTAAGAATGATCTGTGAGCTCCCTTCTACTATTATATAGATATATGCAGCATGTTATTATCGGCAAAGACAAGGGAGACTGGAATGGCCATTTCTGGCTTATATATATTATATATATGTGAAAAAGAGATTACTCTTGGGAAACCGAATTGCACCCGTTGATGACATCAACTTGGAAATTCACGAGTACAACTGGATTTTCCGAAGCGACTTCACTTTTTCATTATATCACTTTGGAATGCACACCGCGCTAGTTATTCAGTATATGTATATGCATATAGCTGCTCCCGATTTAAGTGAGAAAGAAATAAGGCCTTACTGGGGCGGAGGCGGTGACGAGTGTTTACCCGCAGCCTGGGAGTCAGGCCGCATGCCCTTTCCATCATGCAAACAGATGTGCTCGTGCGCATACATAGCAACAATTAAGGTGACAAAATAGTGCTCTCAAGATGACACCCCAGCACCGCCCCCACGGAGACGCACGTACACAAGAGACGATCGCGCGCACTTTGCTGCGACCGCTGCCGCTGCCGCCGCCTCTCCTGTGGGTACCGGAGCAACTGTCACCGGTTTTCAACCTGTGCAGTAGCAGCTGCTGCTGCTTCCTGCCTCCTCCCGTCACTCCCCGCCCCCTTCTCCGGCTTCAGGCGCCTCCTGAGAAAACTGCCACGAGGTCGCCTCTGCGGCACAGCTGGAGGCTCACTGACAGGGGCCTGGGAACCGCGTCAGCACTGTCCTCAGGGGACACAACTGGCGCCATGTGTGTGTTGTCCCAGCAACTCGTGTGAGGTCCATTCGTCTCACCATCCTGCAGAGCCATTCTGTTGTCTGAGGATGTGGGAGGGGACGCTAATACGGCTCAACCTGACGGCTTTCCCCTTACTGTTTAGCGGAGTTTTCTGTACGTAGTGAGTTCCGGTCAGAGATTGGCCTGCAGGGAACCATCCCTCAGCTGTCCTCCTCCTCCTCCTCCTCCTCCTCCTCCTCCTCCTCCTCTTCCTCCATGTCCTCTCCAACTCTTCCTCTACCGACAGTTCGACCGTCGATTCCGACAATGTCCACCACATGCCGCCCAGCGACAGTGACTTCTGCGCGAATTAGTTTATAATGATAGTAGACTTGCGTAGCCTCTGCCGCACACTCTCCTTGTCATCCATCTAAGCCTGATTTTTGGACAGAGTCAAAAATACTGGAGGTGGGAACGGGAGCAAGTGAGTGGCACGGCGTGGGCACGCAACTCGGCGTGCACTATACCAATCCACGTGTGAAATTTGTTATGTGTGCTCGCCTCCAATAACGCCTGTCGTGCTCTGATCAGGCCCCCTTGTTGATCCGGTGCAACATTCGCGTGCCCCGTTCTGGGGAGCATACCCTCCCTCTGCCTCTGTTAATGCTCACTTGTCAGGGTGGTAGACACCTTGGGTTGAGAAGATAAAGATGTGATCACTGGAACAAGAAATCTATTAGCCTGACGTTTCGGATTCTCACTCGAACCCATCACCAGAGACATTCGCACATACAGTACCTGTGCTAACTCATGAAATGCCGAGGTCAAAATTATAGTGGACAATGTAGTGTATTTTTGGTGTCGTTATTTGTGTTTATTTAGTTGAAATAAGGACGAAAAGACCGTTTTCTGAAGGAAAGTTTGCTACGGATCTGTATATTAAATAGAAAACGGGCCGGATTAAGGCGAAATCGGAGGATGCCTGATATTCAAGCAGTTTCCTACGCTATTAAAGCTTTCGGATGGAAATTCTTTGTGTAACCAATCCATTTTCATCCCGGCCAACAGTCCCGATCTGAATCCAATCGAAATGGAATAGTCAAAAGAAATTGGCACAAAGCTAAGAAGACTCTTTCAATGCAGGAAAAATTGGATTTCATACTCAATAATTACATTTTACAATCGACCATAGATAACCTTGTCATGTCTATGTCGGACAGACTATCTGCTGTTATTAATTCGAATGGACAATCTACAAAGTACTAATTTTTTGTATCTGTTTCTGTCCTTAATTATTTTTGACCTTTTATGCGCCCTCCTCCTTTATACGTCCTCGTACGTAGCCTTTATTAACTTGGTTGTAATATAGGCGTTTCTCGAAAATGTGACTTTTGTCGAAAATTATTTATTTTTATCTCAGTAAATAATATTTTCTTAACCAAACTTTGCTTTATTTCTTTGGCACATCGTTTATTTTCCGCTATCAGACTTTGGGAGCCGTAGTGTTTACCGATTTTGCGTTAAAGGCGTTAACCTGTGTTAATTCGTGACATTTCATGAGTTAGCACAGGTACTGTAAGGGTAATGGTGGCACAAGGAGTGCAGAATTTATAGCATGTGGCTGCCCTGGGACCATATGCGCGCTGTAATTAACAGCTCATCTAATCACCACTGGAGTTGTAATTGATGCGATGGTGGCTTGTCAGATCGCGTCCGAGTCGCTAATGGCCGTGATTTCGTCATCCGTGCTGGATGCTGGTGTGACGAGTGCTCGGCATATTGACTCACTGTCACTGGGATAGTTGTTCGCCCGCACCCTCCCCACGTGATTGATTCCCCCGCCTAGGGAAAATCTCAGCACGGAATACGGTAACGGAAGGTCATTGCGCTTGTTGATGGATTGCGAGCCTGAGAACCATGACTCGAGCAGCTAGCGGCTCACGCGGTTGTCACCCTTCACGAGGATTTCCGCCTCTTGAAACTGTAAAATATGGCGGGGTTCCATGGACTGAGCCGTCACCGGAGAGTTAGCGTCTCCCCACCTCACTGCTGCTGCGTGCTCGGCAATTCGCATAAGGAGTAATCTCTTAGTTTCTCCGACGTAGTTGCATTGTCCGAAACTGCACCAGATCCCGTAAACGACTCCAGACGTTTCCTGCCGTGGCAATGGGCCTTTCGGCCTCATGGCTTGACGCCTAATGTTTGCTTCCGGTCTGTGTGCAAGTCTTCTTTGAATCTATGACCCCGTACTGAGAATCAGTTGGCGAGGCAACGTGGTCGTTCTCAGGAGTGAGAGTCAGGCCGTAGCAGCTCCTCCTCATCAATGTGCACTTATGACACTCCCACACATGTGCGAAACGGTCCGACCCTCTTGGAAGCCTTTCAAATGCCACGGAACCAACTTGTGCGGGGTACACGCAGACGTGCTGTTTAGCTCTCGAGTCCATCTCCGGTCGTCTTGACATTGTTCCACCACCAGAGCAAGATGGGGGCGGGGGGGGGGAGAAAAGGGTGCGATAGATGCAGCGCGAGTCCGTCTCACTATAAACTCACTCGCCAGCCACCGGAACAGCCACCGCTTGGTGCGGCAGGTGACAAACGTCCTCGTTTGCGGCAGAAGGGTGCGAACACGTCCTCTATCTGATATTCCACGTGTCAGTGTGTGAGAGTGTAATTCACAACGAAGAGAAGTGAGGTAGTCTACCTACTTCCGTGATACTAACGAAGACCTAAGGACATTACAGTTTAACTGGGGAAAAGGGACTTTCTTTGAGAGGAAGTATCTGGATTAGATTGTGGTAGACGGGGCAAGACTAGAACAGCGGCCGCCTATGTAGTGCTATCTTCAGCTGACAGCCTCGACGATCAGAGGCGTCCTAAAGCCCAGTAGAGTCAGTCTGCAGTACTCCAAAGGACTGTGCCACGAAAGGGCATGACAGTTACTTATACGTAGATTGTATGCCATGAGAGAAACCCGCGCAGAATGGATCTCGTTATAGTACACGTTTGAACCAACAGCTTTTTGAGATAGGCTCCGATGTAATGGTTGATTAGACACCTAAAATCCATCTCGCTTGTGATAGGAACACGCTTTCTCAAAGTTTTAACGGAATCAGGCTTCATACACACAAGCATGACAATCGAAAGATTTGTCATCCGAGTCACAATGAGTCCTAACAACAACAACAGTACGACTCAGTCAAGTGGACAAACTTTTGACGCCAAATGGCGACATTCTTACCTGCTTTCTTTCCAACCTGCTAGGCAGCCAGCCATCCCAGTAATGGGAATGCGCTCGTTTATGTTGTGACAATATCACTCGATTAATGTTTACACCCTGGCATCTGAGCAAAAACAAGAACGACCAACAAAGGTATTATTTTAGGGTAAGGTGATACCATACTAACAGCACACGTACTAGCAAAAAGCCCACACAAGCGTGTTTCGCCGATCTTCTGCCGCTGCATGGCGCAGCTGCGAGGGGTTCGGCTCGTCAGTGGGTCCCCTAGCATTCCCCGTCTGCTTTCTGGTAGATACTCCAATTTAGAAATTGTCGCTTTTTAATTTCCTCTGAAATTATCTACGAAGTTGGAGTAATTCAGTTTATTCGAGGTCTATAGACTCAGACCGAGAATTTCTAGAATGAATATTTGGGCCGAAGTCCATCAGCCACTGTGGGTAACCGCGTAATATTAAGTAACTGCCGACAGGCAGCTAGTATAAATATTCATGTCGGCAGTCAATTAATATTACGCGGTTACCCACAGTGGCTGATTGACTTCGGCCCAAATATTCATTCGGGAAGTTGTCGGTCTGAGTCTATAGACCTCGAATAAACTGATCTGCTCCAACTTCGTAGATAATTTCTGAGGGAATTAAAAAGCGACAAAGGTATTACTGTTTCACTTACTATGGTATTTATTCATAGACAACTAGATGTACACCGATCTGTTGGCTGTCCAAAGCCAACAAACACAGAATGGTCAGCGGAGGTCACGAACAGGCAACCACCTGCTAGGCCGAATCTGGCCAAGCTATGCTGGCAGAGGGGGGGGAGGTGTGATGGTGGGGGATGTCGAAACAGATGCTGGTGGACTGATTCGACACCCTGCGTCGGACTTATTCTGCCTTAATTCAGCCAACCACTGTCCTCACCACCATCTGGGAGTAGGAACGAAACCATGCGAATGCACATCGCGCAGATGTTCAACAGACGGAGTCTACCGATGGGTCATAAGCACTTCGTGCAAGCGAAGTTCGTCAGCGCCTCGCCACCTGACAGTCTCAGTGGCTGCGGTTGGAGGGGCATTTACCCATACAGCCTTCCGGAGTTTGTTTGTATCGAGAAGCCAGTCAATCGGTGTGCACCCCCCACCTATACGAATATGGAGGCAGCCTATATACGGCGGGAGAAACCCGACCTATGTAAACAGTTAGACCACGTGGTGAACCTCAGCTTGCCCTGGTAAACCCGAGCCCCTTTTGAGTTTCGAAATCCCTCGGCAGACCTAGTTCCCCATTTTCATTCCTATGTTGCATTTTGAATTTACCATTTTATCGATTAGTCTACGCGCAGCACACGTTGACCTTGCTATTTTACATCGATTTTCTCTGTCGAAATTCAAACCTTTGTACCTTTCTCACTTGTTATTTCTGTTATGCAACGACCGGCAGCAGTTGAGAAGCCGTCGCGAAATTTTGTGGTACCATTAAATTCTGCTGTCCTTGCTTGCTTTAAATTCATTCCGGGGAAATATTCCTTCAAATAAAAACCTAATCTGCGGCGACGACAGAGAGTGCCGGATGGCGGATGGACTTCTGGCCAATGGAGCGCAGATGAGCATCTGTTTGACCCCGTCTGTGCCGTGTGTTCGTGCGTGCGCATATTTGGCCTCATCGACTGGTCAAGGCCACGACTGACCGAAAAAAGGCAGCGTAAGCTCGATGCAGTGCTCCATCGAGTTGCAAAAGTTACAGTAGATGGGATAACTCATGAAATGTCAGCTGAAATTTCGAAATGCGTTCTCTTTTCGAAAAAAATTAATTAGGTAGGGTTGTAAAACTAATCATCATGCAGCATAATTCTATAATAATCCAGTTACCTCAGAGTGCCGGCGTTCGAACGAACTTCTTTTCGACTGCGTGCAAGAACAATACTCCGCAAAAAATGGCTACCTGAGTAGCATGAACTTTTCTCGTTGATTTTCGATGTCCTTGAAAATTCAATTATATTTAATGAAAAACATGCACACAAATATTCATTTTTACTTATTCGGTAGAAAATTACGTTTTTTCCTAACTTTATACTCGAGGGAGGGGTATCATTCGGTTTTCAAAAAAATTTCCAATTCCCCAGTAATTGCTAACCCAACTTGCTGTTATACTTGCATTCAGGGTTCCCAATCTACAAGCTGTATACCTTATGCGTATGGAAAATCATACATTTCTCTACGGTACTTTGAGGAGACTATATGGGGTTCATAAAATTCAGCAGTGGATTTGAGCAATGTTGCTAAATTTACGAGCCACATTGGTAGATGCATAGACATGACGTTTTATGAACGGCTATTGCACGGTGTTTAAAAACCTCACAACTAGAAACTTTTTGAAACCGAATTATACCCCTCCCTCCAGTATAAATTTGGAAGAAAACGTAATTTTCTACCGAATAAGTAAAAAAGTGAATAGTTTTATGCATGTTTTTCATTAAATATGATTGAATTTTTAAGGGCACTAAAAATCAAGGAGAAAAATTTATGCTACTCATGTAGCCATTTTTTGCGGAGTATGGTTCTTGCATGCAATCGAAAAGAAGTTCGTTCGAAAGCCATCACCCTGAGGTAACTAAATTATTATAGAATTGTGCTGCATGATGATTAATTTCACAACCTTACTTAATTAATCTTTACGAAACGAGAACGCATTTCGAAATTTCGGCTGACATTTCATGAGTTAGCCCACCTACTGTACATCTGAACTGCGCCGCGTCAGTCTGTGTGCCGTCTACGAAACACCGGAGCCATTTCATGAGTTGGAGAAGGAGAAGGGAAATCGCCAAAGGAATGAGTTTATAACCTGAGAATTACGACTTGAATACACCTTGTTCCGGTCGGACTTCTAAATCCGCGCATGAGTTGAAATTGAATTTTAACCCAGTCCTCACACGATTTGAAAAACGTCGTAGTCCACCCATCGTCAAAAAAAGAAGAACCCACACAGCAAGCCTCGCGGTTGGTTTCTAACCTCGTTCTCGGACGCCCACCTTCTCACTCACTCACCCCGCCCCCTCCCCTACCCTATCTGAGGAGACGAGGGGGATGAAAATGCATTTGCATCCTACTTAGTTACCATGCTAACCACCCCAACCCTATCGAAATTTGGTCTCGCCCTGACAACAGCATCAGCCAAGCACCGCTAGTCCAGTTTGGTGAATACCCCCCAAAAAAAGAAGCCTCGACATTAAGTAAATTGAGTAGACTTGACTAGAGATCCGAGAGCCCTTCAGAGTTACTCAGTCTAGCGATTTGAATCAGGACGCTGGGCTAATGGGACCTGACCCTGAAATAACCTAAGATATACATCTGCCATGTAGCTGTGTACAGAGCGCAAAATGCTCTGTACACATCTCTCCTTATCACATCGGAGGTGGAGTTTGTGCCCTACTTTGCAAGTGACAGGTTGAATGGCTGGGTGTACCGAAAGACCACAAGGAGTCCTAGGAAGTGCGAAATCCTAAGCAGTGAGCACCCATCGCCGTGCTGCCCAAATATGACAGATCGCTTCAAAATCAACATCCAAAAACATTAAATTTATTCCTCCAGAGAGAGAGAGCCTGCTTCGATTCCACTACGATTTAATTTACATCAGTGCCCCCTCCTCAGATATCTTTTTTAACCGCGAAACTGCCAGATCACGTGGCAAAAGAAAGTCTGACACAGTTACACATATGCAAGTGGGGGTAAGATATGGTTATTTAGCCCCCACCTGATGGGCACAATACTGTCGGGGTTAAGTTAAGGGTTAGGGTTTGGGGTTAGGGGTTAGGGTTAGGAGTTAGAGCAACCACTCAAAGTACAACCGCGCATTCCCAATAGCTTGTCTTTTATATACGACTACTTGACCTCGTCGCCTGTGCGCTCGCCGGTCTCGCCTGTAAAAAAATGCTATTGCCACCGGTCCCGTATTACAGGTAACTGGGGTTTAGAAGATGAAGATGCATCTTCATCTTCTGAACTGCTACCTGGAACTCGCCTGTTGACTGGGGTTTGTTTATCTCAGGTACACCTACATAACCCTATCTGACCGAATTGGGCTTGCGAGACGATAAAGCTAGTCGGTGGATTAAGTAGCTTACCTTTTGAGAGACGCCTGGAAAAGCTCAAAATATTTCCTCTATCGTATAGGCAATAGAGAGGGGATATGATCACGGCATTTAGGATCGTCTGAGGGCTAGACTGTGCTCTTCAGTTTGACGATTTCTACGAACTGGCACGGACGACCAATCTTCGAGACCACCAATACAAATTGAAGCTTAAGTATGCCAAACTCGAATTGCGGGCCAAATTCTCCTCCCACCGGCTGGTTGAAGGATGGAGCGAATTGCCGAATTGCCGAATCAGGCGTCAACTGATGAAACCACAAGACCCACTGCCACGGCAAGAAACGTCTGGAGTCGTTTATCGGATCTGGTGCAGTTGCGGACAAAGCAACTACGTCGGAGAAACCGGAAGACAGCTCCGAACGCGAATGGCCGAACACGCTGCAGCAGTGCGGAGAAATGACGCCAGCTCTCAAGTTGCGGCTCATTCGACGGGTTCCGGCCACACATCCAACTTTCACGAGGCCGAAATTCTCGCAAGAGGTGACAACCGCGTGAGCCGGGAGCTGCTTGAGTCATGGTTCACTGGCCCCCAGTCTATTAACGAGTGCAATGATCTTCCCATTCAATACTGCGTGCTGAGACTTCGTCTAGGCGGAGAAATTGGCCACGCGGGGAGCGCCCTGATGAACACTCCTCCCAACACCAGGGTCAGTGCGTCAGATGGTCGAGCAATCATCACACCAACATCCAACGCACGTGATGAAATTGCAGCAATTAACGACGCGAATATCGACCATCACGCCACGTGCAACGATCCCTGATGAAGGGGAGGGAGCCGTGAACATTCATAGGTATGCGGTGGCATGGCTACGGCATCCTATAAATACTGCAGTCACATGTGCATGAACCACCCTTATCTGCTTATGTCTCTGATGATGGATTCGAGCAGGAATCCGAAACGTCAGGTTAATAAAGCTCTTGTCCCGGCGATCGTGTCTTCTTCTTCAGAACTCCGTTGTCTTAGCGGGAAACGTCGAGACCTTCAAAAGAAGACTAGATGACTTTTTGCTTGATGGTCAAACATTTACACGATATCAATGACTGGCGTAACTGCTATGTAAATATCTGCATGTTTTGTCATACGTTTATCTGTGAATAGGGTTTTCCAAGGCTCTGCCTATATCCCTCATATATACTGAAAAAAGGCAGCTGGAAGACGAACTGAATCCGCTTGACATTTCGACCCCTTACTAGAAAGCATCATCAGAGAGATCAGCGGTCGAGGAAGTTGGATACGCAGCAGCTCAGCAGCAGTAGCATTGAGCCAGGGTGGAGACTTCTCTGCTCGTAGATTAGAGGGGAGCATATTACCATCGAACTGCGTTTTCATTGAAACTTGCTGTCAAAATAAAGTGACCCGGTCCGGAGTGATCAGGAGCGGTTTAACCCCAAAACGACATCAGGATGCTAGAAGTATGAAACTGCACAAAAAATGACTTCGTATGACGCAATTTTGGGAGAATATCTTAGCCTGAAATCCGATTTTTATCCCCCGGGTCGCAGACCGTATTTGGGCTGCTGTGCCAGTATAAGCACTACTTTGGAGCTGGGTAACTGACATTTTAGCCGATTTTCAGAAATGCTTTTCGATGAGAAGGGATTACCTGGGTGAGGTTGTAATATTGGGAGTAGGTTGGCCCCGCTAAGATGCTGGCTTTTGAGTGCATCCTTTCTCAGTTGCCTGCAGAAACACCTCCTAGCTTACAAGGAATACCTTAGGATTATGCGTTTTTCACATTTATTTGCGGTGCCTTTATAAATGCAGGTACATATTATACTAATTATACTCAAAAATACACTATCTTGCACAGATTTGGAGACAAATTACGTCTTTATCAATTTTTCTACTTGAAGAAAAGGTAGCTTTCGGTTCTGAAAGTCACCGGTTATGAAATTTGTTAGCAACGTTAAATGTCCATTCATACAACTTTGTATATGAACTTTGAGTAATGCTCCTCATTAGGCAAGCAGCATTGTCGCATCCATTACAAGATTCTATGAGCACTTTATGGTTTCTTCGTAATGGTACGGGGGAATGTGTGATTTTCATTACGCGGAAAGTGTACAGCTTGCAGGCTGAAAACGCTAGACACAACTGCAACGGCTGATCAGGCTCTAGATTCTTCGGGAATCGGAAAACTTTCAGACCAAAAGCGACTCTTTCTTGGAGTACGGAATTTGAACAAAACACGATTTACTACGGAATGAGTACAAGAAAAAATATTTTTGTGCATAATAACATTGCTGACAGAGACAAGGGAGACTGGAATAGCCATTTCTGCCTTATTAGCCGTCGTCAGCCAGTCATACCCCAAACTCGAGGTGTGGAACACCTGGAGCTCGATCCCGCGACATGTTGGTTAGAAGTCCAACGTCCTAAATACCGAGCCTCGGGCTCGTTGTCCTGTCGGTTGTGATCGGGAATATACATACAATGGTAGAAGGGCGCTCACCAATAGTGTTACGGAACTCACTCGTCCCCTTGTGCCTAAGGCTCTCTCGCTCTGTCTCTCTCTCTCTCTCTCTCTCTCTCCCTCTCTCTCTCTCTCTCTCTCTCTCGAGCTCAACCAGCAGCCGCACAGCGACACATAATATAGGCGGAATAGCATTACAGAAAAAGACAAGGGAGACTGGAATGGTCATTTCTGGCTTATTAACCATCGTCAGTGTCCCACATTTCGAGGTTGGGTGTGACTGACTGACGACGGCTAATAAGCCAGAAATGGCCATTCCAGTTCCCTTGTCTTTGTCGGTAATGCTATTCTAACTATCTATCACGCGCCGCTGCGCGGCAGCTGGTTGGGCTCGAGAGAGAGCCCTAAGTCACAACGGGAAGAGTGAATTCCGCAACGCGATCGGTGAACCCCCTTCTACCATTTTTGTGCATATTTTCTATACTATTTATTTTAATATATGGAGGCACCGAAAATCAAAGGAAAATGCATACTACTTACGGCGCCATTTTCTGCCGGGCGCGGTTTTTGCAAACAGTCAAAAAGAAGTGCATCCAAAAGCCGAAATTCAGGTGAGTCTGAAATACCACCGAATTATACCGTATGATAATCAATATTACCAACCTCGCTTAAGCGATCCTTCTTAATCGAAAGCCTGTCTTAGTGTCTCCGTTAAAATTTTATGAAATCAGCCACTGACTTGTTGGGGGCTAGGGGGTTGAGAGACAGAGCAGTACATCGAAGGATGCCAACGCTGTCGGGAGAATGGGAAGTTGATTAGAAGTAGAAGCGATCGCTGGAATACGAGTTTTATTCGCCTGACGTTTCGGATTCTCGCTCGAATCCATCATCAGAGACAGTGACAGATATGGGTGATTCGTGCATAGGAAGTTGCAGTATTTGTAGGATGCAGTCGCCATGCTACCGCATACCTATGATGATTAACCGCTCTCCCCTTCATCGAGGATTGTTGCCCGCTGGTGCGCTAATTACTTGATGGCCGACATGCAAGTTGCTAATTGCCGAAATCTCATCTATGTTGAATGCTAGCGTGATGACTGCTCGACCATCTGACTCACCGGCCTGCGTGCTCCCCGAGTGGTCAATTACTTTGGCCAGACTGTGCCTTGGCACCGAATATGGAGTGGGGATGTCGTTGCACTTGTTGGCAAACTAAGGTCCCGTGAGCCATGACTCAAGCAACTCGCGGCTCACGCGATTATCCCCTCTTGCGAGAATTTCGGCCTAATCTAACTTGAATACGTAGCCGGGTCTCTTCGAATGGGCCGCTACCTGAGAGTTGGCGTCATTTCTCCGCACCTCTACCGCGTGTTTGACGATTCGCCTCCAGAGCAGTCTTCCAGTTTCTCCGACGTATTTGCTTTGGCCGCAACTACACCAGATCCGGTAAACGACTCCAGATGTTTCTTGTCGTGGCAGTGGGTCTTTTGGTCTTATCACATGACGCCTAATGGTGGCCTCCGGTCTGTGTGCAACTCCAACCCCTAGTGGTGCTAGAAGGCGACTAACGCCTTCGGAGACGTTCTGTATGTACGGGATCGCTCGTCGGCGCGATTTTGTCGCCCGTCTCGTTTGCTCACTCACCGGTTGACGAAGTTGCGCGGGTAGTCCTTTTCTCTGCTTGTATCGGCAGAATTGGAAGTATACGCTCGAATGTGTGCCTGGGGTTCTGAGCTACGACTCCACAACGTGTCACACTCGAGAGGCGCTGGACCGACGCGGAGGCTAAATGAAGGCACAGCATCTCTAATCAGGCTGCACATGGGGCTGTAGCAACACGCCTAGACGAATACCCAAGACGCGCCAGCTTCTTGCGCCTGACCCTCGCATCAAGTGGCCGAACGGCCCTGCTAGCGTACTGGTGCCTGAGAGAAGGAAGAGGACGTGAAGGCGACTCTGGGGCCAGAATCCCCACTGCGTTTCTGTGAGTTTTCTCACTACCAACAAAATGCTACGATGCACTAAAAAAACGTGGTTTAGAAGGCTGCCCTACTGATGGGATAACTTGCCCTCCTCACAGGAATGAATGTTGTGACTCATCGTGCGCAGACCAAGTAATAGGTGGTCCGTGTGCACGGGCTGCTTGGCCGTGTCAACCATTGCGCCCAGCCCGGCTTTGGGTGGGTGGGGGATGAGGAGAGGAAAGTGCGTTAGGTGCAGTTCAAGTCAGCTCTCACTATAAGCTAGTAAATGCGCACGTCACCGCCTCTGAGCGCACCATTCTGTAGTGCAAACGGTGGACATCGCGTTTGTGGTGTCGACGTTCTGAGAACCTGTCAGGCCAAGAAAACTCGAGTCCTCCGTGGGACAACCTACTTCTAACCCTGTCCCCTTTTAAGTTTGATATCGCGCACACAGAGCACGCGTAGCACCCCAACACGGTCTACACTAGGTGTCGGACTCGGACTGACAAGCCACCACCGCATCAGTTACGACCCCAGCGGTGATTGCGAGAGCTGTTATTTACAGCGCGCATATGGTCCCACGGCAGCCACGTGCTATAACTACTGCATTCCTTCTGCCACCTTTATCTGCGAATGTCTCTGATGATGGATTCGAGTGAGAATCCGAAACGTTAGGCCAATACATTTCTTGTTCCAGTGATCTCGTCTTCGTCTTTTGAACTGTTACCTGGAACGCGCCTGTTCGCTTCTATCAGTTATTATACGATGTCTGCAATCCAAAGCAGTCACCCTCAAACGCACCACACTCTTCGTCTTAGTTCTTAGCGGTTGAGGACTTGTAGAAATCAGCTGATGTCAGGCCGGCCGCCCTAGTTTCTAGGGTACAAAACAGTAGACTGGTCGACGAATGCAGTTTTTTAAGGCGAAAATGATGCCAACTCCCTCACATGTTGCTAAATCAGTTTTCGTCCCGTCGGATGAAATCGTGCTTGCCCACGTACATACGTACACCGCCATTACTGAGGATTGTGGAAAAAGTGCGTGAACAGCTGGCACTCGCATGACCGTGAGAGCATCATTTTAAACGCTGAGCACGATCCTCTAAGCCCCCGTGTTTTGCTCATTCCCAGTTCTACAGAAGTGTCCAAATTTACCCAATAGAGCACTCAACGACTTCCATGTTGGCCGGCTGAACTCCGTGTAGTGTGATGGGTGTTCGACGGCCGTCCACGCGGGGCGACCCATATGCGCATGCACCCAACCGTCTGTTCGCCGGCTGTTCTACCAACTGGCGACGCAATCTGTTTCTCACACAGGCGCGCTCGCTGGCGCGCGCGCGCGCGCGTACACACCCAGAGAGAGAGAGGTCTCCGCACGTCAGGGTTTGCGAGTCCTATTCATCTGGCATGGCATGTGCGGACACAGAACCACCCACAGTTGATTCCCGGGGTGCAGGCAACGCGTGAGCGCGCATGCACAGACGGTGTGCTCAAGAGGGTCGCTGATTCCAACTGCGCGTGTCTCCAGCCAGCTGGTCAGCTTGCCTACACAGCACCAGCTGCGGCAGCGGCGGCGGCTGGCATATGGGCACCATTTGGTCATCCAGGAGAGGGGGTGGAGAGGCGACTGCTGCTACACCGGGTGAGTGGTTGGTTTAGGATCTTGGTCAAAAACCGACATCTGTTCCCTACTCACTCCCCGATCAAATCCACCTCTCCAGGTTACACGTGTGGTTGAGGTTTTTGCCAGTCCAAGTCGTGGACCTAAAAACTATTTACCAGCAGATCTGTATGATAATGGTGGCAGTAGTTGTGGCCGATGTGGTTTTGGTGATAAGGATAGTGGTAGTATCTGTGGTGATGACGATGATGGTGATGATGGTGGGGGGGGGAGGTAGTACTAATATTAGTGGTGGTATTAGTTGTAGCACTGATAGTACTAGCTGTGGTAGATATGGTACAGTTAGTGGTATTTTTTGTTAGTCCAAGCCATGTGCAAAAAGAACATTATCGTGCATTGCTTACTTGGTACGGCTGCGATCATGCCTAATCTAGCAGGCCCCGATGATATCCCTTATCGTGCAGGAATATCTGGCTGTTGCATCCATCGTCATAGCGGTAGTAATAGTGGTGGCAGAACTTGTTGCGTTACCTGTAATACCAGTAGCGCAAATAGCAGTGACTGTGGGAGGTTTGGCCAATTTAGTGATATTGAGGCTGAGTGCACCTCAACTACTACTACTACTACTACTACTACTACTACTACTACTACTACTACTACTACTACTACTACTACTACTACTACTACTACTACTACTACTACTACTACTACTACTACTACTCCTACTACTACTACTACTACTACTACTACTACTACTACTGCTACTACCAATCATCATGATAGTAATAACAACAATAATAATAATTTTGCTACTAAGGGAACAACGCCGGCATGCTACAACACAGTCCGGCCGCCACTTCCGACAATGTCCACCGTGTGCTCCACAACAGGGTGGAGACAGGGATGGTGACGCGTGGGTGGATTATTTTATAGTGACATTAGACTTGCGCAGCATCTACCGCACTCCCTCTCCTCTTCCGTCACCCGACCTCGGTGTCAAGACAGAGTCAAGAAGACTGGAGGCAGGAGGGGACGCAGGTGGCTGGCACAGTGGAAACCTGCACATATGCGTACCAGCACACCTCCTGATCCACAGCGTACACTTATGAGAATTTAAACAAGGAAAAAAAAGGGGGGGCGGTTTGCCAGCGCGGCGTGGACTTGCACCTGGACCTGCTGACGCACCTCCAATGTTGGCATTCTTTATGGGTGTTTATTCCCAGTAACGCCTATCAGACCCCGATCTAGCCCCCGTGTTGGTCCAACACATCTACTGCGTGACCCGTTTTATGGACAAGCGGGGAGCTCACCTGACCGCTACTGTTTGGAAACTCTTTTCGGGTTACCTGTTCCTGGACCGAAAACGAGACCGGTAATAGTGGCATTCCTTTCGGGCTTCCTAATCTGTGTTTCAATTTATTTGTTAACAGCGGTTGACAACTCTCTGGAAAGTAACTGCCTACTAACACGATACCAACAGTTCGATTGTCGTGCTCGACGATGTCCAACACCGTGTGTTCCACAGCAGACTGGGAGCAGGCACGGTGATTTGCGCGTGAAGTGGTGTATAGGGAGAGCAACCTTGCGCGGTATCTTCCGCACTCTCTGTTTCTCCTTTTTCTTCTCCACTTCCTCCGCCACATGAGCCTCGTGCCAAGACACACAATAGGAGGGCTAACTCGTGAAATGTCAACAGAAATCCCGAAATGCGTTACCGTTTCGAAAAAAAATAATTAAATAGGGTTGTAAAACTAATCACAATGCGGCATAATTCTATAATATTCAGTTACCCCAGGACGCCGGCTTTTGAACTAACGTCTTTCCGACTGCATCCAAATACCATGCTCCTTAAAAAATGACTACTTATGTAGCATGCATTTTTTCACTGATCTTCGATACCCTTAAAGGTTCAATTACATTTCATAGAAAACATGTACAAAAATATTCATTCTTTTGCTCATTCAGCAGAAAATTACGTCTTCTTTCAATTTGATACTCGAAGGAATGACATAATTCGGTTTTATAAAACTTTTCCAATTCCCGAATAATTTTGAATCCGACCTGCCGTTACACTTGCATTCAGGGTTCCCAAACTACAAGCCGTATAATTTCCGAGTACGGAAAACCATATATTTATCTACGGTATTAAGAGGAGACCATATGGGGTCCATAAAATGTAGCAGTGGATTTGAGCCACATTGTTAACTTTACAAGCCGCATTGGTGAATGCAGAGACATGACGTTTTATGAAGGGCCATTTCACGTTATTAAAAAATCTCACAGTTACAAACTTTTTAAAAACCGAATTATACCCTTCCTTCAAGCGTGAAATTGAAAGAAGACGTAATTTTCTACCGAATGAGTACAATAATGAATATTTGTGTGCATGTTTCCATGAAATATAATTGAATTTTTAAGGGTATCGAAAATCACTGAGAAAAATGCACGCTACATAAGTAGTTATTGTTTACAGAGTATAGTTTTTGCATGCAGCCGGAAGGAAGTTCGTTCGAAAGCCGGCATCCAGCCGACCGGAGGAGGGAGAGAGCGCAGGTGCGGCCGAACCCGCACCTTGGCGTGCCACCACACCCCCTGGTCCACAACATACACTTGGCCAGGATTTTGGTCAACAACAACAGCACCACAACGGGTCAGAAAGACGACGAGGATGATTGGGCAGCCATGTTCACGACCCGTATACCCAGCGGGAGCGCCAGCGCATCTACCAACAGAGAAGCAGGTGCCAGAGAACTGCCAGCTCACACCAGGCTGTGAGGGTCATGGTTTACTGATCACGGCATAGCAGACGTGTGCATTCCTTGAATTAACATGATATTAATACAGCCGAGTCTTGCGGGTGCTACAGCGTATTGGCGGCACCTACGAGTCCGTTGGCCGCCGGTTGAAATATCTGGCGGAGGGCGTTGCCCACCAACCTGAAGTGATAATTTATGCACAAATCGTTGGCTTGCAAGAATAACTGCCAAAAGGGGTTACCTCACACTTCGCCTATCGAATTCTATTCGGTTGGTAACAGGCAAACTACGTCACGGAAACCGGTAATAGATAGCAACAGGGAGATATTCGAAACCGTTCGCAAATGAAGGGCAACCATTATTCCTTGTGTAACACTCTGCGGCCTGGAGGCCCTACAGACCGACCTAACCGAAGCAGCTTGGCGGTTAAAGCCAGGTGGTGGCAACACTAACACGGGCGGTTGGATTGTAATTGGCACAGAAACAATCTCCGACAGCAGCTGTGCTACTTAGTCACCTACTCCCTTCCGCATTTTTCTCTCCCGGCTCCTTATTATGGCTCACGACCGATGTGTTATAAAGGGCCACCGGCGATTAGTCAGCGGCGGCTTGAACAGTGCTAACAACTGAAGAGAAGAAGAAGAAGAATAATAAGAAGAAGAAGAATAAGAAGAAGAAGAAGAGGATGATGATGATGATGATGATGATGATGATGATGATGATGATGATGATGATGATGATGATGATGATGATGATGATGATGATGATGATGATGATGATGATGATGATGATGATGATGCGATCGCTGGAACAAGAGGTTTGTTTGCCTGACGTTTCGAATTCTCAATCGGATTCACCACCAGAGACAGTCACAGAAAAGGATAGTAGGGAGACAGGAAACGCAGCTTTTATATTACAAAGTGTCTCCGAAACATAACTTGCAGCTCTTCCATTCACCGCTGGGAGGCGTAACTCAGGTGATAACTACTCGCTAATCCTCATCCGAGTCGTTGATTGCCAAAATGTACTCACCGTTGCGAATTCTTAGCGTGATAATTACTCCGTTATTTGGCACACTGACACTAAAATTGTCGGTGACCCACACTATCTCCGCAGGATTAATTACTCCGCCCAGGCAGCCTCAGCGCAGGATATAGGGTAGGGAATTCCTTGCGCTTGTTGATTGACCGGGGCCGGATAACCACGAGTCGAGTAGCTTTCGGCCCACACGGTTATCGCCTCTTGCAAGAATGTGGGCCTTGCCAAACTTTATGGTGTGGCCGCGTCCCGTCGAATAAGTCGTGACTCGGAGTTAGCGTCATTCCTCCTCACTGGCGCTGCATGTTCGGTCATTCGCGTCCAGGGTGATTTCCCCATTAGCAACTTTGTCGCGTGGTTTCATCCCACGTTCCGCCGTCGCTATCGAAACTTCAGACAACAAGATTTTATAAGCCAAGGTTGGTTTTTCAGTTTTTGTTGTCTGGGAGTGCGTATCTTTCATTCTAGGAGGTCAGACTCCTCATCGTGTAGAGTTTGACACGCATATGAGACAACTTATGGGCGGTTCGTTGGGAATACTTCCTAATCAGCTTAACCCATATCATTCGAAAAAGTTTGTCACTTAAACGGTACCTATAGCAACCACAGCCCAGGCTAATCACGTCCCTGTAACAGTCAGCCCAACCAATCGACCGCGTGCATCAGCTGCTTGGGTCCCACAGTTTTAACAAAAACCGGGTGCAAATAAAGATGCCAATGACTACTTTTTTAACTGGCCTCGACCTTCTAAGTGTTTTTACTTTCGTCCACAGAAAATTGGCGCGTCCGGTTTTCGCTTCTGGTCCACGAGACATCGTCGGTTGCCTCGGATAGGTTCTCCGCTCTAGCAATGATAGGATTAAACTCAACCCTGATCTCTCTGCCATGTTTATGATTCCCAAGAGCATATTCCATCCTGACCAACTTATGGCGCTTGCGTCTGATTGTCTGCAAGCATGTCTGCACTTTGGACTGAATGGCTGTTCACACACTCGTTGCTGGTTTGCTGGTTTGAAAGTTCTCCGCGCACAGCCAGTAGTTACCTGTCTACATATTTCCATTTTACGACTCTCGAAAATGCTGACAAAAGCATGTCTTATTACCGCACGGGTTGATGGTGGAAAGCACAACAAATTATACTCCCTACAATTAAAAACTAAATATCCGGGATTTCTGCGGAGTCCCTTATTTTATAAATTAAAAATTTTCGGAAGAGTTTGAAAGCAGCTTAAGTTCATTACTGGTGAAACCTTCTTGACGCTTTCCCGTGGAGACGTTAAAATGGCGATTTATTTTTGCAAACGGGGACTCAATGACTTACGTGCTTTGTCAACGGTAAGTTATCGCGGCTGTGAGGGTCTGTGAATAGGATGTGGCCCGTATAGAAAGCCCTTTTTGATCAGGGAAATCGCTATTCCACAGAGTCCCAACTTTCATTCATAACAAACCACGTGATGGAAGAGAAGGAAAACTCGTAAAAACCTACAGTTGGTGACCGGTTTCATGAAATGTTGGTCGAAATTCTGAAATGCGTTTTCCATTGGTAAGGATTACTTAAGTGGGATTATTATGTTAAATATCACGCGGTATAATCTCATAATATATCGGAATCGCCAAACTGTTGGCTTTTGAATGCGCTCCCGTACGACACCCTGATAAATGGTGCCCTAGTTGAAAGGTGACTACTTATGTAGTATGTATTTTTCGCACTTGTTTTAGATTGATTTATCAATTCAAACATATTTTATGCAAAACATACATAAAAGTAAGCTTTCGTTTACTAATTTGGTAGCACCTGACGTCATCTTTACAGTTTAAAGTTGAAGATAGGGTATATTTATGTTTTGAAAGTTTTCCAATTCCCGAGTAAATCTGAGCCAGATTAGCCGTTGTTTTAGCGTTTAGCGGTTTAAGTCTAAAATAGTTTATTTTCCGCGGTAGATGCGCTTGCACTCTATAAAAAATGACTACTTAGGTAGCATGCATTTTTCCTATTGATTTTCGATGGTTTTGTAAATTCAAGTATATTTTATGGAAAACATGCCCAAAACATGCTTTCTTTTACTCTTTTGGTAGAAAATCACATTGTCTTGATAGCTGATACCCGAAGAAAGTGTATATTTGGGCTTTACAAAGTTTCTAATTATGAGATTTTTAAGGCCGTGCGATGTGCGTGCATTCAGAACGGCACATGTTCGTTTGTCAATGCTCCTAATGAAATGCACAACACAATCCGGGTAGATTGCGAAATTTTAGGAACTCTATGTGGTACCTTCTTAAAGGCATAGAGGAATATATGATTTTCCCTACGCGGAAAGCGTGCATCTTGTAGACTGAAATCGCCAAACGCTAACGCAATGGCAGATCAGGCTCAAAATTATTATGGAACTGGAGAACTTTTTTAAAACCTAAATATACCCTTTTTCGGTTATGAAATATCAAGACAGTGTGATTTTCTGCCAAAGGAGTAAGAGAAAGCATATTTTGTGCACGATTTCTATAAAATGTATTTGAATTTGCAAGACCATCGAAAATCGGTAGGAACAAAATAGAAGCTAGATGGAGACCCGGCAGGCGTTGTTTGGAATGCGCACCCACAGAGATTGCCAACAATGGAGATGTGGCAGCACGACCAAGGGCAGATCCACACCGTGCCAGTTGGGATCTCAGATACCCACTTTTTCGTTTCTTGTTGTTTGAAATCCTGGTCAGTGTACGTTTTGGACCAGGGGGATGTAGTTGTGCGCATAGGTGCGGTTTTTTCGTCCTGCCAACCGCCTACAACTATGTCTTCTTGACTCTGTCTTGCCACCGGATGCAAGCGAGGCGGAGGAGAAGTACGATGAGCGCATCGGAAGTCTAATATCACTATAAACTCACCCACGTGCATTCATCGTTCCCACTCTCACCCTGCTTTCGAGCACGCGGTGGGCCTCGTCAGAATCGACAGACGAACTGCCACTTATCTCAACCTACATGCCTTCGCCTGGGGATATTGAGCCAGTCCCCGTAGAAACCGGGTTTATCCAATGTTCCCCAACATGACTACTGTCTTGCGCAGGCACTGTTTTCACTGCCGATATATCTGGCATGCTTCAAATGAATTGGGGTGTGGGTAAATAAGGGCAGTCAACAAATGTATGGGTATATTGATAGAGGACTATTTCTGTGCTCATTCAGCCAAGCATAACCGTAGTTCGGAGAAGAAAGGCAAATACGCGCACTCACACAGCGCAGGTGGTCCACAGAGCAGATCAGATGTAATTGAACCGAAATTCATCAAATCGGCCAATTATTAACGCAAAACTAGGCGAACACCGATCCAGTGGATTTCAAAGCAAACCGACTCCGGGTTGATGGCAGGGGTCAAAAACAAGCAACCGCATGCTTGGATCGCAGTCAGCTAGGCTATCATTACGTCACAGCGGGGAGTGCGGCTGTCGACATACATGCCGGTAGAATTATGCAGAACAACTTCAGGTCATTTCTGTCTCCAATGAACCAGTCACTATCTTGGCCGCCACCATCTGGAGCTAGAGACACAAACATGTGCTTGGATACAAGGGGTACCTGACGTAATTTGTTGCCGCAGATCGGCCACTTGTGCACACAGAACTAGGCGAACACTGATCCTGTGAATTTCAAAGCAAACCGACTCCGGGTGGGTGGCATGGGTCACAAATAAGCAACCACATGCCAGATCGAACTCGGTTAGGTTAGCATTGCCTGACAGCGGGGAGTGGGGCTGTCGACAGACATGCCGGTAGAATTATGCAGAACAACTTCGGGCCATTCATGCCTCCAATGAACCAATCACTGCCCTGACCGCCACCATCTGGAATCGGCAACACGAACATGCGTGCGAGCCCAGGCGCCCGTAGAGCGCAGATGGTTCGCAGACGGGATCCACCAGATGGGCAGCCTGGCAGGTGGTTGTCTTTTCGTGACTTCCGCCAGCTGTTCGGTTGCTTGCTTCAGGACGCCGATGCCTCGGCGTGCGTCAATTTTTGTATAGCCCTGTGGAGATTACATGGCAGGTAGTTGTGTGTGTGTGGGAATTTCCCGAAAGTGTGTCCGACTTAACATACTCCGCAAACTTAAGAGGTACTTTCCTCAAATAAGCCACAAGGGAGGGCGAACTTGACAGTTCCTTGTATGAGGGCCAGCTGGCTATAAAGACCACGTCACATTCCCTCATTCAGGAAGACTGTACCCTCCTGGATAACGCATACCAGATCCCCTGTATATTGGACATCAACCAGGAAGTTGCGGGGAAATTACTGTCACGTACTGAGAATGCGAGACTAAACCATAGGCACTGGGAGGATGAACGATAGAGGTCCCAGATTCAGGCTATTTTCAATCTGATGCTGTTACCTGGCTCTGTCGACGATGGCTTGGCGACTTGTATTATTATTATCATTGCCTCACAGTTGTTTCACAGATCTGCAGAAAAGTGACTTGTAACTATTACTAGTTTTTACGAGAATCCTGAGGTCACTTTTCGAATTGGGGACTGAAATAACACAATTCCGTCCATCATAAATATGTATGCGAAAGGCTGATTAATATTTATGGAAAGTCAAGTTGTCAAAAACGTGTCTTTGGTAATTATTCGTCAGGCCAATACACTTACATGAAGGAATGGAAATGTACAAAATTAACAGTGCTCATAGGTGTATCAAGGACTATTAAGTCATTAACACTCATCTTCTCCAGGCCGCCCGCATGACGAGGCCGGTGGGTTTTGTTTCTCAGATCTAGGGGAGTGGGGTAAGAGAGTTTTTGAGCGATGTTCTTGGATTGAGTACACGGAGTACCCATTACTGTAATTAGGGATTTGAGGCGGCATGTCATCATCCCTTGAGGTTGGCATTGGTCACGGCAGAGAGAGCGCTTGTTTCAGGGTTTTCTGACAGCATAACACCGGATTCGCCAGCCGTATAGCCACTGCCTCGGCCGTTGCTCGTATTTGTTGGCGTAGGCCTTTAGAGAAGCTTGTTGTTGTCCGATAGACAACCTGAAATGCTTCCTTGACTTCGACTCAGTGATCCGTATCGATTAAATGTGCAAGAATAGAACTCGAAATCGATCGGGTCTCAGCTCTGTCTAGCCAGACGAGCATATGTTCACACACCCTCCTTACTAGGCGTCTCGTTGTACGGCCGATGTATCCCGCTTCACAGGAACGAGTGAATGAGTAGATGCACATTGATGTGGCCTCCAACGGAAGTCTGTCTTTACGACTTTTTGCGTGTACTTCCAGTCAAAACATTAAGACTGTGGTTGATGTGATGGTATTTTCTTGCTGCACCGGCATTAAGGCGTTTATGACGACATGCCGCCTCAAATCCCTAATTACAGTGATGGGTACTCCGTGTACTCAATCCAAGAACATCACTCAAAGACTATTTTACCCCCCCCCCCTCCCTAGCTCTAAGGACCAAAAGCTTCCGACCTCGTCATGTGGGCGACGTGGGAAAGGTGAATGTTAATGACTAATAGCCCTTGAGACACCTATGACCACTGCTAATTTTGTACATTTTCATTCCTTCATGTAACTGTATTGGCCTGACGAAGAATTACTAAAACGCGTGTTTGCAAACCTGACTTTTCAAGTGTGACGTGGGCATACTTGCGGAACTATGTCAGATGACTAGAGCAGTGAGTTTTTATCATCAATTTGTTTGATGCCCAGCAACATATGTTTAATACTACTCCAGCATTGGTCTTTCCCGACCAAGTAGTCTGATGATATCTTCAAAAGGCAGACGAGAATATGATCACTTATTGGGCTTGTAGATTGTATCCCGCAAGCTGAACTGCTTCACAAACTCATTTTGTAAATATTACTGTTGCAAAAGCAAGTTTAGTTAATTTCGTTAACGTTTCGTGCGTTTGGGAGGCTATTGCCTTCAGTTACACTGCGTCGTTTTGAAGCACTTAGATTTTGCACCTAAGTTCCCAACAAAATCCACTGGGCTTGAATGTCCTGATGCTGAATTTAGAATGAAACAATGAAAAGCCCAAAATGACGGCTGACTAAATCACTTTTGGAGGCCATGTTGTCGCTGATCTTGAGAAGAGGGCATAACAATGAGCACGATGTGTGACTGTAGGATGAATAGCAAGAAAGATAATGAAGACTGGAGCTACTGTTTCTGGTGCGCTAGCGCTGGCATAAAAGGACCCGCACGTCAGCCCACCCAGTTATGGTTACCTGTAAAAAAACAGAATTTCCTCTCTCGATTAAGCAGTCGCTAGCCAGCAGCCTCACTGCCAACAGGAGGCAGAGGGCTGAGGTCCGACGAACCGATAACCCCTATGAAATTTTGCCCATTCCGATGAAAGCGCGGTGGCGTGACGATTACAAACCGTAACCTGTTGGTTAGAAGTCCAACACCTCCAACCACTGAGCCACGGGCTCGTTGTCCTGTCGGTTGAGATCTGGCATATACAGTGGTAGAAGGGCGCTCACCAATAGTGTTACGGAACCCACTCGTTCCGTTGTGCCTTATGGGCTCTCTCTCTTTGAGCCCTACCAGCAGCTGCACAGTTGCGCATGATATAGACAGAATGATAATACTGAAAAAGACAAGGGAGACTGGAGTGGCCACTTCTGGCCTACTAGCCGTCGTCAGCCAGCCATACCCAACCCAGAGGTGTGGAACACCTGAGACTCAATCCCACGACACGTTGTCTCGGTTCAGTGTGGACGTCGCCTGTCTGTCCTAGGTGTGCTTGCGTAGCATTAGATTATCGGACTATAATACATGCTCCCATTCCTACCCCAGCTGTGTCGCCGTATAACATGACTGAAATGGTGTTGTAATGTCTCTGGATGAGCAGACCGAAACTTTACTCACTCGCCGGAATTCGGTGTCACGGAGGAAAGCCCCTGTACATAGTCGCGGAGACTGTTTTGATTGCGACATATGTTTCTCAATATACGTTGACAAGTCGAATGCTGATGACACACTAAAAGCTGTTTCTAATGATGCACGACAGACTGCTGTTAGAGGCGTCCCAACGAGTGGTCTTTCGTTGCGGATATTGGGAATTGGGGTAGGGAATTTGGAGGAAATCGCCGAGGCGAGTCGTTTGACTTCTTGAGTATTAGGGACCCCCTCCAAGACGCCTCGTCTTTGAGGATATGGCACATGAACCTTACACCCAGAATATGACGCCTGGAACCGTTTAGACAAGGGCGACTGCGCTCCATTCGTCTGCTCTACAGCAATGCCAGCGACAGGGAACGAAACCCGTTAACCCCATCGTCCTCGCCCGCCGATCGAGTTTGTTGGGTTATGTGCTGCGCCGACTTGAAGGCAAAATTGTCTGGGTCGGCATTTTGCCCAAATCGACCGTTGTCGGTGACGGCGTCAAGGTGGCCAACTGAACACGTGCATGGTAGCTGTGAAAGCTGTCCTCGCACAGCTATCTGGTCCTGTTCTCTTTCGTGATGCCGTTGAGTGACGGAGTCAGCTGTCGGGAGTACAAGTGAAGAAGTCCAATTCAGCTTTCTTTGCCTTTGTGAGTCAGCCTACAGCCAAAGACAAAAAGGGAAGGAGCATATTATTACTCATAGTCGAAATGGTGGAGCGTTTGGCACTGTCAAGTGTTTTTCCGTTGCCTTCAATTTCGTTTCCATGCCCTCGGTAGCAAGTTTGATAAAGGTACGTTTCCCCACGATGTGATTGTGTAATGTCTTTACCGGGACTCCACGTTAAATTGTAATTTCCCCAGTTAATCCACTTGCCGGGCCATATCACTAGACACCAGTTCTACACGATCCAGCTTACTCCATCCGCCGTTTGGCGGCGAATCGATTGGTAAGTCCCGACTGGTAAATCCACCTGCTGCTGAGTTTAATGCAAATCATTCTGATGAAGTCAAATTCGGGAAACGCGCAATTTTGATTATTCATCGGCAGGTCTGCACAGCAATATGATTAAGTTACAGTAGAGTAGTTAAAGTCAAGCACAGCCCACGAAACAGTGGTCGTGTTTGGGCAGGGCTAATGACGTCTGGACATGTCGGAAATCAGGTGCAATTTCGACCTAGGTCTGTCAAGGGCATGAGGGTGAGAGGGAAAAATAGTGGGAGGCGAGCATCTGCCAGTGAGTTGCTGTAACGCGACGTGGCAGGATGCGGTTAAAAACATGTGAGGACTAACTCGGCCAGGGTACCTTGATGACGCGAACCAAGGCCTTTTGCGATCACAAGGTTGGGTTGGCTAACCGTATGGGAGCCGTCAAATTCTAGCTCTCGTGCATAGCACACAACCAGCTCATTGATATCTCTCTTCGATCTGATTGGTCCACTCGAGATCATTGGAGTCCACTGCAATTGCCGGATTTCAACTCCTCTCTGCACTGGGCAAATATTCAGAGATATGATTTTAGAGTGTGAGAATAGCCAGGTCCCAACTTTTCTTCTCCTTTTTTCCATTCAGTCAGCTGTATTCACTGTACAGATCAACCGTAGTGCACACAGGTTTGAAACACTTGTCGCGAAGATGAGTCACAGGCTGCTCGCCACGGAAGAAACGCGTGCTTGAGCAACAGCCCGTGTGTGTGTGCACATCGCGGACGCGGTCGCGTAATCAAAAGGGGCCTCGGCGTCACCCGCCGCCGCCGAGGGTAAAGTGATGCCGGTGAAATTTACATCAGGACTCCTGTGGTCGCAGCTGCGTAAGACGAGACCCGTGTAGAAGTCGAAGCGGGTATTCGTGTGTGCGTGAGAATGGCGATAAAGATTTAGTTTAAGCAGAAGGAGATAACGACACAGACGCGGGAGACTGGGATATCCATTTCTGAAACATTATCCGTCGTCAGCCAGCCATACACAACCTCAGGTTTGGGGGCACTCGAGGTTTGATTCTGCGTTAGTAAGTCCAACGAACCAACCACTGGGCCGTGGACTCGTTGTTCTGTCAGTACACTCGCCTATTAGGCAATAGGTACATCCATCTTCCGGGGAGCGGGCTGGGGGCGTTCCTTTTCCACTGTCCCGCCGGAAGGCGGGGAGGCACACACACGATCCCTGCCTGTTGGCTTTATTGCAAACGTCGTTTATTACCCATATACTACTTATAAAGAACGTCAAGCCTTGCGAGTATTTCGCAAATACATCGCTGTCTCGTTTTAAAATCGCGCATTAAAAAAGAACGTTTTCTTTCAATAACAAGTCCTTTTAGACTGTAGAATGTGCCTGAACATTTTGATACTTAACGTGAGTTTGCAGAATTTTAGCACAGAAAAGCAACTTTTTCCCAGGCATCAAATTTAAACCTTGTTTACTTACGCTTTCAGATGCAGACATGTTTGTTTATTTTTGTTAGGGAACTGTGTTTGCCTTCATACGAGCAATCAAGATGAAGACGATGCCTACCACAAATAATATGGCTTTTGTGATTCGGCAACAAAATCACATCTGACGGAGACAACGCTTTGGGGTTATTTTATTTTGGATTACACAGTGATTATCAAAAACAAATGATTGCTTCTGATGAATTCTCATCGGGCCATCACATTTTTGTGCTAACAAGAGCGGCAGGTGGACACTATGGTTGGATAATAAGAGGTAGACAGTGTCAATTTAGTTAAGCCAAACTGTTCCACAAATCTTCGCTGCAGAAAATATCTGGGTATCAGTCTCAGCCGACTTCATTCAGCAAGACGAAGGCAAGGAAAAGTTAGCATCTCGGACCACCTCTATGTATGATAGTAGAGGAGCGCTGACCGATCGTGTTACGGAACTCACTCGTCCCGTTGTGCCTTAGGGCTCTATCTCGAACCCAACCATCAGCCGCATAGCGGCGCGTAATATAGACAGAATAACATTACCGACAAAGATAAGCAAGACTGGACTGGCCATTTCGGGCTTATTAGCCGATCCCCAGGTGTTCCAGACTTGGGGTTGGGTATGACTGGCTGACGACGGCTAGTAAGCCAGAAATGGCCATTCCAGTCTTCCTGGTGTTTGTTAGTAATGGTATTCCACCTATATGTATATTTGCTCCTTTACATGCTCCTGTGGACGAGGTCTCAGTGGTTGCACTGTTAGGCGCCTATTCGAAGATATATTTAAACACTTCCCAGCATGGTTGAGAGGGGGCGAAATTATGAGGATAAGCAACGTCCTCGTACGTGTGGTTGATTCCAGACATCGCATAGACCGCAACGAAGCCCTTCGAACGATTATAATTTCCCACCTTCATCTTAAAACCACAGAGCCTTCGTCTACAGCAATAGCGGAAGCGGCCGCAAACAGGTTACGCAAACCGGTCTTGTGCACACAGGAGAACTTCGTGAAGGTTCCGCATTGTCTTGACCAACGGTCAGTTCTCCGCGCCCTGCTCCTCTCCACCCACCCACCTCTTCCTAATCCTTTCTCCATCCGAGAGTTGATTTCGACGATGCCCACTGTGTGTTGCGCGGAAGGGTGAGAGCAGGGACGGTGACTTGCGCGTGAATTAGTTTAAAGTAGCAGTAGACTTGCGCAGAATCTACCACACCCTCTCCACTTCCGCCATGTGGACCTGGTGTCATGACCTAGTCAAGAAGACCGGGGGCGGGAGAGGCCGCAGATGGCTGGCACTGGGAAAACACGTACCTAGGCGTACCACCACATTCCCTGGTCCACGACAGACACTTGGCCAGGAGTTTCAACAACAACAAAAGGAGGGCGGCAGCGATCCTAGCTGGCGCGGTGGGAGCCTGCAAATGGGCGTGCCACGAAACCCTGTAGGTTGGTATTGTTGCGCATTCCCGACAACGCCTTCCGACTCCGGTGTGGTTCCCGCGCTGGTCCAGCACATTTACTGCATGACCAGTTTTAGGGACCCAACCCTACCAACACTAATTCTAACATTAACGGTAACCTTAACTGTAACTCTAATCCACTCCAAACCCACCTGTAATACAGGGAGATCCATATTTCCTTGCTCATTTAAGTTCAGTAGAAGAGGCTAGGTCTCTAAACTCTCCTACAAATCTTGCGATAACGAGTTGCATTGGTCTGAGGATGTTTAAGCACGTTATGGAGGAGTCGCTATATACTGGGAAATTAATCATACAGTATGCAAAAAAACTAAAATTCAACGACCTGCGCATTTTCGAATTCATATTCCAGTCCAAACATCGCACTATAAAGACAAGGGTAACCAGCCGATGTTTCGGTCCCAACGGAGTCATGAAAGAGGAAATACGTACAAATATTTTAGGGGGATCGGAAACCTCTGTTCCTAAAATGATTGAAAGAAAACAGCAAAACTGCATAAAGTGATCAGAAGTGGACAGAATTTATATCAAATATTAACGGCTGTTTTGCAGGAAATAGAATGATATTGTTCTCCCGAGTTGTTGCGATATGTAATGACGTGTTACCGTTTCATCCGCTAGGGCGCTGGCAACCCGTGCTTGCCTTTCGCTGTAAAAGTAAACATTCCAACTTTAGTGAATTTGCTGTTCGAAGAACTTGACAGTCACAAATTTGAAAAATCGCATCTTCCGGAAAATCCGTCTTTTGTCGTGCCTTACTATTGCGTTTTACTAAAGGGAGGTTACTCTTAACACGGAGCATGCATAAGAGACGTTGATCATCGCGAAAGACGACGTCCACCCCGTCCAACACAGGGTGCTACCGTGGAACACACGGTGGATATCGTCGGAATCGACGGTCGAATTATTGAGTGTGTGCGTGTGTGCATAAGCATCTGCTATGCCTTGATCAGTAAACCATGGCTCTGGCAACCTGGCGTGCATTGGCAGTTCTCTAGCACCTGATTCTCTGTCGGTAGATGCGTTGGCGCTCCCGCTAGGTATACGGGTCGTGACCACGGCTGCCCAATCCTCCTCGTCGTCCTTCTGACCCGTTGTGGTGCTGTTGTTGTTGGTGAAAAATCCTGATCAGGTGTTTGTTGTGGATCAGGGAATGCGGTGGAACGCCAAGTTGAGGATCCGTCCGAGCCATCCACCTGCGGCCCCCCTCGTCTCCGGTCTTCTTGACTCTGTATTCACACCGGGCTCAGGCAGGGGAGGAGGAAATAGTGTGGTTGATGCGGCGCTGGTCCACCGGCACTATAAACCCCCACGCAAGTCACCGTCCCGTCTCCCACCATCTGTTGTTGGGCGCACGGTAAACATCGTCGGCATCGACGGTCGAATTATTGTGTGTATGTGTGTGCTTGCGTAGGCATCTGCTATGCCTTGGTCAGTAAACCATGGACCTGACAGCCTGGTGTGCACTGGCAGTTCTCTAGAATCTTGTTCTCTGTCTCCGGTCTTCTTGACTATGTCCTGACGCATCCCATCTCTCCGCACTAATCTAGAGTGGGGCTGCCCGTCTCTTCTTATCCTCCCCGTATTCGCCACCCCACACTTCTGGCGAATATTATTGAATTCCTCTTGTTACCCAGATGTTTTATTGGCTAGATCGCAGTTGGTAGCCAGGC
>CACRXP010000378.1:255871-267309 GCA_902702965.1 Spirometra erinaceieuropaei | reverse complement strand
GGTATAATCCCATAATATATCGGAATCGCCAAACTGTTGGCTTTTGAATGCGCTCCCGTACGACTTCCTGATAAACGGCGCCCTAGTTGAAAAGTGACTACTTAAGTAGTATGTATTTTTCACACTTGTTTTAGATTGATTTATAAATTCAAACATATTTTATGCAAAACATACATAAAAGTAAGCTTTCGTTTACTAATTTGGTAGCACCTGACGTCATCTTTACAGTTTAAAGTTGAAGATAGGGTATATTTATGTTTTGAAAGTTTTCCAATTCCCGAGTAATTTTGAGCCAGATTAGCCGTTGTTTTAGCGTTTAGCGGTTTAAGTCTAAAATAGTTTATTTTCAGTGGTGGATGCGCTTGCACTCTGTAAAAAATGACTACTTAGGCAGCATGCATTTTTCCTATTGATTTTCAATGGTTTTGTAAATTCAAATATATTTTATAGAAAGCAGGCCCAAAACATGCTTTCTTTTACACTTTTGGTAGAGAATCACATTGTCTTGATAGCTGATACCCGAAGAAAGTGTATATTTGGGCTTTACAGAGTTTCTAATTATGAGATTTTTTAGACCGTGAGATGTGCGTGCATTCAGGACGGCACATGCTCGTTTGTCAATGCTCCTAATGAAATGCACAACACAGTCCGGGAAGATTGCGAAATTTTAGGAACTCTATGTGGTACCTTCTTAAAGGCATAGAGGAATATATGATTTTCCCTACGCGGAAAGCGTGCACCTTGTAGACTGAAATCGCCAAACGCTAACGCAATGGCAGATCAGGCTCAAAATTATTCGGAAATTGGAAAACTTTTTTTAAAACCTGAATATATCCTTTTTTGATTATCAAATATCAAGACAATGTGATTTTCTACCAAAGGAGTAAGAGAAAGCATATTTTGAGCACGATTTCTATAAAATATATTTGAAGCATTTTGTCCCTGGTACGAAGCTGAAGTAGGCAAGAATGGCAGGATTTATTGGTACCAAAAAATTTTGCGACGGCTCCTCAGCTGCGTCCTGTCGCTTCATAAGAGAGATAGCGAGTGAGAAGAATACAACAGATTTGAATTCATGCAGAAAATCAATGCAGAAACAGCAAAGTCGGGGTTTTGGTTAAAGCTAGTTAATCAATAAAGTTAACAACTCAAACACCGTAGGCCAAGAAAGTGAAAAAGGGGGGAACGTTAAAGAGCAATAAGGGGAAGGAGAAAGGGAAAATCATGGAGCTCGAGGCTACCATGGCAATGTTAGATTAACCACGTGTTCCAATTGTTTACAAAGATCTGGTTTCACTCGTCGTTTATAGGCCGCCTCCAGGTAACGCAATGTCCGAGTTGTTCGTGCCCGAACAAGTACTCGGAAGGAAGTTTTGGGGTCGACGGAGTGACCACTATCAAGCAGGTGTTTCGTAATGGAAGAACGCGGGATTTTATTTACTTGTCTTAAGAGCCATCTGGGCAGGTGCTCAATAGACCTGGTTACCAACTGCCTTTGCGTGCGCCCAATGTACTTGCATCCGCAAGTGCATGTGAATTCAAAAACACAATTTGAAGTGGCGTGCATTGGCAAGGCATCCTTTGCCCGTGGAATCGGAAGTGGCTTAGTAGGACTGCATAATGCTAGTTCGGCTGCATTGTATGTCCTTTCAGTGGCGGAACGTAGCCGTCGTTTGATAGTACTTAAAATTTTGTCGCCCTTAAAGGGAAAAGATATAAAGACGGGCTTTTTCGGAGCTGAATGCTCTACAAATTTTGGCCTCGTAGAGTTGCTGTACTTGTGTATGAACAGTGCGGGATATCCTCGCTTAAGTAGAGCTTCTGTGAGGCGTGCAAATTCTGCATCCAGTGTGTCATTGGAGCAAATGTTCCTAGCCCTTTGGAAAAGAGCGTATACCAAGTTACGTTTCCATTGTGTAGGCACAAAACTCAAAAAATGCAAGTAATGTCCCTTCCAAGTATTCTTATGGAAGACGGAACGTCTTATAGAACCATCTTCCTGTCTAAACATAAGAACCTCCAGAAAGGATAGTTGGTTATCTTGTTCCTTCTCCATTGTAAATTTGATCTTTGGATGCAGCTTATTCATAGTAGAAAGCAGTTCTTCAGCCTCCTTAATGTCCTTAACAATAGCGAAAACATCATCCACGTATCTTTTGTAGAGTGGCAACACATTCAATTTAGCGGACACTTTTTCTTCTAGATGACCCATAAAGATGTCAGCAAAGGCAGGACAAAGGGGACTCCCCATTGCCACTCCATCAATTTGTCTATATAATTGGCTATTAAACAGAAAGTAAACGTTCTTTGTGCACAATTTTAATGCGTCTCGAAGTGTTTCCGGTGGCAGACGAGTTTCTGATTCATGGGCGCATATTATGTCTATTGTCTCATCCAGTGGTACGTTATCTCTCTTATGAGGCGACAGGATGCAGCTGGGGAGCTGTCGCGAAATTTTTTGGTACCAATAAATCCTACCCTTCTTGCCTACTTCAAATATATTTGAATTTGCAAGACCATCGAAAATCAGTAGGAACAAAATAGAAGCTATATGGGAACCCGGCAGGCGTTGTTGGGAATGCGCACCCACAGAGATTGCCAACAATGGAGATGTGGCAGCACGACCAAGTGCAGATCCACACCGCGCCAGTTGGGATCTCAGATATCCACTTTTTCGTTTCTTGTTGTTTGAAATCCTGGTCAGTGTACGTTTTGGACCAAGGGGATGTGGTTGTGCGCACAGGTGCGGTTTTTTCGTCCTGCCAACCGCCTACACCTATGTCTTCTTGACTCTGTCTTGCCACCGGATGCAAGCGAGGCGGAGGAGAAGTACGATGAGCGCATCGGAAGTCTAATATCACTATAAACTCACCCACGTGCATTCATCGTTCCCACTCTCACCCTGCTTTCGAGCACGCGGTGGGCCTCGTCAGAATCGACAGACGAACTGCCACTTATCTCAACCTACATGCCATCGTCTGGGGATATTGAGCCAGTCCTCGTAGAAACCGGGTTTATCAAATGTTCTCCAACATGACTACTGTCTTACGCAGGCACTGTTTTCACTGCCGATATATCTAGCATGTTTCAAGTGAATTGGAGTGTGGGTAAGTAAGGGTAATCAACAAATGTATGGGTATATTGATACAGGACTATTTATGTGCTCATTTAGCCAAACATAACCGTAGTTCGGAGAAGAAAGGCAACTACGCGCACTCACACAGCGCAGGTGGTTCACAGAGCAGATCAGATGAATCATAAGCACTTCATTGAACCGAAATTCATCAAATAGGCCAATTATTCACACAAAACTAGGCGAACACCGATCCAGTGAATTTCAAAGCAAACCGACTGCGGGTTGGTGGCAGGGGTCAAAAACAAGCAACCGCATGCTTGGATCGCAGTCGGCTAGGCTATCATTACGTCACAGCGGGGAGTGCGGCTGTCGAAATACACGCCGGTAGAATTATGCAGAACAACTTCAGGTCATTTCTGCCTCCAATGAACCAGTCACTATCTTGGCCGCCACCATCTGGAGCTGGAGACGCAAACATTCGCTTCGATACAAGGGCGTACCTGACGTAATTTGTTGCCGCAGATCGGCCACTTATGCACACAGAACTAGGCGTACACTGATCCAGTGAATTTCAAAGCAAACCGACACCGGGTGGGTGGCATGGGTCACAAACAAGCAACCACATGTCAGATCGAACTCGGTTAGGCTAGTATTGCCTGGCAGCGGGGAGTGGGGCTGTCGACAGACATGCCGGTAGAATTATGCAGAACAACTTCGGGCCATTCCTGCCTCCAATGAACCAACCAAGGTCCTGACCGCCACCATCTGGAATCGGAAACACGAACATGCGTGCGAGCCCAGGCGCACGTAGAGCGCAGATGGTTCGCAGACGGGATCCACCAGATGGGCAGCCTGGCAGGTGGTTGTCTGTTCGTGACTTCCGCCAGCTGTTCGGTTGCTTGCTTCAGGACGCCGATGCATCGGCGTGCGTCAATTTTTGTATAACCCTGTGGAGATTACATGACAGGTAGTTGTGTCTGTGTGGGAATTTCCCGAAAGTGTGTCCGACGTAACATGCTCCGCAAACTTAAGAGGTACTTTCCTCAAATAAGCCACAAGGGAGGGCGAACTTGACAGTTCGTTGTATGAGGGCCAGCTGGCTATAAAGACCACGTCACATTCCCTCATTCAGGAAGACTGTACCCTCCTGGATAACGCATACCAGATCCCCTGTAGACTGGACATCAACCAGGAAGTTGCGGGGAAATTACTGTCACATACGGAGCATGCGAGACTAAACCATAGGCACTGGGAGGATGAACGATAGAGGTCCCAGATTCAGGCTATTTTCAATCTGATGCTGTTACCTGGCTCTGCCGACGATGGCTACTGGCGACTTGTATTATTATTATCATTGCTGTGAGGATAGTGGCCTCACAGTTGTTTCACGGATCTGCAGAAAGTTAACTTGTAACTATTACCAGTTTTTGCGAGAATCCTGAGGTCACTTTTCGAATTGGGGACTAAAATAACACAATTCCGCCCATCATAAATATGTATGCGAAAGGCTGATTAATATTTATGGAAAGTCCAGTTGTCAAAAACGTGTCTTCGGTCATTCTTCGTCAGGCCAATACACTTACATGAAGGAATGGAAATGTACAAAATTAACAGTGCTCATAGGTGTCTCAAGGACTATTAAGTCATTAACACTCATCTTCCCCACGCCGCCCGCATGACGAGCTCGGTGGGTTTTGGTCCTTAGAGCTGGGGAGGGGGGTAAAATAGTCTTTGAGTGATGTTCTTGGATTGAGTACACGGAGTACCCATTACTGTAATTAGGGATTTGAGGCGGCATGTCATCATCCCTTGAGGTTGGCGTTGGTCACGGCAGAGAGAGCGCTTGTTTCAGGGTTTTCTGACAGCATAACACCGGATTCGCTAGCCGTATAGCCACTGCCCCGGCCGTTGTTCGTATCTGTTGGCGTAGGCCTTTAGAGAAGCTTGCTGTTGTCCGATAGACAACCTGAAATGCTTCCTTGACATCGACTCAGTGATCCGTATCGATTAAATGTGCAAGAATAGAACTCGAAATGGATGGGGTCTCACCTCCGTCTAGCCAGGCGGGCATATGTTCACACACCCTCCTTACTAGGCATTTCGTTGTACGGCCGATGTATCCCGCTTCACAGGAGAAAATGAATGAGTGGATGCACATTGATGTGGCCTCCAACGGTATTCTGTCTTTACGACTTTCTGCGTGTACTTTTAGTCAAAACATAAAGATTGTGGTTTTTGGGAAGGTAATTTGTTGCTGCGCCGGCAGTAATGCGTTTATGACGACATGTCGCCTCAAATCCCTAATTACAGTGATGGGTACTCGGTGTACTCAGTCCAAGAACATCACTGAAAGACTATTTTACCCCCCTCCCCAGCTCTAAGGACCAAAACCCACCGAGCTCGTCATGCGGGCGGCGTGGGGAAGATGAGTGTTAATGACTGAATAACCCTTGAGACACCTATAAACACTTGATTTTGTAGATTTACATTCCTTTATGTAACCATACGGACCTGACGAAGTATTACCGTAAACACGTGTTTGCAAACTTGACTTTTCAAGTGTAACACGTGCATATCTGCGAAACTATGTTTGTTGATTTGAGCAGAGGTTTTTTATCATCAATTTGTTTTATGCCCAGCAACATATGTTTAATATTACTCAAGTATCGGTGTTTCCCGACCAAGTAGTCTGAGGATATTTTCAAAAGTCAGACGGGAATATGATCACTTATTGGGCTTGTTGAATGTATGCCGCAAGCTGCACTGATTCACAAACTCATTTTGTAACTATTACTGTTGTAAAAGCAAGTTTAGTTAATTCGGTTAACGTTTCGTGCGTTTGGGAGGCTATTGCCTTCAGTTACAGTGCGTCGTTTTGAAGCACTTAAATTTTGCACCTAATTTCCCAACAAAATCCACTGGGCTTGAGCACCCTGAGGCTGGATTTTGAATGAAACAATCAAAAGCGTAAACTGACGGCTGACTAAATCGCTTTTGGAAGCCATGTTGTCGCTGATCTTGACAAGAGGGCATAACAATGAGCACGATGTAGGACTGTAGAATGAATAGCAAGAAAGATAATGGAGACTGGAGCGACTGTTTCTGGTGCACTAGCGCACGTCAGCCCAGCCAGTTATGGTTACCTGTGAAAAAAAAACAGAATCTCCTCTCTCGATTAAGCTGTCGCTAGCCAGCAGCCTCACTGCCAACAGGAGGCAGAGGGCTGAGGTCCGACAAACCGATAATCCCTATGAAATTTTGCCAATTCTGATGAAAGCGCGGTGGCTTGACGATTACAAACCGTAACCTGTTGGTTAGAAGTCCAACGCCTCCAACCACCGAGCCACGGGCTCGTTGTCCTGTCGGTTGAGATCGGGTTTATACAATGGTAGAAGGACGCTCAACGATTGTGTTTCGGAACTCACTCGTTCCGTTGTGCCTTACGGGCTCTCTGTCTTTGAGCCCTATCAGCAGCTGCACAGTTGCGCATGATATAGACAGAATGATAATACTGAAAAAGACAAGGGAGACTGGAGTGGCCACTTCTGGCCTACTAGCCGTCGTCAGCCAGCCATACCCAACCCAGAGGTGTGGAACACCTGAGACTCGATCCCACGACACGTTGTCTCGGTTCAGTGTGGACGTCGCCTGTCTGTCCTAGGTGTGCTTGCGTAGCATTAGATTATCGGACTATAATACATGCTCCCATTCCTACCCCAGCTGTGTCGCCGTATAACATGACTGAAATGGTGTTGTAATGTCACTGGATGAGCAGACCGAAACTTTACTCACTCGCCGGAATTCGGTTTCACGGAGGACAGTCCCTGTACATCGTCGCGGAGGCTGTTTTGATTGCGACATATGATTCTTAATATACGCTGACAAGTCGAATGCTGATGAGACACTAAAAGCTGTTTCTAATGATGCACGACAGACTGCTGTTAGAGGCGTCCCAACGAGTGGCCTTTCGTTGCGGATATCGGGAATTCGGGTAGGGGATTTGGAGGAAATCGCTGAGGCGAGTCCTCTGACTTCTTAAGTATTAGAGACCCCCTCCAAGACGCCTCGTCTTTGAGGATATGACACATGATCCTTACACACAGAATATGACGCCTGGAAGCGTTTAGACAACGGTGGCTGCGCTCCATTCGTCTCCTCCACCGCTATGCCGTCGACAAGGAACGAAACCCGTTAACCCCATCGTCCTCGCCCGCCGATCGAGTTTGTTGGGCTGTGTGCTGCGCCGACTTGAAGGCAAAATTGTCTGGGTCGGCATTTTGCCCAAATTGACCCTTGTTGGCGACGGCGTCCAGGTGGCCAACTGAACACGTGCATGGTGGCTGTGAAAGCTGTCCTCGCACAGCTATCTGGTCCTGTTCTCTTTCGTGATGCCGTTGAATGACGGAGTCAGCCGTCGGGAGTGCAAGTGAAGAAGTCCAATTCAGCTTTCTTTGCCTTTGTGAGTCAGCCTACAGCCAAAGACAAAAAGGGAAGGAGCATATTATTACTCATAGCCGAAATGGTGAAGCGTTTGGCACTGTCAAGGGTTTTTCCGTTGCCTTCAATTTCGTTTCCATGCCCTCGGTAGCAAGTTTGATAAAGGTACGTTTCTCCACGATGTGATTGTGTGATGTCTTTACCGGGACTCCACGTTAAATTGTAATTCCCCCAGTTAACCCACTTGTCAGGCCATATCACTAGACACCAGTTCTACACGACCCAGCTTACTCCATCCGCCGTTTGGCGGCGAATCGATTGGTAAGTCCCGACTGGTAAATCCACCTGTTGCTGAGTTTAATGCAAATGATTCTGATGAAGCCAAATTCGGGAAACGCGCAATTTTGATTATTCATCGGCAGGCCTGCACTGCAACATGACTAAGTTACAGTAGAGTAGTTAAAGTCAAGCACAGCCCACGAAACAGTGGTCGTGTTTGGGCAGGGCTAATGACGTCTAGACATTTCGGAAATCAGGTGCAATTTCGACCTAGGTCTGTCAAGGGCATGAGGGTGAGAGGGAAAAATAGTGGGAGACGAGCATCTGCCAGTGAGTTGCTGTAACGCGACGTGGCAGGATGCGGGTAAAAACATGTGAGGACTAACTCGGCCAGGGTACCTTTATGACGCGAACCAAGGCCTTCTGCGATCACAAGGTTGGGTTGGCTAACCGTATGGGACCGGCAAATTCTAGCTCTCGTGCATAGCACACAACCAGCCCATTGGTAGCTTTCTTCGATCTGATTGGACCACTCGAGGTCATTCGAGTCCAGTGCAATTGCCGGATTTCAACTCCTCACTGCACTGTGCAAATACTCGGAGGTATGATTTTAGGGTGTCAGAGTAGCCACGTCCCAACTTTTATTCACTTTTTTTCCTTCAGTCAGCCGTACTGACTGTACAGATCAACCGGAGTGCGCACAGGTTTGAAACACTTAAAAGGACAAAAAACTTGTCGCGAAGATGAGTCACAGGCTGCTCGCCACGGAGGACATACCTGCTTGAGCAACAGCCCGTGTGTTTTTGTGTGCACATCGCGGACGCGGTCGCGTAATAACAAGGGGCCTCGGCTTCAGCCGCCGCCGCCGAGGGTAAAGTGATGCCGGTGAAATTTACATCAGGACTCCTGTGGTCGCAGAGGACGAAAAGGCTGTGTAAGACGAGACCCGCGTAGAAGTCGAAGCGGGTATTCGTGCGTGCGTGAGAATGGCGATAGTGATGTAGTTTAGGCGGAAGGAGATAACGACACAGACGAGGGAGACTGGGATATCCATTTCTGAAACATTATCCGTCGTCAGCCAGCCATACCCAACCTCAGATTTGGGGGCACTCGAGGTTTGAGTCTGCGTTAGTGAGTCCAACGAACCAACCACTGAGCCGTGGACTCGTTGTTCTGTCAGTACACTCGCCTATTAGGCAATAGGTACATCCATCTTCCGGGGAGCGGGCTGGGGGCGTTCCTCTTCCACTGTCCTGCCGAAAGGCGGGGAGGCACACACACGATCCCTGTCTGTTGGCTTCATTGCAAACGCCGTTTATTACCCATATACTACTTATAAAGAATGTCAAGCCTTGCGAGTATTTCGCAAATACATCAATGTCTCGTTTTAGAAATGCGAATTAAAAAAGAACGTTTTCTTTCAGTAACAAGTTCTTTTAGACTGTAGAATGTGCCTGAAAATTTTGATACTTAACGCGCGTTTGCAGAATTTCAGCGCAGAAAAGCTACTTTTTCCCAGGCTTCAGATTTTAACAATGTTTACTTACGCTTTCAGATGCACACATGTCTGTTTATTTTTGTTAGGGAACTGAGTTTGCCTTCATTCGAGCAATCAAAATGAAGACGATGCTCACCACAAATAATATGGATTTTGTGATTCGGCAACAAAATTACATCTGACGGAGACAGCGATTTGGGTTATTTTATTTTGGATTACACAGTGATTATCAAAACAAATGATTGCTTCTGATGAATTCTCATCGGGCCATCACATTTTTGTGCTAACAAGAGCGGTAGGTGGACACGGCGGTTGGATACTAAGAGGTAGACAGCGTCAATCTAGTTAAGCCAAACTGTTCCACAAATCTCCGCAGCAGAAAAAGTCCGGGTATCAGTCTCAGCCGAATTCATTCAGCAAGAAGAAGGCAAGGAAACGTTAGCATCTCGGACCACCTCTATGTATGATAGTAGAGGAGCACTGACCGATCGTGTTACGGAACCCACTCGTCCCATTGTGCCTTGGGGCTCTATCTCGAACCCAACTATCAGCCGCATAGCGGCGCGTAATATAGGCAGAATAACATTACCGACAAAGGTAAGAAAGACTGCACTGGCCATTTCGGGCTTATTAGCCAATCCCTAGGTGTTCCACACTTCGGGGTTGGGTATGACTGGCTGACGACAGCTAGTAAGCCAGAAATGGCCATTCGAGTCTTCCTTGTCTTTGTCAATAATGTTATTCCACCTCTATGTATATTTACTCCTTTACATGCTCCTGTGGACGAGGTCTCAGTGGTTGCACTGTTAGGCGCCTATTCGAAGAGATATTTCAACACTTCCCAGCATGGTTGAGAGGGGGCGAAATTATGAGGATAAGCAACGTCTTCGTACGTGTGATTGATTCCAGACATCGCATGGACCACAACGAAGCCCTTCGAACGACTATAATTCCCCACCTTCATCTTAAAACCACAGAGACTTCGTCTACACCAATAGCGGAAGCGGCTGCAAACAGGTTACGCAAACCGGTCTTGTGCGCACAGGAGAACTTCGTGAAGGTTCCGCATCTCCATGACCAACAGTCAATTCTCCGCAACTTGTTCCTCTCGCCCTCCCACCCAGCTCTTCCTAATCCTTTTTCCATCCGACAGTCGATTACGACGATGCCCACTGTGTGCTGCGCAGAGACGATGACTTGTGCGTGAATTAGTTTATAGCAACAGTGGACTTGCGCAGAATCTACCACACCCTCTCCACCTCCGCCATCTGGGCCCGGTTTCATGACCTAGTCAAGATAACCGAGGGTGGGAGAGGCCGCAGGTGGCAGGCACAGCGGAAATCCGCGCCTGCGCGTGCCGCCACATTCCCTGGTCCACAACAGACACTTGGCCGGGATTTTCGACAACAACAATGGGAGACGGCAGCGATCTCAACTGGTGCTGTATGAGCCTGCAACTGGCCCTGCCACTACACCCCGAAGGTTGGTATTTGTTATGGGTCAGCATCCCCGATAACGCCTGGACTTGCGCATCTGCCGCATGACCCGTTTTAGGGGCACATCCCATCACTCCGCATCTCCACTAACCATGGCCACAAATCTAGAGTGATGCTAACCGCCTCTCATTGTTCTTCCCATGTTCGCCACCTCACACTTTTGTGAAAAGGCGAATATTACTGAACGAGTGAGTTCCGTAAGAACGATCGGTGAGCGCCCCCTACCATTGTATATTCCCGATCGAAGACCGACAGGGCAACGGGCTCGTGGTCCAGTGGTTAGAGGCGTGGATTTCTAACTAACAGGTCGCCACTTCGAGCCGCGGATGTCCCACACTTCGGGGTTGGGTACGACTGACTGACGACGGCTAATAAGCCAGAAATGGCCATTCCAGTCGCCCTTGTCTTTGTCGGTAATACCATTCTGCCTGTATCATGCGCTACTGCGCGGCTGCTGGTTGGACTCGAGAGAGAGAGCCCGTAAGGCACAACGGAACGAGTGAGTTCCATAAGAACGATCGGTGAGCGTCCCTCTACAATCATTATGGAATTCTTCTTGTTACCCATATGTTTTATTTTGCATCGTTATCAAATAAATCTACTGGCCCGACGAGAATTTAGCAAAACAGGCGCCTGTCAGTCTTCTGAATTC
>CACRXP010000378.1:193291-213660 GCA_902702965.1 Spirometra erinaceieuropaei | reverse complement strand
ACCGCAACAGCAACTACCCCTACTAATGTTGCCACTACTCTTATTACTACTACTACTACTACTACTACTACTACTACTACTACTACTACTACTACTACTACTACTACTACTACTACTACTTCTACTACTACTACTACTACTACTACTACTACTACTACTACTACTACTACTACTACTACCGGGTATTGCTACTGCTCCCTATACTTCCTTTAAATTTTCGGGATTTTCCAGAAAGACCTGCGACAGTAGGATGCCCACTTCATAGTTCGTAGTTCGTTTGGGCTTTTTCTTGCCAAATATCCGTATAAGGTTCAATGGGGTGGAGCTAGTTCCTTTTTTCTCTCTCTCTCCTCATGTGTTCCTCCCATTGAAACTCTTGTTCGCTCCTCCTCTCGGCTCTAAGAACGTCTGACGGCGGTGGTAACTGGAATGCCGTTAGGGGGGTGGGACAGGCCAGGAACTTCTGACAGTTGTCGAACACTTGCGTGTCTTGTCATGCCTGTCGCTGAGACCATCTCTCCAGAATGCCTCTTCAACTGCCAGTGTTTCCACTTACCGTCTCTGTGCTAAAGACGGCGACAGAGGAAGAGGTAGAGAGAGAGTGCTTAAACTGTTGTTTTCTTCCCCCCGACCCATTCAAAGTCTCACCTGGTGGACGATTTTTTACAGTACTGCAGGCGTCCCGTCCCTCGCGATGCGGTCCTTCTGGTTGCACCGCAGCCACATGCATAGGTTGGAATGCTCGGACGGGTGAGTGAGGTGGACACTTCTAGGCATTGCCAATAGAAGCGAAGAGCCGAGTCCCAGGAAGTAGTCTTGAAGAAGGAGACACGATCGCCCATTCCATACTCCGTACTGAAACTTCGCCTAGGCGGAGTAACAAGCCATGCGGGGAGCGCAGAGGTGAACACTCTTACCAACACCGGGGTCGATGCGTCAGATGTTCGAGCAATCATCACGCCAACATTCAACGCACGTGATGAAACTGCAGCAATTATCGACTCGAATGGCGGCCATCAAGCAATGATCACACCAAGTGCGACAATCCCGGATGAAGGGGGGAGCCGTGAACGTCCATAGGTATGCGGTAGCATGGCTACTGCATCCTATAAATACCGCAGCCCCTTGTGCAACAACCACCCGTTTCTGCTCTTTTGTCTCTGATGATGGATTCGAGTAGGAATCCGAAACGTCAGGCTAATAAAGCTCTTGTCCCGGCGATCGTGTCTCCTTCTTCAAGAATTCTAGGCATGTTTCTGTGACAGCCACAAGGACAGGCACTCAAATCGGCTGCTAGCCTATGCCCCAGTTGACAACAGCACGCCATTCATTCATTCATTCATTCATTCATTGTTTCTTTCTTTCTTTCGCGCTCTCTGTCTCTCTGTCTCTCTCCCTCCCCTGTCCTAATTCGATCTAAGGGGTAATGATCTCGAACAAAATATCGAGTAACCGTCACATATTCGCACAAATTAACAGTTTTATAAAACCAAATTATACCTTCCTTCGAGCATGAAATTGAAAAAAGACGTAATTTTCTGCTGAATGAGAAAAAGAATGGGCTAGATTGCAGTTGGTAGCCAGGAATGGGGAAGCGGACGGCGACCTTAACCCTAATCCTAAACTTAACCCTAATCTCAACCTTGAACTTTAACCTTTAATCCTAACGGCAACCCTAACCCTAATGGAGATCGTAACCATAACCGTAGCCCGTAGATAGAGCCGTAGTTGAAAAACCTAACCGTAATACTGAAACCTAATCGTACGCTCAAACCCTAACCGTAACCCGAAAACCTAAGCTTAAAGGCGTAACCCTAAGCCGAAAATCGGAAACCATTAATCGCTACCTTAATCCTAACCTCAAACGTAAAAGGGAAGCCAGATGGGTTAGATGTGATTATGGAGCCCCACAAAATAGCCTCAGTAAACAAACGCCCCGATAACTGTGATACGAGTTCTGGCTACCAACTGCGATCTAGACAAGAAGAATGACTATGTTTATGCATTTTTTCATGAGCTATAACTGAATCTTTAAGGGCACATCAAAATCAATGACAAAATGAATGCTACATAAGTAGTCATTTTTTACGGAATATGGCTTTTGGATGCTACCGGAAAGAAGTTAGTTCGAAAGCCGACGTCCTGCAGTAACTGAATTATTATAGAATAATGCTGCAGGATGGCTGATTTAACAACCCTACTTAATTAGTCTTTTCGAAACGGAAACGCATTTCGGAACATCTGTTGAGATTTCATGAGTTAGCCCACATACTTTATTGTCTATCCACCAACAGTCCTAGATTAACTTAAGACAGCAGGCCGTTGGAAGGCATAATATCTAAAATTTGAACGACCGACAACTCACATATTCAGCAGCATTTTAAAGACACAATTTGACCGCTCAACACCGCTTTCAACCAGATTGCACGGTTGTTACATGGTTATTTTATGATTCGCACTTACAAATATGACCTTAACTGCACCTCAGGCATGTTGTTTTGATGGGTGGACGGCCGTTTAAGCATGACCTCATAAAAACAGTCTACTTAGGTCAGGCCAGGCAAACGGGGCGACCAAGCAACCGGTTCGCCTCAAATGTTTAACACTGTTGAAAGCACGGCTTTCAAACCTTGTGTCACACGGAGGAGCCCGGTGGTGGGAATAGCCATCGTGATGAACAGGAACGCCGTCTTCCTGAGTTCTCATTTGCATGTGAAAGACAGCGGTTTCACTTTGTTCCGTTCAAACTCACAGCAAAAAAGCCCTGTGTTGGGGAAAATCCGAAAATTCGAGTTAGGATTTTGAATAATATCAAGAGCCTGAATGTGGAAACGCGGTAGATACGAAAGGCAGACATTATTTTTACGTATTTGTCTCAGGCAAAATGAGAAAAAAAACTGAAAATGGTTCTGAGAAATTGCCATTTTCTGTGTATTAAGCGAGCTTTTCTTCAGAAACTTATTGTGTGTTCTTTGGCGACGGAGGAGTCAGCTGCACGGCATAGTACCTTGCAGTGTCAGTGAATAATTTTTGATTTTCGTCGTCCTCAAACGACTGTCTGGGCGGATTGGTTCTGCATTTTTGTCCACTAAAACCTTCCAAAATGACATATTTACCGAAGGCATTTACAGAAGTAGTGAGTTCTTGGGGGTTTTTGCGTACACATACCCGTTTAGACTCACCAAACATGAGGCCAAGTCGCCTTAATTAAAGAAACGTCCACAACACAGGTCTGCGATGAAAGTACTGTTGATCAATTGGGAAACCTTCTCCGATACGTTACTCCTTTAAAATGATTTTTTTTTCAAACTAATTTCCAAGTACTTCACTATTTTACATGGTAAAATGATGGAAAGAATAGAACTCTTTGGTTTGCTTTTCACTTCCCTGAAAATTACTGGTAATATTTTGTCAAAAACGAAATAACTCCCATTTCTATTCAAATTAAAACTATTGTTTGTTGCCTTTGCTTACTTACAGGCATCGTTCTGTAATAAGATATGCCATCTAACGTCTGCTACAGATGGCAAGAAATGTTACCCGGAATTCTGATATGCGTTTTTGATTAGAAAGGGTTGCAGTATTGATTATCGTTCAACAAAGCCCTAAGATATCTCAGTTACGTAAGGACAGTGGCTTTCAACCGCACTTCTTTTCGGCCGTATGCGAAAACTGCATTCGTTAAAATGAATACCTGAGGTATATGCATTTTCCCGTTAGTTCTCCATGCCCTCATAGATTGGAATGTATGTTATAGAGGACTTACACAAACATATCCTTTCTCACACTCACTTGCTACAAAATCACGTTTTCTTTAAATCTCATGCTAGGAGAAAGATTACATTTGGGTTTTGAATGGCTTCTAACTGTGAGGCTTTTTATGACCATGAAACGCCCTTTTAAATAACATCGTTTCTGTGTCTTTATAAATGCAGTTTACGAAGTGTAAACCGTTGTTCATCCTCATTGCATACTTTAATGAACCCCATATGGTATTTTCTTAATGGCCTAGTGGAATGTGCTCTTTTACCTGCATGGCATGCTTAGATGTTTTCGACCGTAAGACCTAATCACATGTGCAAGTACGAATTGGGTTCAAAATTATCCGGGAACTTAACAACTTTTAAAATCTAATTACACACTTTATTTCAGTGCAAAATTTTAAGAAGGCTGGCCTAATGCTAAGTAGCTGTGAGAAGGAATACTTTTACACGCTTTTTCTGTAAAAAATATTCGAATCTATAGGAGTATAAAAAATCGATTGGAAGGATGCGTACGAGTTAAGCAGTTATTTTTTTTACCGAACGCTGATTCCGCAAGCGGCCGACAAAAAGTGCATTTGAAAGCGTCTATCCTAACGTGACAGAAATGGTTTTGAACAATGCTGTAACCCTTTCGTGGCCGAAAGCGCATTTCATGCGATTGGTCACTGAATGCTGATATTCAAATTTCGCTCAAAACTGCTGATGTTGTGCTGGTTCCACTCGTAAATTATGTAGGTCGAAACAGCCGAGATGGATGGAGTGCGACTTCTCTAGCTCATTCAGATTGACGCATTAGAGGCGGCAGTAGACAAAGGTGTCAGAACACACAGGAGACGCACTTTCTGCCCACCAACACAGCTACTACAGTTAGCATGTGTTAAGCTCCGCAGATGTTCGCACCCGAAGTGACGGCAGTTAAGTTGCCGGCATTAGAGTCGACAGTTGCCGGGGCTCTACGATTCGACTCTCCGGAAGCCACGTTCACCGCGCACACTCCCCGCGTGCCTAATTACTCCGCGTAGACATTCACATCACCGAATAGGGAAAGGGGTCATTGTGTTTGTTAATGAACTGCGGGCCGGAGCCAATTTGTCGAGTCATTATCCTGCCCATTTACAGCATCAGTGTTGAAATCGCTTCCATTAACGTCTCGGATGTGAGTGATCAAATCATTATCGCACCCCTACACTACGACCGTCGTCACCACCGCCGTGCGCCTGGCAGCATGACTGGCGCAGCGAGGGTAACTTGCGCGCGAGTTAGATTACAGTGACAGTGAACCTGCGATGCATTTACCGGACGGTCTGCTCCCTCACCCACACGAGGCCGGTGTCCAAGCGGTGTCAAGACGACCGGAGGTGGGAAAGGGCGTAGTGGCTGACAAAGCAGAAGCCCCCCCCCTATGCATACCGCCCACGCCTCGCCCGCGAACGATGGACTGGGGTTTCAAAAACAACAGAGGGATGGCTCGGATTCTAGCTGATTGGGAGTGCCATAGAGACCACATTCAGAAGGAGCCATTGCAGTCCGGCTTTCCGTCCTGAGAGGAGGTTGGTCCACTCTGCTCTTAAAGAATTAGACAAGGGTTGCCGCGAGTACGCATGCGCTTCTCTTGACTACACCGCCGTCTTCAATATCGTCCCGTGCCCTCTTCTTCTTACCAAAACATCTGCGTGCGGCTCTCCAGGCTGGGTCGTCTCTTGGCTTAGCGGTTATTTTACTTCCTGCACTCAATTTGTCCAATCTGGCAAGCGGAAATCTATGATCCTTCCCAATGACTGCGGTGTTCTTCAGGGTTCCATTCTATCCCTCACCTTTTTTCCCTTCACACCGATGACCTAAGGTCCCCTAGTGACTGTCTTTTGGTTAATTATGCTGATGATGTGGTTGTTGGACACCCTCTCAGAAGTCAGACACACCTCCAGTCTCTAAAGGATGGCATAAACCATGCCCTAGTATGGTCGGAGGAAGGTGGTCTCCTAATGAACAACCAAAAATCCGTTCAGTGTATTTTCCGATTGCGGTCCTCTCCTAGTCCTGAATCCCCCGACATACTTCCCAACGAGGTCTCCTCTTTCAGGCACCTCGACGTTACTTTGTCCTCAAATCTTTCATTTTCCCTCCATATTGAGCCCCTATTTACTAAAGTTCGTAAAGTTCTTTATTGCATACATCGTTTACGTTCCTACCACGCACCGCAACCCTTAGTCTGGCGATTTATCGATGGCTGCATTCTTCCTCTTATCCTATACTGTTTTCCTGTCATTTTTCCTGCTTTGCTTAAAAAGATCTTTTAATTTTGAAACGAGTGCTCCGCATGCTCTTTTCTGCCGCTGATGTTTCTTATCCCTCTTTGGTCGATATTATCCTCAAAGATTTCAATACGGGTTAGCAATTTTCTGGTCGGATTATAGATGACGTTGCCCACCCCTTGCATTCTGATCTTATTTCTGCGAAGTCTTCCCGCCCGATGCGCCGCAGCTTCTGACTTCTGTCTTTTCGCACACAGCCTTCTGTATTGCCATTCCTGGCGCACTATCTTACGTGCAAAGAGACCGAAATACAGAAGCTAAGACTTGAACTATCCTCATAATAATCGTTTCTTTTGTGTTAACTTTTGACTCTTGAATAAACTGTTAACTTATTTACTGCTCATAGTGAATGGAGCCAATTTTTATGCTGCAAATTTTGAATCTACGACTTCAAAATAAGGCGACTTCCTCTCTTCTCCTCCTCTCCTGTTTTATCCAGCCAGTTGACAGTCCTCCAGTCCATCGCTTTTAGAGTGCCGTGATAGTTTACAAGCGCACCAGATTGTTTATAAGGAACATACGCTGGGTCCAGAGTCACCTCACTTACTCTTCCCTCACCCAGATAGCAGCCCACAGTTCGACTTGGATTTACTACCATAAAAGTGGGTGGGAGGGGCAGGCGGCACCGACTCCACTTAGTGCGGCATGAGCATGCAACCTGGCCTTCTATCGCATCCCAATGTTGGCAATTGTTATGGGTGCGCGTTTCCGATTACGCCTACCGTACTCCGATATAGCTTGCCATGCTAATCCAGCGCATCTACTATTTGGCTCGTTTTAGGTGTACGGAGGAGGAGGAGGAGGAGGAGGAGGAGGAGGAGGAGGAGGAAGTGGAGGAGGAGAGTGAGAGGAGGAGGGGGAGGAGGAGAGAGATAGAGATCCTGCATTAGATCCTGCGCATGTCTTCTATCACTATAAAATAATTTACGCGCAGGTCACGGTCTATGCTCCCACCCTGCTGTGGAGCGGACATCGTTGAAATCGACGACGGGGCTGTCGTGTCGTTACGTCCTGCCAATACCGCGAGTCTGCTACTCCTTTCTGTTACTGCCTCTGAGGAGGGATCAGAGTGCGAATTCAAAATGTCGGGTGAGCAATGTTTTTGTCTGGAAATCGAAGCTCCCTCCTCAATTTCTCTGTTTTACAATTGTGGCGAAACTCAGTGAAACTCGTTTCAGAGACGCCAACGATCGGCTGAAGGACTCCAAGCACAAAGGAGCAGCCAAAGGTGCCTGGTTTACGGGGAAGGTGGTAGTTGGGGTTTTACGGGCGGGGCCCATGTATGCATAGAAGAATGGCAAAATAAGTGTAGATAATTGGTAAATTCGTTTTTTCGGATGGCAAAGGTTTAATGCATTGACATACAGCCATCGAAATTAAGCAGGACAATCAGAAAATAAACATTAAGTGTCTACAGCGATTGCTTCTCAACTCTCTGAGCAGAGATCGTTGTAGATAATGCTCCAGACTGTCTACAACAGACGACCCAAACTTGTACGACGAAACACCAAACCGAAATAAATGTGCCGGACTAAAACCCACTTAAATAAGTATAGTCTTCGTATGCTACAGATGCTTGGGGACCTTCACCCGATTCTTTCCTCAAAGACATCTAACACTACATCTCTGGATTTAGTTATGCTTACACACCTCTCGAATCGTAGTTTTTTATGCTGCGCTGAACTTTATAAAATTCCAAATGGTGGGATAGATGTTGGGCTTAACCAATCCGATTACAGGAGCGGATATATTTTCTCCTGTTTTATCTTGATGCTTTATCAAGAGCCTTCGCAGGCGGTCGCACCTAGACAGAGGTGAGGTCAACAAAGACAGGGAATGAGCATCTATCAATCGACCATACATCAGTCTTAGGCCCAGATTTTTCCAGGCTTGAACCCGTGTTTGAATAGAGCAGATTTATGGGAGAACTACGGAATTTCTCTTCGCCATTTACAGAAGACTTGTGCTCTGAGAGCCAACAAAGTGCAATCGACCCTTCCTGCAGCTAGAGAGGTAGTTAAATGGTTTTTCTACATGACTCAAAAGGAGAATTAGCGAAAAATTGACAAGAATAACGTAAACAACTTATTTCCTCCAGAATGCCTACACAGTTAGCACCGCAGAGAGAACTTGTTCCATTTCGGCTTGCATTGGGTGCTTGTATACTTCTTAGATTGTTCACTGGGATATTTCGCGGGTGTTTGTTTGTTAGTGACCTCTAAAACCGGAGGGTTAAGACGCCTAAATGTGAGACGTCAAGAACTTCGGTGTCTACCCATTCCAATGAAGAGTACTTAACGTGACAGTGAGTTGGGAAAGTCAGCGTTAACCAACCTCAACCAGCCTTACACAGGAGTAACGTTTAATGGTCGATGCGGAATGACGTGAGATTCTCCGTTTTACCTGGGGACTGAGAATCTCCAAGCCATGCATAGCGTGGTGCTTAGCAATCAATAATCGGTCGTCCTCAGTTGACTTTGGCTCTGGGTTCAGTCTCATAGCCTGGTAGGTGATGGCCAATAAGACAGAAGCAACTTTAATCCAATGAATGCTTACGCCGCGTTATTAACGCAGACGGTAGACTAGACGTAAACAGGTGTCGTTTTGAAGCATTTTGTCCCCGGTACGAAGCTGAAGTAGGCAAGAACGGCAGGATTTATTGGTACCAAAAAATTTCGCGACTGCTCTTCAGCTGCTTCCTGTCGCTTCATAAGAGGGATAACGAGTGAGAACAATACAACAGATTTGAATTCGTGCAGAAAATCGATGCAGAAACAACAAGGTTAGGGTTTTGGGCAAAGTTGGCTAATCGATAAAGTTAGTAACACAAACGCCGGTAGGGGAAGAAAGTGAAAAAAGGGGAAAAGTTAAAGAGCAAAAATGAGAGGAGAGAGGGATAATCATGGAGCTAGAGGCTACCATGGTAATGTTAGGTTAACCACGTGCTCCAATTGTTTACAAAGATCTGGTTTCACTCGTCGTATATAGGCTGCCTCCAGGTAACGCAATGTCCGAGTTGTTCGTGCCCGAACAAGTACTCGGAAGGACGTTTTGGGGTCGACGGTGTGACCAGTATCAAGTAGGTGTTTCGTAATGGATGAACGCGGGATCTTATTTTCTTGTCTAAAGAGCCACTTGGGCAGGTGCTCAATGGACCTGGCTGCCAACTGCCTTTGCGTTCGCCCAATGTACGTCGCGAAATTTTTTGGTACCAATAAATCCTGCCGTTCTTGCCTACTTCAGGTGTCGTTTTCACAAGAAAATAAATTCTGAGAAGCAGAAGCTTCCGTGGCCAAACAACTCGAATTTGCACATAAACCCAGAAAGGTAGGGAGGCATAAGAACTGCAGTATTCATGGCATGGGGCTGGTACGTGTAGAACGACAGGGTGCATTGAAGCCACTGGTCACTGGACGGTCATTGAGGGTTTTCGTAAATAGTGCAGGGATTAACGGACAGGACTCAGCCAATTCATGGATCAAAACTCCATTATTACCATCGTTGATAATAAAGTGGCAACTGATAAGCAGTTACCCGTGGCAGTGATCATCCGCCACTAATTTAGGAGCATTTACACAGTCTAGGAAGAGTATTAACGTGGCGTAGTGATGGGAGAAACCACTGCGTTAATCGAATGGTACGGATTAATAAATCACCAATTAGGTCGAATGAGGTCAACAGTTATTCTCACCGTTGTGACCTCCCGCGGACATTTCGACCTCATCGACATACCTTCGACTTGTGAATCTACGGTACAATCGCAAAAGTGAGTGCTGAACGGTTTATTCTCTCCCCCCCCTTTCTTGCTCCTCATTCCGACAACGCCCATGCTGGAGGACCCGATACTTTAACCGTTGCAAAAGAGTACACCAATCGCTGTCATCAAGGCTTCGTAGCCCAGAAGCGATGACATTAGAGCGTGATAAAGTTGGTGAAGTTTTTATGACAATCTGCGCGTGCCCCCAAGCTACAGCATGTGAAACATTTATTGCGAGGGACTACGAAGAATAAGAAGTCTAGCAGCCCATCCATCGTAAGGGATGGGAACCACGATAGTCCCATGGGGCGGACTCAGTGATGACTTGCCTGAATTCCTTTGTGGTGGGATTCACTTGCGCTTCATCCCAAATAACTAAACGGTAACAATCGGGAGATGGCACCCAAATAAATCTGTTACCTAGAAATAATACCTTTAACAGTGGACTCAAACCCCTTCAGGCTATATCAGCGGTTGCAGGTCTTCTTTCACGCACTACTTGGACTTTCCCCGACGGCCTAACATGGGCTGGCCGAACGAACATCGCAGGAGGTTACATGGACGATAGTCGCTGTTACCCAACCTTCCCCATCGTTACACACGTACACCTGAATATATACGGCAAACATTCGCATTATGGCAGTTTACTACAAAACAAAATCCCTTTTAAATAGGATAAGTCTGCACAACATGGGACAGGAACAGTTCCCAGGCATCTGTCAAAGACATGGCATTGAGGCCAAACCAAAGACGATACTGTACTTCGTCTAGGTGAACCCACACAGCTCGACCACATACAGGGTCTCCCTCGTGGAGTTTCCTTTTCAGTCTTCTCCAGTATGCCTCAATGGCATTGGTGTGCCGTCCGGTGGTAGGGTCCTTGAAGTTCTTTTAGCGGTTAACAGAGAAATGTAGATAACCTTCTGAGGGAAGACGATTATACGCCTTCCACTCGTCTGTTACCACTATACTGCCTTTGGCGACCCATTTTGTAATAACGGAACGGAGAGCGGGCCAACTTCCATCATTCACCTGTTCAAATAAGTCTTTCTGTCAGCTAGTATCGTACATCCCGACCAGCCACCACCCATAAAACCCCTATTACCGCCTGTCCCATAAGATAGGCTGCTTTGGTTAGGCGGTTTTTTGGGTGCCATCTCCCGATTGTTACCAACTAGACTTATTCCACAGCCACAGTGTTGCAATGGTAAGACGCATTCAACGTGATCACAACTTGGCGCAAATTAATCTCCTGACAAACTCAAATCGTTGTCTCTGTGTGTCACAGGTGAACCGACACCCGAACGCACACAAACCAGGCTTTGTTGAGGGCGTCTCGACGCCCACGCAACTGGGCGGGGGGGGGGGGTGGGTGCTACAAAGGCTTCGACAAGATGCAGCCGTTTGCTTATGACTGTCGTTCCAAACTAGGGCCGAGGTATTCCGTCAGCGGACAACCTTCCAATTCAAGAAATGCTTTCGAGCGCGTCAGAGGAAGGGTGCCACGGCTAAAACCGCACTCTCCGCCCACTCCCGTAAATAAATGGCCTGTGAGTGCCGATAGCACGCACCCCATATCTGCGTAAGAACAATTGAGTACTCACGCGATTTGGCTGCCGCCCGAACGACGAGCCAGTATAGTCCTCGTTCCGACGAAACGTAACAGTGGAGTAGTCCACTTGAGAGACATTGAGCGAGACCCTCGCATCTGCGTTAGGTGGCCGCAGAAGATTGACGAAACATGAGGATACCTACCACTTACTTACTGTAAGTGATAATCGGTGACGTAATGTGTGCGTTGATATTTGGTAGGAGTGTAGATGGGAGAATAAAGAAACAAAGGGGATATCGGGACCCGCACGCTTATGCCTCCGAACTTTCGATCTCACAAACTGACACGAAGGCGACAACCCAGAGAGTGCCGGGGGCGCGGCCTTGCAATGATATTAGGGAGTCTTTATCGTAGGTATGTGGGATCTTGAAACTGAACCCCCCGACTTATCCCTTCCCTTCATCGAGTGACAGCTTGTTGTTCTATTAAGCAGGCATATACCTATTTCCCCAAAGGATACTTTTCCTTCTACTTCCTTTGTTTATCCGAAGTAATAAACAAATCCATTGATTAGCTACGATTCTGAAGAAGACAAGAACTTGCGATTATTATTTGATTTAAATATTCAGATGCAAGCATTTCTCGTTTGTCGTTTGGATATGCTTTGAGAGAATTCCTTACTTGAAATGTTTTGATTTTTTTTAAACAAATGTGTCCCCTATCTCTGTGTCGCGTTGCAGGCTTGGCGAAGGTTTGGATAGGGTGGTGAAGACTTCAGTAAGTCTTTGTTGTCGCCCCTGGGGAACTGACTCGCGACCTACCACCGGTAACTGCACAGGATAGCTGGTACATAAGGACGATGTTCGAGTCGGACTGCGGGTAGTCCGCCTCTCTTAACAGCTTTGCTTCTGAAGATCGATTTAAATTCCAAGTTTCTTAATCTTAGGCGTACGGTATGACTGAGTGACCTGATTCATTAGTGTAAGATTCCTCTGCACGTGCCAAGCACCGGATGGTTTCTAAATACACTCATGGTGAAGGCTAACTTAGCCCGTCTCAGGTCCTAGGCATAAAGATGGAGCGAAAGTGGCTTTTCATAACTCTCCCGGTCTTTTCGTTACCAGGACCGAGTTTTGGGGAGGACCTGACAGTCAAATTACGTAAGATAATTTGTACTTTGGGAGGTTTATTTAGCCTTGAAGTCTTTTTTTCAGCGCAACTTTTCGGGAAACGCGATCGCTTTGAAGAAACTGTAGGGATTCAGTTAAGGTGAATAGAACCATCAGCAAACTATGTGCGTTCCTTGTCTTTGGGACTGTACTCTTAGACTACACAATCTGATTTGTCAACGGTGGAATCATTTTTCGCATAGTAAAGATACCCGCTAACCGGAAGTTCACTTTGAGACGTGAGCACAATATTGAATAATTAAGAGCGATTTGGATAACAATACCTCCTGATGGGGAAGTGTAATCTGACGTAAATGCCAGTTTGAGCGTCGTTGTCGACGATTTCTTCCGTGTGCTCCACAGCAAGTCGGAGCAGGGACGGTGACTTGCGCGTGATTTAGTCTATAGTGAATGTAGACTTGCGCAGTGTCTACCGCACTCTTTCCTCCTCCTCCTCCTCCTCCTCCTCCTCCTCCTCCTCCTCCCCCACCACCACCTCCCCCACCACCACCTCCTCCCCCACCTGGACCTGGTGTCAAGACAGAGTCAAAAAGACCGGAGGCGAGAGCGGGCGCAGGTAGATGGCACGATCGAGCCCGCACCTTGGTGCTCCACTCCACATCCCCTGATCCGCACAACAAATGACCAGGATGTCGACCAACAACATCAACAACAATGGGGGGGGGGGGGACGACGACAGGAGCCCCAATGTGCGCGACATACGTCGGCAACTGGGTCTGCCACCGCATCCCGAAGTGTTGAAATTTGTTATGATGTGCATTCCGATAACGCTTGCCAGAGTCCGATATGACCCCCGTGTTGGTTCAGCGCATCTACCATGCGACCCGTCTGGGGGACACAATCTGACGTAAATAAAACCGATTAAAGAGCCACTGACTCTGAATGATCCATTTCGTCAGCAGGCGTTATCGTAATGCTCATCATAATAAATCAACACTTTGGGGCGCGGTGGCAGACCCAGTTGCCGACGTAGGTCGCGTACATTGGGGCTCCTGTCTCTAATTCACGCACATATCACCTTGATGTGTAGCACACGGTGGACATCGTCGGCAATGACGGTCGAGCTATCGTGGGTCATCAGCACTCAGTTAAATGATTTTCGCTACAGCAAACTCTGGCATATCGAAGATCAAGCTAGGGATAGTGAAAAGGACAACCTTATCAATAGGCATCATTGCATGTCCCGTTACCCTGCCGATGAGTGCACTTCCGACGATATTGAATATTCAGAACGACATCTGGGCCCCCGGCTCAATGGTAGAATGTTCAACTGAACGTTAAGTGACCAAAGGTCGTGCTCGAATCCACGGCTATCCCAACCTATCTGACGACGGCTAAGAAGTCAGAAATAGTCACCACAATCTCTCGTATCTCTTGTTGGTGACTCTTTCTGAATCCTAAATGGCCGCTGGACTACTGCCAGCGAGGGCTCCAGATTTATATCCAGGACGCAACAGGACAATCACGTTCAGTAATCCGGTCGTTAGATAGGCGTGCTTGTGTCTGTCAAGTCTGTTGCAACAACAGGACGTGGATCGACGAGTACGAGCGTTTGTCTTAGACCGAAATCGCTGCATCATTCCTGAAACTTTTGACGTTCTTTCCACCAAAATATCATCTATTCGACACCTTGATGTTGCTCTAGCCGTAGATATCTCATTCCCTCGTCAAATTAAAATCCTTTATACTAAAATTCTTAAACGTGTCTATTACATTTATCGTTCACGTCTTTGCCGCACACCTCGAGTTTTAAGATTTTTAGATATCTGTATTCTCCCTCACATTTTTAATTGGTTCCCTCATATTTTTCCATGTCGCTTTAAGAGATACATTGGTTTTAAGACATGCCCACCGAATGCTCTCTTCTAATGCTAATATTCCTTGTGTCTTCTTATTCGATAAAATATTATAGAGGTATGTCCCAACAATCAAGCAATTTGCTCATCGAATACTGGAGAGTGTCATCCAACCCCTCCATTCTGAATCAGTTGCTGTAAAGTCTTTCCAACCCATGCGTGGGGTTTCGTATATTGAAGTATTCCGGTTGTCATTTGTGGAGACCCACATTGGGGCGGTACCATTACGCCAGGCTCAGGAATGCAGTGAGGATACATGTCATTGTCGGTAATACCATTCTTCTTTCATTGCTCCCTGCTCTACCTTCACGAGGCTGTGTTCTGAACGATATCCAGATCCTCATAACTGTTCTTGACTGGCTGTTTAAATTCGATCAGGGTGTCCGATCCATGCCCCCTACATACGGTAATTCACGCCCTCATAGACAGAAAATTCCTACAATGGGGACGGCAAACAGTCTCTTACACGACCTGACCATTTCGGACAAACTCCAACCTCAATCCAAACCCTATGCTCATATTCCAAAGGTGATTGGATTCTTACCGTCGTATCCTATCAGAAACGTAGGCTAAAATGTCCTTGCGCTCACAGAGTCGGGAAACTGAGTGTTGACTATAGATGTGATATCTCATGAAATGTTAACTGAAGTTATAAAATGTGTTTTCAATTAAGAAGAACTACCTAGGTGGGATTGTATTACAAATTGTCATGCAACATAGTCCACAAATATTTCAGTCACGCTAGGATCCCGTCTTTGAATGCGCTTGTATCTGGCAACCTGAGACATCTGTAGATACAACTTCACTTTATGGGAAACAAGGAGGAAACGATTTTTTATACTGATGGGACAACAGATTACGTCTTCTTCAAATTGCATGCACGACGAAGGGATATCTTTGGGTTTTTAAAGTTTGTATTCGAAAAGTTTTAAAAAATCGTGTAGTGTTCATTCATCAAGCATCCTATATGTCAGTTTATTAATGTTACATGTGAAGTCTACAACCTCTTCCACATGCACTGAATCATTTTATGAGCCTATATAAAGTATGCATGAGAGCATATAGAAAGGTGTGATTTTCCCTAAATGAAAAATATGTAGTTTGTAGTTTGGTAACTCTGAATGCAAGTGTAACAGTAAGTCGGGTTCAAAACTATTCGAGAATCGAAAGAGCTTTTTAAAACCGAAGGACATCCCTTTTCAAGCCTTAAATTTGAATTCAAAGTTATGCGTCAGTATGGTATTACCGACGAAGACAAGTCGGTAATAGCATACTGCCTATATCATGCGCCGCTGTGCGGCTGCTGGCTGGGCTCGAGAGAGAGAGCTCGTAAGGCACAACGGAACGGGTGAGTTCCGTAAGAACGGTCGGGGAGCGCCCCCTAACAGAGTTATTTGTCATTATATAAGTGCGAGAAACAATATTTAGATGCCTGTCTTCTGTAAAATATATACGGATTTATGGGCACCAAAAATAAGTGGAAAAATCAATATAAATTAAGAAATATCTTTTACAGAGTATTTTTTGCGAGCGGCCGCAAAGAAGCGCCGGTGTCCCGACGCGATTGAAGTATGTTTTGACTATGGTGCATGTCAATAAATATGACAGCCAAACTGGAGTAGTCTTCTTAGCTGAAAGCACGTTTTCGAATTCCGGCAAGCATTTCTACAGGTTACGCATCTACTGAAAGTATGCGGTCAAAGAAATAGCTTGACTGACCTGACTCACTATGTATGCGCAAATTCACAAAAAATCCCATATAGCTCGGAATTGGGCGCATATGATTCAACCGAGGCACGAATCGAATAATGAACGTCCTTCATTCAAATAAAAACCCAAAGTAGCCCGGCTAGACACACGAAAGTTCTTCACCTCCAACAGAGTCGTCGCAGCTTGGAATACTTTGCCTGAGGATGCTGTTATGTCGGGATCCGTAGACACTTTTAAACGAAGGCTAGATCAACATTGTAGCGCACACCACAATCACGCCGGACTACAGCCAACTTGATAGCCAATATTGACAATTTAGTGTTATGACGAAGCTACTACAAACATTCTAGTAACAGGCGTTTACATAATTTATTAATTTTGAACCACGTCGCACACCGCTGCTCGCATTCACCACGATGTCTGCAGACTAAAAAATTTTACTTCATTTCCCGTATCTTAAGTGTGCTTCAACTGTCTGCTGCATTTAATCAACAAACCGAGTTTATATACCTTTAAAGGCTGTTAACGCATGAAATTATGTGTTCATCTGTACAGCTTTTGTTATTCCCCCTTGTATTTCTTTCATGTTACTTCCTTTCCATTTTGTCCATATACTTTCTCTGCATGTAACCAATAGGGATTTCAAAGGTACACACCTACTTTCCCTGAAATACACCGATACTGACACGGACTAACTATTAAAAGTAATATTACGTTGGTTAAAAAGCATGATTTTCTTAAAGGAATTGGGAAGGCCGAAAGCGCGAATATTCATATATATAAAGAGAAAGCTTAGTTAACGGAAGTACATAATGCACGTTCACGCAGATAACTGAAGTACTGATTTGCACATCGGCCGTTTTAAGGAAGAATTTGTTTCCGGATTTGTGGAAATAGCGGGGTTTTTTACACCTTGCCTAATCTGAGTTGTGCGGACAGAGGAATCTAGGTTCGTGTTTGCGAAGGTTCTTTTAGTAAACCGTTCCCATTGTGATTAATGCCCTTCATTAGAGAAATATGCGCAACTGCATAAATGTGTTTTACGGTAATTACATCAATAGGAAACGCCCTGGATGTAGAGAAAACTGATATCCATCCAACAATGCATAGTCTTCATAAGGAAACTAATTTGCAAAAAACAAATTTTATGTAACACATTAGGCAGATGTGCAAAATGCACAGACTTCGAGGTACTGTGAACTGACCATCCGAATGTTTATTATCATGTCACTTCTGTATGTTTACCCACTGTTTCAGAAACAACAGGAATAACAGTAATCGGAAGGTGACGTGGCGACGCTTTTCATGTGATTTATAAGGTCCCATCGCACTATCCGAATTTACTGGACCAGCGCATGCTAACAACAGCAGAAGCGGTCGCCATCAGGTTACGAAAATTGACCCTGTGCGCTCAGAACAACCTTATTCAGGCTCCGCACCTAGAGTGGTCGAAGGACGACTAACGCTGCAACTCTCCCCGCGCCCTTCCCCTCTCACCCCGCCTCTCTGCTATTACCACCCATCCCTCCCCCCCACATTCTCACACCTCGCCCATGTTTTAAGACGAACTATAATCGGACTCTCTTATTACTGACATGGTTTCGCATCTAGGCCGTTCCATATAATTGTACTGACCTGGGGAGAATCTATCGAAAGTAGTGTATGCTCGCCACCTCGTCTTCCGATTACTTCCATAGGAATTTCCGCAACTCTAAAACAATCGAAAGGAACAACAGGTCTAATCCCTTTGCTGTTCCAACTGCCAAAGTTACTTTGCTGGCTGAGAGCTGGCTTGCCATATTGGGAGAATTGGAGCTCCCAGTGAGAAGCGTTTCTTTGGGGCAAAGGCAACCGCAGGAAACAAGTTCAGGTTACGCCTCCTTCCGGAACAGAGTCCTGAAGGTGGAGCGGCGAGACGTTGGAGTGGCCGTTGCATCCAGAAGGACACGGTAAGATAATTGTTCTGATACCCCCTAGAGTCTAACAATCGTCACGTTACTATGACGGTCCCACTCCCAGGGGGAGGTGAGGGAGGGTAACGGTAGGACATAGAACTCCACCGAACTGTCGCTAGACGGGGAATCGTGTTCTACGGAATTTTATCTTGCCGATGCAGGCCGATGCTGTTACTGCCAGTAACAGTTACTTCCCAGGGACCGAAACCATTGATCGAACCGCATAATTTTTTTTAAAAAAATTGTTCTTTATTTATTTTTCTGACCGACACACACATTTCAGCTGCCACATGAAGGCGTGCGACAAGATTTTCGGCAGTTCATCAGTTTGCTGTCTGGCGGACCGCCCCACTTGCAAAAACCTCCATTATCACCAATCGCATGTGACACGATCCACAGTTTACCTTCCGAATTCACTACGCCACCCCCTCCCCCCAAATAAAAATTCTTGACGATCTTAAGGACAAGTTTTACGATGAACTGCTCGTTCTCCTGCTAGCTCCACCGAAGGCGGACAAAGAATTATCCTCAGGGACTTCAATGACCCGGTACGTACATATGAGTATACATAAGCGGGGGAGGTAGATCCTCAGCGAGTCGACAGGCATAACTACAGCAGCCTCGGTTAGATGATAGTTGGTAGCCGTCATGACACCGCAAACTCAAAGCTGCCTGTCAATCGGGACCGGTGGTAATAGGGGCTATACGGGTGGGACAATTGAGTGAACGGGTAATTGGCGATTGTAGTATATGCTAGGAATTGACGTTCATGGGATAGTGAAAACCTAATTTAGATTAGGTGAAAAATACAAGGAAGGTATGGAAATAAGCAAGGAGACTATGAACGGTGTGTGGAATAAATGCATCCTAGCCTCAGATTGGAAAGAAAAGCAAGTGAAGGCGAACAACCAATGGAAAGAAGGCAACTGGTCCGAAGGTCATTCCGCAGTGTAAGCGATAGAACTGTATCCAATATAATGGACAGAAGGACACGAGAGTCAAGCAGCGGCACGCGGAACGCCACAACGCAAGCGGGGTAAGACTTTTATGCGAGAAACTGGTTTGGGCGGAATAGAAAATTCGCAAATAATGAGGCAGTCGAAAGCTACCTCTGCTAATGAAAGGTGATAAAGGGTAAGCCTCATTGGCATCGTTACCGGTGCCAATCCACCCAAGATAGTACCCCTACAATGAATGAGGCAGTCAAGAGCTACCTCTTCTTATGAAAAATGATGTAGGGAAAGCCTCATTGTCATCGTCACCGGTGCCCAGGATAGTACCTCCACAATGAATCTGGTACAAGTAATACAGCACGCATGCAAATGAGAACGTGATCATAGCTACTGAAATCAAGCCAGTAGGTACGATTGTGGGTTATGTGGGCACGGTTGCCAACTACCTCTTCTAATGAAATTTTACATAGGGTAAGCCTCATTGTCATCGTTACCGGTGAAAATCTGCCCAGGATAGTACTTCTAAAATGAATCTGATACAGGTAATACAGCGTGCGCGCGAATTTAGAAGCATAATGAGAACGCAATCACAGCTACTGAAATCGACCTAGTAGGTACCATTGTGGAATCTGTGGGCACGGCTACCAACTATCATCTTACCCCAGCCTCTTATGCTACATGCACGAGATGAACACCAGCTTCTTCTCACTGACATATTTATCCGCCTAAAAAACCAACAAAAAACGTTTTGTACCACTGACGGCTGCTGGACTACCTCCTTTTTAGAAGGTGAGATCGACGCGATATGTTAGTGACGAGGGCGATGTGCATTGCGGAGACCTGGATTGGCCAACATTATGTTATCTTCAACTTCAACTCAGCAGGCAGCCTGACGGAAAGACGGCGTCCAGTAAATTGCCTGATGTATCATTGGATATGGCTGAAGGAAAATGTGGACTATGAAGAAGTATGAGCTTTAGAAGAAAGAGGTGCGACCACTGGAACAAGAAGTTTATTGGCCTGACGTTTCGGATTATCGCCCCAAACCAATCATCGGAGACAGTAGCGCGTAAGTGCAACAATTAACGACTCGGACGCGGACTGACTACGCATCATCGCATCACTTACAACCCCCGGAGGTGACCGCGAGAGTTATTGTCTCTGGCGATGGGTCCGAGCAGGAATTCCAAACGTCTGGCGAATAATGCTCATTTCCCAGCGATCGTGTCCCCTTCTTCACAGCTGTTAATTATAGTACGCATATGATCCCACAGCAGCTAATTCCTATAAATATTGCCTTCTTTGTGCCTCCATTACCCT
>CACRXP010000378.1:162867-189231 GCA_902702965.1 Spirometra erinaceieuropaei | reverse complement strand
GTTCGAGTGAAAACTCGAGACGTCAGGCTAATAAACTTCTTGTTCCAGCGACCGCATCTTCTTCCAAACTGCACCCTCCCCCCCTCTTAGCTCTCATCGGCAGTGTGAACTTTAATCCGAAGAAAGTGCAATTATTGAGAGAGGACGCCGCTGGTAGAAAACGCGGCATTGCCTTTGAGGCCTTCGATACGCAAATCGGTGGCATCAGGGCTAGTATAATAACAGCGCTGGCAAAATCTAACTTTCCTTCTCTGAGACTGGCGGACTACGCGACCTGTGCGAACAGCAGGTCTGACATAAACAGGGCTGCCTTTATGCAAATACCGAATCCAATGGCGGCAAAGCCTGAGGGAAGTGTCAGCGAGCTGACCCGCTCGCAAATAGAATAAATCTGAGGATGTGCAGACCGCAGCGCTATGGAAAGATTTTTTGCGGCCTTCGAAGTTCCCCAAGCACAGAGGGAACCGATAAATCTGCAAAAGTTCCCACGGAATCTCCCTTCTTGTTATTACTCCCCAGATATTTATCCGCATCTGAGCCCCTAGGCAGGAGCAGGCTCTCGGTCCGGATATTTGGTGCAAACCCTGCAAACAGCGGTCTGCCAGCGGCCTGATGTTCTCGGCACATAGACTGAAAGAAATTAAGGTAAGACATGGGGATAGGACCCTCGGTAATATAGGCGTCCTAACTGCAAACCCTAACGATAGTTCGACAGTCGTTGCCGACAGTGTTCGTTATGTGCTCCACAGCAAGGTGCAGCAGGGACGGTGACTTGTGCGTGAATTAGTTTGTAGTGATAGTAGACTTGCACGCCATCTGCCGCCCTCTCCCCTCCTCCTCCTCCTCCTCCTCCTCCTCCTCCTCCTCCTCCCCCACCTGGACCTGGTGTCAGGACATAGTCAAGAAGACCGGAGGCGGGGTGGGGGAGCGCAGGTGGATGGCACAGTCAAGCCCACACCTTGGTGCTCCAATCCACACCCTCTGGTCCACATGGCAAGCCACCAGGATTTGGCCAGCAACAAAAGTTGGGAGGGAAGGGGGGGACAGGAGCCCCAAAGTGCGCGATGTACGTCGATAACTGGGTCTGCCACCTCACCACGAAATGTTGGCATTTGTTATGGTGCACAATTCCGATAACGCCTGCCAGAACCTGGTATGGCTCCCGTGTTAGTCCAGCGCATCAACCACGTGCCCCTTTTGGAGGGCACGTAAACCTTAACACTGACTGATACATCCCTGGAAATTAGCATAAGGCCACCGGTATAGGAGTGGGAGTTTCTATAGCGGTGTCTTGGCGAAATTATGGTCAGCCTCAAAATCCTCGCTGCCGATCCTGGGTCACTATCGGCAACGCCTGCAGGGACAAATTGGGCAAAGCTGCCTACTGGGGTCAACCCCCTACAACGTCATTTTCTTCGCCATTCTGACGGCAGTACATAAGGTCAGTGTTCACTAACTCTTATTCGTGAACGGCTAAAAGTTGAACGCCACAATCGAAGGGGACATGCAGTGGAACGTGAACCATATTTTCGCCGATTGCTCAACCTTCAGAATGGCCATCGGCTGGGACCAGACGGCAGCACGTACCGGCTGGCTTTAACTGAGAAATAGGACAAGGTCCTTGTAATTTTCTCTGGAACTCGTCCCACAACGGTAGGGGAATTCGCCTGGCTTGTGAGTGTCATTGCGAGCAACCTCAGGATCGAAACCCAGCCCCCGAGAGACTTTAGTGCTCAGTCCTGAATCTGTGCTACATTCTCTTCCTGAGAGTGTGTGCTGGACTGTTGGCCTGGCTGCGCTCCTATACCGTGGGCAGAGTTCCAAAGAAGAAGACACGATCGCCGGGACAAGAGCTTTATTAGCCTGACGTTTCGGATTCCTGCTCGAATCCATCATCAGAGACATAAGCAGATAAGGGTGGTTCATGCACATGTGGCTGCAGTATTTATAGGATGCAGTAGCCATGCCACCGCATACCTATGAATGTTCACGGCTCCCTCCCCTTCATCAGGGATCGTTGCACGTGGCGTGATGGTCGATATTCGCGTCGTTAATTGCTGCAATTTCATCACGTGCGTTGGATGTTGGTGTGATGATTGCTCGACCATCTGACGCGCTGACCCGGGTGTTGGGAAGAGTGTTCATCAGGGCGCTCCCCGCGTGGCCAATTTCTCCGCCTAGACGAAGTCTCAGCACTCTTCCTGAGTGTGGGCTGGACTGTCGCCCTGGCTGCGCTCCTATACCGTGGGCAGAGTTCCAAAGCTAAACAAGAAGTTCAAACTACTTTCACTTAAAGTGTCTCTGGTGAAAACAGGATTTCACACACATATCAATCATTCAACGAAGTTTGCCAGCGTCATTAAAACGAACAAAAATTGTGTGAGTATGTATGTTTTGTTAAGTCTTGTCACAGGAGAGCGTGTGACATGGGCACACGGGAATTTAATGCCACACCAAGCACTCTGTCCAATATCCTTCCTAGGTAGCCGACAGGATTGGACAGGCCACTGGTGCATGAGATAGAGCAGAGGGAATGAGGCAGTTCCCGGGAATCCTTTCGCTTGAATAACCGGCACATTTCGCACCACAAAAATATGACTACGAAGTACACAAAACCATGGCTTAGAAGACTGAAATATGACGAAATATCTAGGCCCGATGTAGGGCTGAGAGGCAGGCTGCATTGGCTCCCTGTCACCATGGCCTAGAAAAGCTGATGTCATGGAGTGAGATCTGCTGTATGAAATGAGATGTTAATAAAGGGGTAATAATGCAAATATTGTCAGCAAGACTTTGAAGAGGAGCACCGTCACGACAGCATATCTTAAGACCGAATTGCGCAAAAGGACCTCGGAGTATTCGTTAAAGTCGACTCCAGCGTAACAGCCCTCTTATGACGTATCGCAGACCCGATTGCCAATTTAAAAAGGGACTGTAACACATCAGTTAGCGCTCCTAAAACTCAGTCGTCAGTGAAATTCGTTGCCGACGTATTTCGTGCATTCCCCCACTGTGAGTATTTTCAAAAGGAGCCTGAATACCAACGTGCTAGACGTCGGTCAAAACTCCCCCAACTGCATCGAAAGAGACTGTTATATCGGTAAACGTACTACTAACTTCTTCTCAATAACTCTTTTTGTTTGAATCGAATTTAGAACATTGTCGGTAAGGGCGCTCGGATTATCGTGTGGTCAATTTTTATTCTAAACAATCGGACATGCCTTGAATTATCACTACACGCTAACGGTCATAGCCTAGAAGGTTACAGCTGATAGTATGACCTGGTGCTACTCGGGAGGGAGGGTTAGACCGCAATGGCTTCTTATTTATGTGATCAGAATGCCACTCTAATATGTGCGAACTTCAACCCCCCCCGTCCGCGTAGTGTTACAGGTCTTGCAATGTGTTACACATGTGAGCTGGCTGCTCAAATTTGTCAGCCGCTGTGCGCACCCACTTCCGTTAATCCTGACTTGTCTTACCGTCAGAATACGGAGGAGCTGGGAATAGAGTTGATCGATGCTAAGCACGGGTAGATTTGCTATCTTATGAAATCTTAACCGAAATCACGAACTTCAACAGGGTTGCTACAGAGTATAGTTTTCGCGGACGGCAGAAATGAGACCCATTCAATAGCCGGCATCTTGATTTGACTGAAATACCTTTGGATTCTGCGGCACAATGATTAATCTTACAACATTACTTAAGCAATCTTTCCGAGCCGAATACCCATTTCAGAATCTTGATCATCACTGCACGATATAGCGTGTCTTCTGTAATTATGCCACATTATTAACAAATTAATGCATAAGTATCTCTTGGGCCCTATCCGGGACACTTGTGCTTCTAGTCAAAACGCTGAAGACCCACTGAGCAGTTGTTTCAACGGACAGTGGTCAGCGCTTACATTGAGTCGTAAGAAATTGAAAATATCTTGTGCTGATTTGGCCGTATGTTATTATAAATGCCAGTTAATCTTCTCATATTCGCAAATGCAACTCAAGTTGTTAAAGATGGTTCGCACAGTGACTATCCGGACGTCCCATACAAGCATTGAGGAATCATCAACAATCGATTTTCTTTCAGCGCTTGACTTGTTACACCTCACTGCACGTTTTATGACGTACGAAATTCCTGTAAGTAATTATCATTAGCGGACCATCGGATACTGACGGCGGATAGTGTTATGATATCCTTTAAGTCAGTACCTATGGTGGAATTACTGTGCGCGTCACATTAAACACTAAAAGCAATGGTAAGTGCTAGAAGAAGTCCTCTCTGTGAGTGAATTTGCCTATGAGTTATAATCCGTTTAACTTCTTACCGAATGACTGACGTTTTGCTTGTTCTCGAAAAAATAAAATTAGTCGTCCAACTAGTTAGTTTGAGTAAACTCGAATACTATAACTTTACATCGTATCACTCGAACGTCTGATGAGCACTGTAAAGGAAGAAAGGTTAGAACTCACAACTGTTGCTGTATGGTGAAGTAATCTTTCGAATATGCCTGTAAAATTTTACGAGAACTTGGCTTTATTTGGGATAATTAGTGCGTTTTGGTGCCGCCTACAAGCGACTAGAAAGGTCAGTTATATGTGAGACGAAACTATCGAGCTCTCTCAGAAATATGTAACATTACGGCTGTTCTTCTGACATGTGAATAATTCTAGACGTAAAAAATGGATGTCTCAAGTAAAAACATCCGAGCGACAATCTATTGTGTCGTTTTGTTTCTCATTCTCCCGCTCAGCACTCTTTTGCATACTCCTGGAAGATTTTTACTTGCACATTTTGTTCATAATAAAATAAAAAAGCTACTTCTTTATTACACATAGAAACGCAGACATAGGCCGCAAACTCAAAATAAATTGTACATGCAATCAAAGCATGCAGACTACCTATATAATGCAGGCGGAATAGCAAATTTATGAACAGAATACAGACAGAGGACGCCAGGTGGTACTAGAGACACAGGTAGTGTCTTTAGAATCCTGAAATCACTGACCATATAACCGCACCGACTTGACAGAAATAGGCAATTAACTATGAAATCATTTGCATCAGTGCTTACCGTTCCTACGGAGCAAACCACACATAACGAACGACCAACCAAGATTTCCTCGCAGCGAACCGGTGCACGACCCGCGACACTGGGTCGGCAAAATAGTGAAAAGTGTACTTTTTCATTATCACCACATAGACACACCCACATAAAAAGCAGCTATTGATAAAATCAAGGTCAAGGCAGCCACGACCCCCACCTCCACCGGTTTCATTTTTCGCCAGTTGAATGGAAGACAAAAAATAACAGTTTGTCGCCCAAAAGGCGCCTCAGCAGGTCTTGCTGCTTGCCAGTGCTTTTAAGATGGCGGAAACGAAATTACGAAGTCCGGTGGAATTATTTGCCCGTGATGATCGCAAGCTGTTGGAATATAAGCATAAGAAACGCGTGGGGGACTACCTGATCGGACGATGCATCGGCAAGGGATCCTTTGCTACGGTCTACGAAGCCATGCACTCACCGACGGGAGAGAAGGTAAGCCGATAACTATAGTTTCATCATGAAAAGCAGCACTTTTCTGGACAAATAAAGGACCAGTGAAATTACTTCTAGTGCTCTGGGTGAAACTAAGGATGGCATAGAAAACTTACTACCCACCACGTGTGCCAAAAAGAGCCAAGCCCTGACAGAAAACCTGAGGCGCATTTTTAGATAAAAAGGTTGTACTTCTATGTGGAGGAACTTATAACTTCCTGCAAATAACGTGCTCACTCAGATCTTGCAATAAGTGATTTGTATAGGCTGGAATGTTCAATTTAAAGTCAGCAAGTACTGTTTGGCCGAACCATTCTGCCCAGGCTAAATTTCCTACACCAGGGAATTACGTGTAAACACCTAATTGTGCTTCAGGACAGTTATTGACGCAGAAAATTATCTAAATATAAATTGACGCTTGCATTGACAAAATTTCCGTATTTTCAATTGGCAAAATGCGCCGGGGCCATATTCTGCATGGAGACGTCCACTTGTCCATTATGTTAAACCAACAGATTCAGTGTACAGCGGTGGGTCGTATTTGAATGCAACTCAATTTTTTTCAGACGAATCTTCCTTACCATATATATATATAACGTGCTGGAAGATGGGCATCCCAAGAAACATAATTCGAAGAAGAATGGGTCCTTTGGGAAAATTAACAAACTTTATTTCGTAAATTTTCGAGTCTGGTTCCCCAGCTCGTCTTCAGACGTGTAGTAAGTGTGAAGAAACAGTCAAAATGTAAACAATGCCCAAAAAATCGACATTGCTCTGTCGTGGCTGAGGATGGGTTAATGCTGTGGGCTGATGTCATGTCTTGATTGGCTATTACCTTTTCCATTTCTCTTTGAGATTTGTGTACATGGTATCAAGATCGATGCGTCGACTGATGCATGAATCATCAGAGTGAATGGCCTCTAGGAATTCTCGGCCTTTCTTATATGGGCAGGAACCGACAATGCGTGTCTGATCCCAAGCGAATTTGTGCCCAGATTCAAGAGTATGCATGGCGATTTGCGATAAGTGGTCCCGCCTCTTCACTGCCAATTAGTGTTCATGTAGGCGTGTAGAGGCAGATTTTCCGGTTTGACCACAATACACTGCATTACAAGTGCCACATGAAATCTTATAGACTAATTTTTTTTATCCAAATAGCCAACCATATCCTTAGGGTTACAAGCTGATTGCTTAGCGTGGTAGTCAGTTTGTGAGCCACTTTCATTTGGTGCTTCCTCTGGTGTCTTTCAACGAGGGGCGCTCACCGATCGTTTATACGGAACTCACTCGTTCCCTTGTGCCTTACGGGCTCTCTCTCGGGCCCAACCAGCAGCCACACAGCGGCGCATGATATATGGGCAGTATGTTATTACCGACAGAGACAAGGGAGACTGGAGTAGCCATTTCTGGCTTATTAGTCGTCGTCAGCCAGCCGTATCCAACCCCGAAGTGTGGAACACCCGAGGCTCGAACTCGCGACCTGTTAGTTAGAAGTCTACGCCGAGGGAGAGAGAGAGCCCGTAAGGTACAATGGAACGAGTGGGTTCCGTAAGAACGATCGGTGAGCTTCCCTCTGACATTGTATATTCTCGATCGAAAACCGACAAGACAACGGGCCCGTGGTCCAGGGGTTAGAGGTCACAGGATCGAGCCTTAGTGGTTGAAAAAATGCTGACTGGCTGATGCCGGATAATAGGCCAGAAACTGGCATTTCAGTCTCCCTTTTCCTTGTCAGTTATGTTGGTCTCCCTACATATATGCAGTATGTTATTACCGACAGAGACAAAGGAGACTGGAATGGCCATTTCTGGCTTATTAGCCGTCGTCAGCCATATACGCAAATATATATTTCGAGGAAAAATGAGTCCTTTGGGAAAATTAATAAACTTCGTTTCTTAAATTCTCGACTCTGATTTCCCAGGTCGTCACTATACGTGCAGAAAGTGTGAAAAACAGTTAAACTTTTAAACATTCCCGAAAAATCGACATTTCTTCGTCAGTGCTGAGGATAGGTTGATGCTGTGGGCTGACAGCACGTTTTGGTTAACTACCACCTTTCCTACTTTTTGAAATTTTTGTACATGGCACAGAGATCGATGAATCATCAGAGTGAATGGCATCTAGCGTTTCGCGGCCTTTCTTATATGGGCAGGAACCGACAAGGTGTGTTTTATCCCAAGCAAAGTTTTGCCCAGTCTTTAGAGTATGCACGGCGACTTGAGATAATTGGTCCAGCTTCTTTAATGACAATTGGTGTTGATGCAGGCGTGTGGAGGCGGATTTGTAAATGACAAGGCCTAAAAAAGAGGAGGGGAACCAGCCCCACAAGACCAGGATTAGTTTTTTTTGGCAGAGGAGGTGACGTCTCTATATTATTAAGGTGTTTCATGAGATCTGTAGGTTTTCGAGTATTCAACCCCGTTTTAAAACACCAATCCCTGATTATTCCCCCTCCCTGCACTCTGTCTTTCACATTCGGTTAATATTTTTGTGGGGGATTTACGGAGGCTAAACCACTTCTCAAGGACCCCTTCTTCCTGGTTGTTCTGCCAACGACTTGCCAGATTTTGTCTTTAAAGCGAGCCACGCGGTAAATGCGCTGCATTAGCTTGGAGTCTAGATCGGTGTCCCCCAGGCGTTATTGGGAATGCGCATCCATAATAAATGTCAAAAGCGGGGACGTGGTGGTACTTCCGGGTGCAGGCCCACGCCGTGCCATTTGGGATCCGACCCGCTCCCGTCCTACAAACTGTTGTATAAAGTCCCGGTCAGTGTACGTTGTGGACCGTGAGGGTATAGTGGCACGTCTGTGTGCGGGTCTTGTCGTGCAAGTCACTCGCGCCCTCTCCCGAGCCCGGTCTTCTTGACTCTGTCTTGACGCCGGATCCAGGTGGGTGGGGGGAGAGAGTGCGGTAGATGCTGTGCAAGCCGGCTATCGCTATGAACTAATTCACGCGCAAGTCGCCGCCCCCGCTTTCACCTTGCTGTGGGGCAAAAGGTAGACAGCATCAACAACGACGTCCGAACTGCTGACTGTCCAAATCCTCATAAGATGTGAGCCCTCTGGTTTAGGTGGCATATTCGCATTCCGCTTTCTCGTGTCATTGTTTGCCGCATTAGTTGGCACGGAGCAAGCTCCAGGTATAATCTGGGACGCGGGAGCTGTATAGTGACATGTGTGTATTCAGTAGCGGGCGAGGCTCGGAAACGCGGCCTCCTTTGGCCCTCAATTTATTTTTTTGCTATTAGTATTAATTTCAGTGTGTGTATGCTACAGTTAGCGCTCTTAGGTTTAGGGTTAAGGTTGGGAGTTAAGGGATTAGGACAAGGGTTTTGGATAGGGTTACGATTAAGGTTTGGGTCATGATTTAGGTTAGGGTTACTTATTAGTGTTCGGTTTGGAGTTAAGTTGATTGCATGCGGCTACGATTAGGAACCATTCCCTCAATTTCGTTTTTATCGTTAGGAGTTAGGCATGGTGTTCGGTTAATGCCTTGCGATGTTTTTAACTGGTCTTCCGTCCCAGTTTTTGGAGATATGGTTTACGGCCATTTTCGCCCTCACTTCCTATAACCTCCACCTACAACTTTCGCCTGATAGGTTACCTAGTTGGGCTGTTCGATTTCGATGACATTCACAGGCCAGTCACTATTACTCCTACTGGGGTCGGTTTTAATTGGTTAATTATGGCGAATGCCTGCGTTGCGCGCCGTTTACGCTGATATCTTGCTATCCATTAAAACACCCGGTTCTCTCTGAGTTTTCACACATCCTTCGTTGTTTTCCTGTAATTCCTCTCATATAACCCCTATTATCACGCTTCCCATAATCGAGGTGTCCTGAAGTCCCCACTTCCCAGTGTGGCCGCCTTTCCGAGGCTTGCCCAGCATTTTGCCCAAATTGGACTCGCTCCAGATGTGTAGGACCGGGCCAGGACCAGAGTGGCTCATTTTACTAGGTTTATTGGGCAACCTTGAGTGCGCGAGAGGTCTTATAGGTAAGGCATGCCATACACATACGGCAGTACTGTCGTGCATGTCTTAAACAGAGGCCTTCACGCCGAGCCAAGTACAGCGTTCATTCCTATCCGCAGATGATTTACAGGAAGGATAGGATATTTAAGCCGACACTGGGGAACCTCCCCTCACAACAAGTCTGAACATTACTCATTATAACAAGTCTGCTGAGCTTGAATCTATCATTACGTCCTATCAGTTGTGGTTTGGGGGCTGATCAGTACTCTTTAACGTACCGCCATCTGAGTTAGAGTCATTGAGGCCTCCTGTGTAAATATCACCAAAGGAAAATAGCAAGTTGCTTAGGGCCAATTCTATTCATCGCTTTTCGCTGCCTCTATAAATTTAGTCCCATGTTACTGAAAGAAAGCACCTAAAGCTGATTGGCTATAATGATGATGTAAAGGATTACATCTGCTTAAATTCATTTGCCTGGTGAAATTGGACTTGTTCTGAAAAGGGCATCGATTTCTGTATTTCTGCGTCCGAATCAACCTATTGGAACCACTCACATAACTTTAAATGTCCCTTAAAAGCGGCGTCTTAGTGCTCATGGATTACTGCAGTCAGTTTGGATCCCACGGTATACTGGATGAACAGCACTGATATACCAAAAGGCAATAGACCGATCGCCTCAAAACCCTCACTGTTACGGACGTCTAACAATCTGAAGCACGTCACTTCTCCAAGTAAAACAGTTTAAGCAGATGTACCACTCTTCGAAGTAGGCGTGTAAAAAACCTCTTTTAGAAATCTTTTCCTACAATGCGGTCCAGCTTAACTGAGTATTGAATGGCGGTCTTCTACCTCCTAGGAACTGAGTTGTGTTTGTGTTCGTCGCTGACAAGCCGTTCAACTTTACTTACAGTGAATGACCGACCTCATGAAATGTTGGCCGAAATTCTGAAATGCGTTTCCAATTAGGAAGGATTAATTAGGTGGGGTTGTAATAGTGATTATCTTGCGGCGTAATCCTATAATATTTCGGACTCGGCAGGATGTCGGCTTTCAAATGCACGTCTTTTCAATCTCCTGTAGAAATGGTGCTCGGCAAGAAATAACTACTTTTTCCCATTTATTTTCGATGGTCTTGCCAATCAGAATAAATTTTACAGAAATTATGAGCAAAATATGTTTTCATCCAGTCGTTTGACAGAGAATCACGTCCTCTTTATATTTTATACTCGAAGAAGGAGTATAATTGAGTTTTAAACAAATTTCTGATTATGAGAATTTTTAAAACCGTGCAATGCCTATTCATGCATTTTCGTGCTTGTCCGTTTATCACTGCTCCTCATGAAATGTACGAAACAGTTCACATCCATTGCAAATTTTATGGCCTCTATAGGGCATCATTTTAAAGGCAAAGAAAAATATATGATTTTCCTCGCGCGGAACCAATGCTCCTTGAAATCCATAAGCTGTAATGCAACGGTTGATCAGGCTGCAAATTATCCGGGAATTAGAAACTTTTTACATTGCAATTGTACTCCTCCTTCAAGTATAACATAAAACGAGGACGTGATTTTCTATCAAGCGAGTGAAAGAATATTTTTGTTCATGTTTCTTATAAAATATATTCGAATTGGCAAGACCACTGAAAATCAACGGAAAATATGCATGCTACTTCAGTAACCATTTTTTGCCGAGCACGATTTCTAAAGGAGATTGAAAATAGGTGCATTCAAGAACCGACATCCTGCCGAGTTCGAAATATTATAGGCTTATGCCGCTAGATAATCAGTATTACAACCCCACTAAAATAATCCTTCCTAACTGGGAACGCAGTTTAGAATTTTGTCCAACATTTCACGAGATCGGTCATTCAGGCAAATTAGTAGTTTCCACTTACATAAGTTGTGGGAATCGTTAATAAACATTTGGTTAGTTCAGTATATTCAAGAGTTAGCTCTGAGGACGAACGTGATTTAAGAGCCTTATACGATAAGGGACAGTAACAAAACCCTTTTCCTTTCAAGGTTGCGGTGAAGGTTGTCAGCAAACAGCGTTGCCTGACGGATGAGTACACGCGCAGAAACCTGCGAAGAGAGGGATCACTGCTGCAGAAACTGCAACACTCCCACCTAATCCAACTCTACGAGGTTCTGGAAACCAAACACACCTACTATCTGGTCATGGAATTATGCACCGGAGACAGCATGCTGAAACGAATAGAGAGGACGGGACGAATCGAGGAACCCACAGCCCGTCGCTATCTGCGACAAATTGTGTCCGCTGTGCGATATCTGCATGGGAACGGCATCATTCACAGGTTGGTTATGTGTGAGTTTAAAACAACCAAAGAACAAGACTATACATACAGTAAGTAAGCTAACTTATGAAATGTCCACCGAAATTACGAAATGCGTTTTCGTTTCGAAAAGATTAATTAAGAAGGGTTGAAAAACTAACCATCATGCAGCATAATTTTATAATAATTCAGGTACCTCAGGATGCGGCTATCAAAGAAGCTTCCCTTCGGCTGCATGCAAAAACTGTACTCTGTTAGTAATTACTAATGAATTAGCATGCACTTTTCTCATTGATTATCGATGCCCCCGAATACCCAATTATATTTAATAGAACAATTGCATAAACTATTTACTCTTATTCTTCCTTCCGTGGAAGTGTACGCCTTCCTTCAATTTTATACTCAAGAGAAGGGTATAATCCGGTCTTGAAAAAGCTCTTTAATTCTTGTATAATTTTGGACCAAACCTGCTGTTACACTTGTGTTCAGGGTTTCCGAATTAGAAACCGTGTATTTTCAGCCTATGGAAAACCATGCATTTGTCTACGGTATTAAGAAGTGACCATATGGGGCTCATAAGATTTAACAAGTAATTTAAACCGTATTGTTAACTTTACATGACGCAGTGGCGAATGCAGAGTCATCACGTTTTATGAACAGCCATTTCACGGTATTAAAAAATCCCACAATGAGAAATTTTTTTCAAAAATGAATTATACCCTTCTCTCCAGTAAAAAATTGAAAGAAAACGTAAGTTGCTACCGAATGAACAAGAGAGTGAAGATTTTATGTTTTTTTGTTCTATGAAATATAATTGAAATATCAAGGGCGTCGAAAATCGCTGAGAAAAATGCATACTATTGAAGTAGTCATTTTTTACAGAGTGTAGCTTTTACATGCAGCCGCAAATAAGTTCATTTGAAAGCCGGTATCCTGAGGTAATTGAATTATTATAAAATTATGCTTCACGATGATAACTTTTTCAAACCTATTAATTAGTCCTTTCGAAACGAAAACGCATTTCGGAATTTCGGTTGACATTTCATGAGTTTGCCCCTATAATGTGCAGACGGTAGATTTATAATAGATAATGATAAAGTAATGAAAAACTTGAAAAATCTTTCCGATTTGAAGATGTTATTTAAATGGGGTAGTGATATTAATTATCATACAGAATGAGCCTAAGATATATCAGGCACATTAGGATATCGACTCTTAAATGAGCTTCTGTTAGGCCGTCTTCAAAAACTCTACTGCAACAATGACCAATCAATAAGTATGATTTTTTTCCCTTTGGTTTTTGATTTCCGTTTGATTTTAATATACAGAAAACACACACAAGAGCACTCCTTTCATGTGCTTTTTGGTAAAAAAAACTACTTCCTCTTTAGGTTATCTATTTATGGAGGGAGCAAATCTAGATTTTTTTAAAAAGTTTCCAATTCCATAGGAATTTTTGCCCCACTCTCCGCATTACTTGTATTCGGCGTATCCGAACTGCAGGCCATATACAGTTACTGACCTAACTCAGGAAATATGTCGAAATTTACGAATGATTGCCAATCACTCGCAAACAGGCACCATTTCATGAGCCCCATCTCTATGTTAACTAAGTACAAATTTAAACAAAATAAAAACATAACAGAAATATTAAAGGCAGTGTTCCATTGTTTACATATTCTCACTTATTTCAAAAAGCGCAATATCTCAAAAAGGTCATAAATGGCTCGAATTTGGTAAACTTCTTTTTTAGATGTATAAAATATACTCTTATACCAAAACATAGTAATTATGAAAGTAAACATAAAATAACGCATAATAGAGGTGCTTTTGTGAAATTTTCACATTAACATCGTTTAATAAGTAGTGTATTTTCATATATGACGGTTTGTCAACTATCTGCATTCAGACTGCAGATTCCAAAACAGTTTTCCAGTGAGGAGTGCGATTTTTGGCGCAAGAGAAACTGGATTTTGCTTGATTTCGCCGATGGGGACGTCGTGGGATCAAAGGCGTTTATAAGATGACATGTCATGAGGGCGGTCGGTGTCTAATAAGTTTAAGTAGAACTGACAGAGGTAATCCTAAACATACCATTTTGTATTTATAGAAAGAACGTGTCTTCCGATAAATTAATTCACACTTTTCCTTCGTTTTGGATTACGCTGAGTTTCAGCTCGGCCTCGAAATATTGCCGAATACTTCATGATTTCCAGTGTTTTCATCCGATCGTTAAAAATACAGATTCCTAATTACCTGTCTATTGAGAACTTTAAAATATATTTAAACTTGAAGGCGTTTAACGAATTAGTGAGTGTTCGGGCGCCCCTTTACACGAAAATGGTCGTTTGGGTCACCTGTTAAGACTCACTCAAGCATCAAACTTCATTTTCGAGAAAAATGGCTGTCCAAAACCAAATTCAGCAACAAATTTGTGTTCGATCAATAAAAAAAACTTTCCTTAATAAGTTCCCTCTTGAGTAAGTGTTTTATAACTGCATTTGTTTACGGATTTCTGTGTATTTTGCATTTTTACACGATAAGGCTAAAGTAAAAATTGACTTTTTGGTCGTTTTTTTCCCGCTCCTAAACAGTACTAATATTTTTCTACCGTAAACGTTGTAACATGCCTTTCTCTATAGATTGAGGCTTTTGGAATCAGTTCTACGATTACGAATGCACGAAAGAGCACCCATATAATTACTGATATTCTGATGAAACTATAGACGTTTTGCTCGTATTATTTCTGAATAAAGTATGCGCAGAAGATAAAATATATGGCAAGAAGCTGGTCATGTGTTTAAAGCTGGAAATAACCATTCCGTGGTGGTCGTCTATGTGACATCAGGTAGAATTTTCAAACGGCAAAACAATTTCAGCCCATTAAAACGAAGGGATCCATATCTGCGTTATTACTGCACTTTAGGGCACCCAAATTCCACAGTTCTGCTAATTTGACATAAATGAATTGATAAAACCCCTGGTTTTCTTAAAATAACCCTTTTTGTTATCAGATTGATAACCATGGTTAACACCAGACATGAAGTAAAATTTCTAGCCCGTATAAATCTGTTTATTAAAACCCTCCCAATGAAAACGTTGCTCAGATGCGAAACCGGAATCTAGGACATGTATTGGCACTGGAAATTGCACAAATATATTCAAAAATCTATTTTTTGCTAAATGTTATTGATATTTTACTTAATATTATTACGCAAACACAATTTCTGCGGATGAGCGAACAAAATGCGCAACGTTAAAGACGTTCAGAAATTCTCGTATCAGTTTACATTATCAGATTTTATGAGATAAGTCATTAGCTGTATGTAGATTTAGTGCACCCATCAAAGAATGCATTGTGAGAGCAATATAATTATTTTTTACAAATGAAACACTGTAAACAGCCTACTAACTTCGTCAAAAATTCCCACTCCTACAAGGAGGCCTCTCTGGTGGGTACAAACACCCTTGTAAATCCAATATATTTGTTTGCAAATCATGTTTGAAGTTAAAAATATTAATAACCAAGTCGCGCAAAACTCGGGTTTGTCAACCCTCTTGGTGGTCTGACAATCAACTGAGCGTTAATCGAAGTTGATTGACAAATTAACATCATTTGTTTTGGAAGTGTGGTGAACAAATGCTAAATTCCACGAATTTGGAAGCTAACACATTAGTGAAGGTTCCATTCTAAGACATTGTCTCCTGTGGAGTTGTTATTTAAAATGAAATTATTCCGGTTTGAGAACAAGTATAAATTCGATGCGATAGTATCTAAATGGATCATCCGATGAAGCGTTCTGTGAGAAAGGAATAGATAGGGGGTTTGAGCCCAGCACTCTGAAGAAACTGATTGACCTCACATCGTCTTTTCAATCGAATAACAAAAATACCACCTACATAACGAGTATTAGCAAGCAGTCAATCCAGTCTTTGGAGGCAGGACCGAACGCCGCTGCTTCCAACCTTGCGCAAATCGATCCTGCAGGGTATGAAGAGTACTTTTGCTGCAGTCTTTAAATTCTTCCTTACCATGTTGCCTTAAACCCCTTATAGAGACCTCAAAGTCGAGAATCTCCTTCTATCCGAAGAGGACAATGTGAAGATCATTGGTGAGCTGTTATGTTCTAACCTTTGAAAATCAGCTGATTTTTCGGTAGAAATCTGCTAATCAAATGCTCCTACTGTGTGCTTCAGTAGCACGGCTCTAGATTTTGCTACCCCAGTCTAGCCGTCATTGCTAACAAAAAAGTTAGCGTAGCCAAACTTAATTTTATTGCCCTAACCTAGGCCCTGCGACAGGCACCTTCGACAAATGCGCTCAAGCTCTGACAGTATTCCTGTGCTATACTTTAAAGTCAATTTGGAAAACACGCGCTTTCGATAACTCATCATTAGGTCAATATAGTTACGTAGGAATGAAAATATGAGACGTTCACAGGGTTTATAGGTGACTATTAACACTCAACGTTCTCACGCCACTCGCATGACGAGGCCGGCGAGCTATGATAATAGGGGCAAGGGAGTGACATAGACTGTGAGTGGTATTTATAAGTCAAGCATGTGGAGAACACATCACTGTCAGTAGGGAGTTGGAACGGCACGCAGATGTTTATTGCAACCCTCATAGTGCAAGATGACTACCCCACAAGATTCATCTTGGTAAACGCGTGTGTGTAATATCCACTCGTTTCGACAAAATTAGGAGATTCCGAGTGGCGCTTTGAGGAGGAGAGGGGACCCACCGGAATGCATCTGCTGCACAGCTCAGGGTCGACTAACTCGCAAATCATTTGCATTTCTGTTTGATTTTGTGCATTTAACGTTTGTCGGTGAAGAAGAAGTGTCGAGCACCGGGACACTCTGTTTATTTTCCCGAGATTCCAGACTCGTATAGGAGTCCATCGTCAGAGGTAGCAGCAGCAATTGAACAAGCGACAGTTATAAGACATGTAGGCCAATCATCGACCGACGGCGCATGACTGAAGATGACTACGCAGGGTTCTGTACGCTGGCGCCAGATCTATAAATCGATTGACCGAATTCTCATCCGAGGCCCAGGCTTCAATCGATTCTAGACCTGATTGGCCTACATGTCTTACAGCTGTCGCTTGTCCTGTTGCTGCCACTACTTCTGACGATGGACTCCGGTACGAGTCTGAAAGCTCAGGACAATAAACAAAGTGTTCCGATGCTCGACTCTTCTTCCTCACTTATGTATACACATGGAACTCAAAATTTCGTCTTGATACGTTTCGTCAGCACTGAACCGACCAAGCCCTCACAAACATCAGCAGTACGATAAATCCACCAGCTTCTTCCTCTTCGGATATGTTTACGCGGTATTCCGTTGCAAGAGGGCTTCTAAAAAATTGGGCTTTTCGCCAACATCCTTTTCGAACACACATACAACTATCCAGGCCCTGTAGTCAGCAATAACATGAAGCTTTTTCGGTCGACACCAGTTAGTGGCAAGAAATGGTGTTATACATGATTCAGCTGCAAGCTCGGCATGCTCAACGGATAAGTAGCAGCTTCTTGTTTCAACAGCGTCATCCCTTCAAGAAAGTCAGGTGAGGTAAACACAATGTGTTTTTTTAAACTGCTGGTGACTTCCTTGCACGAACGAAAGTTCATTTCTAATTAGGACTCAAATTTAAGTTGAGTATCAGCATGAATGCCTGTATAGCAGGCGTGCATGAACTATACTGTGTGTGGTATTGCGAAATCTAGTGATGAAGACGAGAGTATCGAAAGTATTATACCGTACTCTCGTCACAGGTACTAACTAAAAGCCCAGACACGTTTTTCGCCGATGGCTTTCCGCCGCGTAACACACCTGCGAGGGGTTCGGCTAATCAATGGGAACCACAGCGGTTTCTATGCGGTCTCTGGTATGTGAACTCCAGAGAATAATCAAGTGAATAAATTCACTTTAATCCAAGTCCTGCACTGAGTAATTTCTGAAATCATTACTTTGACATATATATGCTTGAAAAAAATCAGCTCTTTGGGAAAGATAAACAAGTTTTGTTGTAAATTTTCGATCTTGGCTCCCCTAGTTGTCTTCAGACGTGAAGTAAGTGTGCAAAACAGTTAACATTTAAACATGCACACTTACTTCACGTCTGAAGACGACTTGGGGAACCAAGATCGAAAATTTACAATAAAACTTGTTTATCTTTCCCAAAGAGCTTATTTCTTTCGAATTATGCTTCTTGGGATGCCTGTTTTCAAATTCATATATATATACGTCTGTTTAATGTTGCGCGCCTTTTTGCTTTACTTGTTAGTTGGATGACCAGTGTACTTCTTCTCTCACAGACTTTGGTCTCAGCACTCAGCTAGTTAGACCGAATATGGAGACGAAACGCTCAGTCTCGGCTTCTCGTCATCGACTGTCTGCCTTCGGGTTAGCTGCCACGGAGCAGACAAAGAAGTCTCACTCTGCCGATCGGTGTACTGCCTCCGTCTTCAGGCGGGGAGTGCCAACAGGCAAAAGTGAACCTAACCCGACAAAAGTCTTCTTCGAGGATCTCTGTCTCACGCAGTGCGGCTCTCCGGCCTACGCTGCACCGGAAGTGCTTAGTCGGAAACCCTATGGAAGGCAAGCCGATGTGTGGAGTATGTGAGTATTTACTAGTTTTTCCGGTCGGCATTTAAAGTCATCCCATGTACATCGACGGTGGAAAATGGCAGTGAATTTTGGATGATATCTAGTGATATCGACCGCATAAGAACACCCATAAACAAGAACAGTCAGATTCTGCAGAACTGGAAGCAGCCACTGGCCACCGTCATCTGCCAGCTTAGTTGCTGAGGAAGTTTCTGATTCTACAGATATAAACTGCAAATGTACACCGAATGCCTTTTTTACCTTTTCATGAATCGAATATTAATCCGGTGTGATTGAAAGAGTACCAACCAGAGAAAATAATCCCACGACAATCCGACCGCAGAAGAGCCTTGGCCTTCCGCTTAGGGTCTGTGTGTAAATTATTTACCTCATTACTGCATAATCTTTCTTTCGCATTCTATTTTGTCATTTTTTTTGAAAAAATAATGACAAACTTAGTTCATTTAAATGATTTGTCAGGATTTACTTCGGCTAAAATTTCCTATTCAACTTTGTGGATTATTGTAGCCAGGATCTTGTGCTGCTGCCTGACGCAGCCGCGAGGAGCTCAGCTCATTAGTGGGCCCCTCAGCCCTCCCCATATGCCTTCTGTCATACGAACTCCAGTTTCACCTTGCCTTGTTTCATTTTCGAGGAAATAAATGCGCGAAATCGGAGAAAATTTTTCGACAGAGACCTTTTCAGGCACGGTCCGAAATTCGAAATGAATATTTGAGCTGAAATCCATCAGCTACTACGGAATAACCGCTTAATATTCACAAACCGCCAACAGGCAGCCAGTAGTATAGAATTGTGCAAAGATTTACCGTACTAACAACACAGGTATTAACTAAAAGCCCAGGCACACGTGTTTCGCCGATCTTGTGCCGCTGCCTGACGCAGCTGTGAGGGGTTCGACTCGTCAGTGGATCCCCCAGCTTTGCCCGTGTTTTCTGGTTTATGAACTCCAGGTTCAACTTGCCTTGTTTAAGTTCCGAGGAAATTAATGCGCGAAATCGGAGAAAACTTTTCGGCCGAGACCTTTTCGGCCACGGTCCGAAATTTGATATGAATATGTGAACACTAATCCATAAGGTATTGGAGAGCAACCGCGAAATATTCACAGGCAGACAGTAGTATACAATCGTAAAATTATTTACCCCACTGGCAACACAACTTTTAGCATGGTAAGTAATTATACAGTCGTATACTACTGGCTGCCTGTTGGCGGTTTGGAAACATTACGCGGTTATTCCACAATAACTGATGGATTTCTGCTCAAATGTTCCTTTCAACTTTCGGGCCTAGTCTGAAAAGTTCTGTTCCGAAGAATTTACTTCAGTGCTATTGTCGACAAAGATAAGGGAAACTGGAATGACCATTCCTGGCTTATTAGCCGTCGTCAGCCAGTCATACCCAAACCCGAAGTGTGGAACACCCGAGGCTCGAAATCACAACTTGTTAGTTAGAACTCCAACACCTCTAAGCGCTGGGCCACGGGATCTTCGTCTTGTCGGTTTTCGATCGGGGCGCTCATCGACCGTTCTTACGGAACTAGCTCGTTCCGTTGTGCCTAACGGGCTCTCTCTCGAGCCATTAGTGGCCACTCCAGTCTCCCCTGTCTTTGCTCTGTGAAAATGCCTATATTAAGGTTGTAGAGTCAGTTGGCGAACATATGTTTTCGGTGACTCATCATCAGACCGATATATTTACATGGGTAATGATCATTTCAATTGCCTTTGTCGATAATACCATTCTGACTATATCTTGGTCCGCTATGCGGCTGCTGGTTGGGCTCGAGAGAGAACCCGTAGCACACAACGAAACGAGTGAGTTCCGTAAGAACGATCGGTGAGCGCCCCCTACCATCGTATATTCCCGATCGAAAACCAACAGGGCAACGGGCTCATGGCCCAGTGGTTAGAGGTGTGAACTTCTAACTAATAGGCCACGAGTTCGAGCCTCGGGTGTTGCACACTTCGGGGTTGGGTATGAGTGGCTGACGATGGCCAATAAGCCAGAAATGGCCATTCCAGTCTCCCTTGTCTTTGTCGATAATACCATTCTGTCTATAACATGCGCCTATGTGCGACTGCTGGTTGGGCTCGAGAGAGAGCCCATAAGGCACAACGGAATGAGTGAGTTCCGTAAGAACGATCTGTGAGCGCCCCTCTACCACTTTACTCCAAGTTCGCGCATTAATTTCCCTGGAAATTAAAAAAGACATAGTACTGTTCCATGTTGAGGTGAAACACACCTGTTCTGTTTGCTTACAATTCCAAACTCAAACTGCCACAGACGGCCTGGATCGCAATCGATGGGAACGGTGCAATTGCGGTTGTCCGCTGAGAGCTTTCGGCTAAATGTTAGATGACCAAGGTATCCCTTACGCAGCTAGGTTTATTCAAGTCTGAGGGTGGATGAACGCTCCCTATGCTGCTTGCTCTGAATAACCTTCAGTCAATCTGTTCGTAATAAAAACCTCCGTTTTATTACGTTCAGTATCTTCTCAAAGTTAAAACTTGATCTGATGGTGTAGTGGTCACAGTGGGTCCGTTCTGGGCCTAAAGGTCTGTAAGCGTCCGTTATGACAGGATCAGCAAACGATAGCTCTCGTAGCCTGTTATGCGCTGGTAGTTCCCTGGCACGTGAGCATGGCTGCCCAGCCATCCTCATCTCTCTGCTGCTGGCGTGTTGTTGTTGTTGACGATGTTATTGGTTGAAATCCTGGTAATTTGCTGTGTGAACCAGGGGGTGTGGTGCTGTGCATAGGTTCGAGATCGAACGCGCCTTCCACACGCACGTGTTCCCACCTTCGGTCTTCTTGACCATGACTTGTCACCGGGCCCAGGTGGGGAGTAGGAGGAGAGTGCGGTAGATGCTGCGCAAGTCCACATGTAAGTTACCTAGCCGCTCCCACCTTGCCGTGGTGCACGCGAAGGACATCTTCGGCAACGACAGTCGGGCTGTCGGGTCCATTCTATAAGTTTTTTCAATCACGGTACCTCTTACAGCCAAGCGGCTTCTGGCGACGGATGTCTCCCCTTTTCCGCCCTATGTCCTCACGAATATTCCAAATAGAAAGTCTGTTGTCGTGAGAGAAAAAGCTTCACACAGTAAAAAATGTGGAAGCGGGGGATTAATTCCTTAGTGTACATTCTCCTGCAGAACGATCAGCATTTCGGTTTCGGTCGAGAATTATCCCATGGTCATCCCGAGAAAATATGACGATTTCGAGGCGCTAAAATTTTATGCACGCTTATAGCACGGATTATCTGATGGCACCGGGGTGTTGAAGCCCACTTGTTAGCTGTGAGTTCAGCATCACATAATCAAGGTATCACTTTCTACCGGTATCGAGGTTTGTTCATCACACAAACCAGAAATCTGGTTGTTACGCATGCAAAAGCATTTTAAGTGTATGCTAATACGGTCCTTACAAAAGAACAAAGCATTATTAAGTTGTCAAGAATAGGTTCCAACTAACGGACCAACATTTAACGCTTTCGTACATATTTTAACCCTTCGCCTTGTGCATTGTATCTTTTAGAGGAGTGAACCTATATGCCATGCTAGTGGGAACGCTGCCATTTACGGTTCAACCCTTCAGCCTCATTGGTCTGCTTTCAAAAATGCTGCAACAGGAGATTAACCCGTTTCCTAGGGACGTCAGCAAAGGTTAGTGCCTTAATTATGTTCTAAAAACTTCAAGAAAAAGACCGCATTTAACTCAGTTGTAAGCTGAAAGATTTAGAGATGCAGAGTGGATGAAAGCAATAATAGGGCTGAAAATAATTAAGTAGGGAGTATTTTTTGATTTTAAAATTATAAAGCGCACGAACATCAGTGCCGATCTGAGCTGGCGGAAGGCTGACGCAGGTTTCGCGAAATTCCACATTCTTTCCTTTATGAATTGGAAAATAAAAACAGTGTTGATACAGGCACGGGCTGCATGATTTGGTGATTCTTTGTGGACGAACGTAATAAGAGGCCTGAAAATAATAAAGTAGGAATATTTTTGATTTTAAAACTGCAAAGCGCACGAACTCAGAAGCGTCGACCTGAGTTAGCTGAAGACTGACCCCGGTTTCGCAAAATTCCGCAATTTTTATCATTACTCAGTCATAATACGAGTCCAGTTTTGTTATAGTTACAGGACTGCAAACGATGGACAGTACCAGTGATGAAAATTGTTTTAATCTTCGAAGCAAAAAGAGGTAGGAGTGGCTTTTGTGGGCCCCGAACGAAATATGAAAACAGGAACCGCCTGAAGTACGAGCAGCTTTGAACCAACTTCCAGTGAAATTAGGGTTAGGCCTAAGGCTAGGTTCAGGTTAAGAATTAGGTTTAAGGCTAGATTTACAGTTAACGGTAAGTCCGAACCAAGCTTGGGGCAAAGGTGGGGGCTAACATTACTTGCAGAGTTAAGGTTTGGGGTAGGGTTAGGGTCAAGATTAGAGCGACGGTTTTGTTTTATATTAAGGCTACTATTGGGATTGGGACGAGAGGTTGCTTCTCCATTCTCTGAGCCAAGGTTATTGTAGATAATCCACCAGATCGTCTACAACGATCGTTTCTCAGCTCTCTGAGCTGAGGTCATTGTAGCTAATGCACCAGGCCGTCTACAACAGACGACCCAACCTTGTAGGATGAAACAGCAAATCGAAATAATCGTGTCGGACTAAAGCCAACTCAAATAAATATAGTAGGTACTCTTTGTATGTCACAGATGTTTGGGGGCCTTCACCCGATCCTTACCGGGATGTTTTGCCCTTTCTGGAATTATACGCAAGTTCACCCTTATTACTTCGGCAATACGTACTTATTCCCATGTCCTGTTTGGGGGCCGCAGTAGCCGGTCAAACCCCAAAAAATTCCACTTATTTCATGACTATGCTGTCTAGTAAGAGTACTATTTCACGACCAAAAAACCAAATTCCTCGGACAAACCTTGACCCTCGACCTCCGTCAACCGAACTATCAGCGAGGATGCATATGGTTTGTGAATGCGTGGTCTGAATAATCTGAAAGATAAAATGTAGTAATTATTAATTTGTCCATGCTTAAGGGAACTTTCTACATGTATTTGCCCAATGCAGGAGACGGGTCAGCAAAAGTATACTTTCGGCAAATCTCCATCGTCCTCCACGCCAGCGCGTTAGTTTCTGAGGAAGTCCAAAAGTTTAAGATTATTTGTTTTTGCTTTCCCAGAACGCATGCAGTGTACTGCGACATTGGCTAGTTTAAAAGAAGACGAAGACACGATCACTGGGATCTAGCGTCCCAGTGATCGTGCCTTCGTCTTCTTTTCAACAAGAACCTGCGATGCGCATATTCTCTTCCATTGGCTAGTATTCAGGCACAAACAGTTTCACGCAGCAGTGTAGACGTAGATGTGTTTCATGCTTTTTGTCCACCAGCACTCATTACTCTTTCTTCAACGGTAAGTTGCGTTCACTGAACCCAAGCGTCAGCCACGAAAAAGAGCGAAATTCGAAAAGAATATGTCAACGCAGTGAGTAGAAGCGCGCCAGCATTAGATAAATGATTAAATAATATTGACTCAACTGTGAAAAACTCGGCGCCTCGGTGGGATTCGAACCCACGCAGTAAGGGGGAAGGCTTTAGTACAGCTAACGCTCTAACCACTTGATCTACGCGGCCACGCCGAACGACGCTAGTTTAATCACATTTGGTTTAAGTTACTCGCTCAACCTGCTGCAACGTCTGCAATCCACTAAATCGGATGCAGTAAGTTGTCTGTCCAAGCAGGATTTCAAAAGTAATTCACCTAGAATCCACCAGATGACTACCAGGCTCACGCAATTCATAGATGATTTGGCAGATTTTGAATAATTTAGATTGACCCAAATGGATTCCAGACGTTGCAGTAGGTTGGGTGGGTAACTTGCCCCAAATGTGATTAAACGCATATCGTCCGGCGGGGCCTCGTAGCTCAAGAGGTTAGAGCGTTGGCTGTACTAAAGCCTTCCCCTTACTGTGTGGGTTCGAATCCCACGGAGGCGTCGAGTTTTTCACAGTTGGGTCAATATGAACTGTTCAAAATCTGTCAAAACATCTCTGAATAAATGATTAATTTCTTAGACATAGGTTGTGCAATAGATTCGTTGATCATGAGCATTACCGCGCATCCTCTAGCCCCGCAATTATCTGCTTAAATCTGCAGACGCCGTTGACCTCATACGGGGCCTGCTAACACCCGATCCCAACGAAAGGCTGCGGTTGACGCAGGTGCTGACCCACTCCTGGCTGACGGGACGCGGGCAGACAGCCCAGTCACTCGCGCAAAACAACAAGGTCACCTCCACCTCCGCGTCCCTGGCCAACCTTCCCCTCGAGGTCGAAAGACCACGCAGAGTTGGACGGTCAGGTTGCAGTCGACTAACTGCCCTTGCCAAATCTCAGTCCCCCTGCGGCAGTCGGGGCCCTCAGGTTAGCGCCCCTTGTGAAGGCAGGCTGTCCAGCCTCAATTTGATTGGGTTGTAGAACAGTTGAACAAATGGGGGAGTCCGCGGAACTAACGGTAAATTGGTGTCGTGGGAAGGGCGTTCGTAAATCAGGTTAAAGGGCGTACTTATGGGGGACGCCCTTCTCACGACCGAAACCGAAAAGGCAGAGGGCTAAGTTGCGGTTTTGTAGCCCCATCTGATGGAGACAATACTGTTGGGATTGGGGTTAGGGGTAAGGTCAATTATTTCTCAGCCACTCAAAATACAAGTGCGCATTACCAATAGCTTTTTGCATACAACTGCTTGACCTCGACTGCTGTGAGTTCCCCGGCCCCATCTGTAGAGACCCCCATTATCACCGTTCCCGTATTACGGGTGGCTGGGGTTCGTTTACTTCAGGTGGGGCTACATAACCAAATTTGGCTGACAGCGGGTCGTGGCTCGAAGGTAGAGAATCTAACTTAACGTCAAATAGCTATAGGACCCGAGTCCGAATTCCAGGTCATGTAAATCCCCGAGCTGGATATAGCTGGCTGACGACGGCTAAATAGCCATAAGTGACCGCTCCAATCTCATCTGTTCTTACAGGTACTTTTTCCTGTGTACATGTATATACATACGTGGATGAAGTTGAATGGAAAAGCTGCTGTTAGTGCGCCACAACACAACACCAGGCCCGGATAACCTGAGGTTATGAGTCAAACTTGCTGGAGACCGAACTTCAAGTCACAGAACTGGGCTATGTATAACACACAGTCACCGGCTCGTTGTAGGGTAAAATATGGACTGTTGCATCCTGTGAAGGTGTCTTTCCACCAAGCAGACTACATGAGGAAACAAGTCTATTTCTTCGTGTTTAAAAGTGGAAAAATAACAGAATGAGCGTGGAGCAAAATGTTGGCGACTCGGATTCCAAAGTTCATCTCTTGTTGTCTTTCTGGCAGTCATCGATTGCTTCACAGTTCATTATATACTTTTTTGTTATGATCCAGCCTGGTGCTCAGAAATCATGTGAAGCGTATACGCACTCGACTGCTGTCCCCAACACCAAGGCGGCAGAGAAAGAGTCATGACCGGCCACGAAAAATGTATTAGGAATCTGCAAGTCGTTTTTACTGAAGAAATAACGCGTGCTTATAGCATCTTATTCGGGTTGGCCTGCATTTGGGCCAATTCGCTTCGGGAAGAAAATTCCAGAAAAGCTAATTGATTTCTCGCACACACTGACCAATCCGGTTCGAGGCGAGCATCCAATGGTGAGGCCCAACCGTCAGGCCGACAGCGTGTTAACAGCGTTCTTGAGAAGGCTTAAGTGGCCTCCAGTGATTGGCTGACTCCTGTTTTGGTAGTTTAGGCACGCCCAACACTTTTCTTTCAACACCCTATAAATGCTCAGCCAAAAAATGCGGGTCCTAGTATCTTTAGTATTCATGTTAGATCACAGCCGTTATTCTACGTAATTTTGCCTGCACAGA
>CACRXP010000378.1:119708-162712 GCA_902702965.1 Spirometra erinaceieuropaei | reverse complement strand
CAAGAAAATGACCACATTTAACTCAGTTGTGGGCTGCAGGATTTGGAGATGCAAAGTGGGCGAAAGCGACAATAGGGCTTAAAATAATTAAGTAGGTGGTATTTTTGATTTTAAAACTGTAACTCGTGCCGATCTGAGCTAGCGGAAGGCTGACCCCGGTTTCGCAAAATTCCACAATTTTTATCATTCCTCAAACATAATACGAGCCCAGTTTTTTTATAGTTACAGGACTGCAAACGATGGATAGTACAAGCGATGAAAATTGTTTTAATCTCCGAAGGAAAAAGAGATAGGAGTGGCTTTTGTGGGCCCCAAACGGAATATGAAAACAGGAACCGCCAACGTCCAGTGAAATTAGGGTTAGGATTAAGGCCAGGGTCAGATTAAGAATTAGATTTAGGGCTAGATTTACAGTTAACGGTAAGTCCGAACCGAGCTTGGGTCAAAGGTGGGGATAAGTATTACTTGCAGAGATCATGTGCTTTTGCTTTCCCAGGAAGCATGCAGTGTACTGAGACATTGGTTAGTATTCAAGCACAAGCAACTTCACGTAAAAGTGCAGACTTAGATGCGTTTCATACTTTTTGCCCACCAATACTCACAAATCTTTCTTCAACGGTAAGTTGCGGTCACCGCAACTAAGCCTCGGTCGCGAAAAGGAGCGAGAATCGAAGACAATGTATCAACGCAATGAATAGAAGCGCGCCAGTATCAGATAAATGATTCGCTGCCCAGACGTAGGTTGTGCAATAGATGCGTTGATCATGAGCAGTGCCGTGCATCGTCTAATCCTTCAATTATCTGCTTAAATTTACAGACGCCATTGACCTCATACGGGGCCTGCTAACACCCGATCCCAATGAAAGACTGCGGTTGACGCAGGTGCTGACCCACTCCTGGCTGACGGGACGCGGGCAGACCGCCCAGTCACTCGCACAAACCAACAAGGTCACCTCCACCTCCGCGTCCCTGGCCAACCTTCCCCTCGAGGTCGAAAGACCACGCAGAGTTGGACGGTCAGGTTGCAGTCGACTCGCTGCCCTTGCCAAATCCCAGTCCCCCTGCGGCAGTCGGAGCCCTCAGGTTAGCGTCCCTTGTGAAGGCTGGCTGTCCAGCCTCAATTTGATTGGGTTGTAGAACAGTTGAACAAATGGGGAGTCCGCGGGACTCACGGTAAATTGGTGTCGTGGGAAGGGCGTTCGCAAATCAGGTTAAAGGACGTACTGATCGGGGACGCCCTTCTCACGACCACAACCGAAAAGACAATGGGGTAAAATGTGGCTTCGTCGCCCCACCGGATGGACACAATACAGTTGGGGTTAGGGGTAAGATCAGTTATTTCCCAATCGTTCAAAACACAACCGCGCATTCCCAATAGTTTTTCTTTTGCATACAATTGCTTGACCTCGTCACCTGTGAGTTCCCCAGCCCCATTTGTAGAAACCCCATTACCACCGGTCCCGTATTACGGCTGGCTGGGGTTTGTTTACTTCCGGTGGGGCTAAATAATCAAGTCTGACCGACAGCGGGCCGTGGCTCGACTGAAGAGAATCTAACTTAACGTCAAATAGCCAGAGGACGCGAGTCCGCATTCCAGATCACGTAAGTCCCCGAGTTGGATATGGCTGGCTGAAGACGGCTAAATAGCCAGAAATGGCCACTCCAATCTCATCTCTTCTTACAGGTACTTTTTCCTGCGTACATATATATGCATACATGGATGAAGTTGAATGGAAAAGCTGCTGTTAGTGCGCCACAACGCAACACCAGGTCCGGATAACCTGAGGTTCTGAGTCAAACTTGCTGGCGACCGAACTTCAAGTCAAAACACTGGGCCATGTATAGCACAGAGTCACCGGCACGCTGTAGGTTAACATATGGATTGTTGCTTCCTATGAAAATGTCTTCCCACCACTTAGACTGCATGAAGGAACAAGTCTGTTTCTTCCAGTTTAAAAGTGGAAAAATAACTGAATTAATGTGGAGCAAAAATGTTGGCGACTCGGATTCCAAAGTTCATTTCAGTTTAGTTTATTCAGTTTATTTGGCAAGGATAATAGGCAAGGCCTTTGAAAACCCCATTGATTACAAGCCAGCTCGTTAGAAATAACTGCTCACGAACAATGAAAATATTCGCTATTAGAACAGTACTTGACTCATCTGAGTAGCATTGTCTCTGAGAAAACATTTGCGGCGTCGCGGGATATTTAGTTCAGATTCAGACTGTCGATGGAAAACTGGGAACACAAATAACCATCCAAGCGTTTCTTGAAGAGTTGCGGAGACGTCGCCTCCACGACTGACTGAGGGAGATTGTTCCATTTCTCCACTACTCTTTGCGAGAAAAATTCAGAACGAACATTCAGTCTGGACATTGTTGTCCGTAGCTTCATCGAGTGACCACGAAGACTGGGTAAAGATGCCATTGAAATATGTCCCCAAAGCCAAGTCCATGCTCAAGGCCATGTATTATCTTGTTGACGAGGATAAGATCACTCCCTTGCGGTCTTTCTGGCAGTTCTCGATTGCTTCACAGTTCATTGTATACTTTTTTGTTATGACCCAGCCTGGTGCTCAGAAATCATGTGAAGCGTATACGCACTCGACTGCTGTCCCCAACACCAACGCGGCAGAGAAAGAGTCATGACCGGCCACGAAAAATGTATTAGGAATCTGCAAGTCGTTTTTACTGAAAAAGTAACACGTGTTTAGGGCATCTTATTCGGGTTGGCCTGCATTTGGGCCAATTCGCTTCGGGAAGAAAATTCCAGAAAAGCTAATTGATTTCTCGCACGCACTGACCAATCCGGTTCTAGGCGAGCATCCAATGGTGAGGCCCAACCATCAGGCCGACAGCGTGCTAACAGCGTTCTAGAGAAGGCTTAAGTGGCCTCCAGTGATTGGCTAACTCCTGTTTTGGTAGTTTAGGCACGCCCAACACTTTTCTTTCAACACCCTATAAATGCTCAGCCAAAAAATGCGGGTCCTAGTATCTTTAGTATTCATGTTAGATCACAGCCGTTATTCTACGTAATTTTGCCTGCACAGATGGGCGTATTTGGTCTTCAATCACCCGTCACGCGAAGCAATGAAAACGCAAAAAGCAGAACACATTTCGCTTGATATTTGAGCTCAGTCGTATTAAGTTTCTACTCTCAATTCAGTGACTGCTGGCAGTTTTGCAGCGTAGAACTTATCTTTCAGGCATTTACATGAAATATGTCCGGAGATATGGCATCTGGCTAACGGAGAGTGTGTTCTGTGAAACCTCGTCGTTCGATCCAACCGCTTGGCAAGAGCCCCTCCAGGGGATATCTAAACCCACGGGAGTGTGGCCGGGTGTCCCATCTTGCTGACAATACAACACTTCAGAGCCTCAAAGCTTAAACTGGCTTCCATTATTGCTTCCAGTCTAAGAAAGAAACATAAGTTTAGGTATTAGCTGTAAACGTTAGCGTACAATTTTGAAACTCGTTGTAGATAGTTTCTTAAGTATGTTTTCAAGTGGAAAAAAGCGACTAGGTCCTACCGCGGCATTAAGGACCAGGAAACATGATTTTCGGATATTTCCTGTTACTTGGCTTTCAGAATTTCGCGAGAATTATTCTACTTAAACAATATGCAAATCATGCTTATATTATCCTAGTTCATCCACTTCCTCGAGGAGTAATCGGCGAGGCTTGCTTTTTGAATTTATTTACTATGGAATCGTACTTTTTCCCAAAGCTGGCTTTTAAAAGTGGATAATTTTATTCTCTGAAAGAAAATATTTAAGTCAAGAGTTCCGGACATCTGAGAGGTCTCATTTATTCAGAAACTGGTCTGCTTTTAAAATTGGTCTACAAGGAACACAAATATTTCTGGATTTATTAAAGAACTTAATACTTACCCGATAACAACTTGAAGACGAAGGTGGGCAAGATCTGGTTATGTAACTGCACCCGATGGACACAATAGTGTTGGCCTACTTAATTATTTTGAGTTGGTGTGAATACGTTGGCATGGTGCAGCTGTGCGTTGCGGTGTGTGTTCTGTTGGCGGGCTTGTTTCTTTGTTGCCACGTCTGCCTATTTGTCCCAGTACTGGTGTTCCTTCTTGACTTTCGGCCTGTCGTTTCCCTCTAACTTTCGCGTTGGATGTTTCAGGGTTAGAGTTTAGATCCGCAGTTAAGGGTTAGGGTTAAGAGTTAGGGTTTTCTAAACCGCTCACAGTACAACCGCGCGTTCCCGATATATTTTCTTCCGCATACAACTACTTGACCCCGTTGCCTGTCCGTTCACCGGCCTCACCTGTAGAAAGCCGTATTACCACCGGTCCCGTATTGTAGGTCGTTGGAGTTCGTTAACTCACGTGCGGCTACATAACCATATCTGACCGAAACGCGAATTTGTTCTACGGAGTTTGGTAACAGCAAACCATACTAACCTGTACGACCTGTTACTGAAATGGGCGCATTTTCAGAGCCTTGAGAATAATAGTCCCATGTCAAAGATAATTTATACGAAAATTTTACTCGACCAAGTACTGTGAATACACATTCAGGAAAATGTATCCCTCAGGGATTTTCATGGACACGCTTTAGGAACGTAAATTTTAGCCCCACACACTGATTCCGCATAGACACTGTACCCGTCGAAAATAATGAATCAAATGCAAGCTTCGGATGTGTGCCTTAAGCAGGAGGTGGTCTTATTTGCGGAGTGAAAACAAGAGTAAGAAAAAAGGTGTAAATTTTAGTCGTTTAACACAACTTGACCGTATTATTAGCACACATGCAGTCAACAGAGGTTGCCGGCACGATTGACGGTCGTAAGTCATGACTTACCTGAGAAACGAACTTACACAGAAATCTGTGTTATGACCCCGTTCGCGCAGTCTGAAGAATGCTTCAAGTTAGCTTCTTCCTCGAATCACAATTTGTAATGTAGCTTGTGAGAATGTGGGTCGCGAGAATGACCACCTACATTAAGGGTGTTTTGAAGTTTATTTTGACGCCACATTACTCATGAAGGCGTTTTTTATTCCCAGAGGGAAAATAAACAGTAATCTTGAACAGCCAGAGAAATCTCTCATAGCGTTGATCTAATTGTGTGAATCGGTACTGCACAAAACCACCCGATGTCGTAAAAGAGCGGAACGGGGGAATAGGCGCCCCCTACTGACGTAAATGGTCTTGCAACAAGTTGGAGGAGTGGTGCCAATTACCGTGTCATAACTTTATTCCTCGCACCAACCCCGACCTTGACCCTAACTCAAACTCCCTGAAATTAGGCTCAAGGCCACCTGTGATATGGGGTGGGGGAGTACGCATTCCCCTGTTCCATCCGCAAAGGTACCCAGAAAAGGAGTTATAAATCGACATTCCTCCGGGTTTTAAAACTTGGCTTGGCCGACTTCGGCATGCTAATTGGTTGCCTGTTCGTGACCTTTGCCACCCATACGGAGCTTGTTTGTTTCGTGAAGCCAATAGATCGGTGTGCGCCCATTCCTGGTTGATCTAATTGTATGAATCGGGACTGCATGCAACCACCCGATGTCGTAAAAGCTTGGAACGGAGGAACAGGCATCCCCTACTGACGCAAATGGCCTTGCAACAAGTTGGAGGAGTGGTGCCAATTACCGTGTCTTAATTTTAATCTTGCCACCAGTCCCAGCCTTGACCCTAACTCAAACTCCCTGGAATTCAAGGGAGATACGCCACCCCCTCTTCTGTCCGTAAAGGTACCCAGAATAGGAGTTATAACTCGAAATTCCTCCGGGTTCTAAAGTGATTACACTTGCATTATTACTTGCGCTGCAGAGCATCGCGGTGCAGAACGAGACGGCGCGCAATTCAAGCACGCGACATCCCAGTCTCACCGGCAGGTGGCCGAGCGCTCCCCCAAAACCCCCTCCGCCTGACAGTCAACAGTTCAGCGATGCAGACTTCGAGGAGCACGAAAGCCGTCTCACTCCCCTAATCACTGCTTACATCTTCAGCGGCGCCCTGTGCGGCCGTGAACTGCCGCAGTCTGGGGGCCATCATCGCGAGGCTCGGCCATCGGGACTGTCGGGGGACAAGGACTTGAAGGACATTGTCCACGAGGTGAACAACAACGTGCCCGGCCAGATTACGGCAACTTACAATCTGCTAAAACAAAAGGTTACCACAGTTCCTCCATGATAACGTTCTATGATGTATGATGACCAACGCAGATACAGTGGGCGGGCTAACCCATGAAATGTCAACCGAAATTCCGAAATGCGTTTTGGTTTCGAACAAATTGAGTAGGTAGGGTTGTAAAGTTGGTCATAATGCAGCACAGTTTTATAATAATTCAGTTACTCCACGATGCCGGCTTTCAACCGAACTTCTTCCCTGCAGCATGCACAAACCATCCTCTGTAAAAGATGATTACTTCAGTAGCATGCACTTTTCTTATTGACGTTCGATGTCCTCAAAATTTATATTATATTTTATGTAAAATATGCATAAAATATTCATTCGTTTGTACTTTCGGTAGAAAATTACGTCTTCTAATTTTATACTCAAAGGAAGTTTATAATTCGGCTTTGGAAAAGCTTTTCCAATTCCCGAATTATTTGAACCCGATCTGCCGTTACACCTGCATTCGGGATTTCCAAATCACAAGTCGTCTATTTTCCGCGTACGGAAAACCATAATTTTTCTACGGTATTAAGAGGAGGCAATATGAGGTTCATAAAATTTGCAGTGGATTAGAGCCATATTGTTAACTCAACAAGCCACATTGGTAAATGCAGAGGCATGACGTTTTATGAAGGGCCATTTCACGGTCTTAAAAAATGTGACAATCAGGAACTTTCTGAAAACCGAATCATATCATTTCTTCAAGTATAAAATCGGAAGAAGACGTAATTCTCTACCGAATAAATGAAAGATGGACAGTTTTATGCATGTTATCCATGAAATGTAATTGAACCTTTAAGGGCATCTTAAATCAAGGACAAAGATGCATGCTACTTATGTAGTCATTTTTTATAAAGTATGGTTTTTGCATGCAGCTGGAAAGAAGTTTGTTTGAAAGCCGTTGTATTTAGGTAACTGAATTGTAATAAGATTACGCTGCATGATGCTTAGTTTTACAACCCTACTTAATTAATCTTTTCGAAACCAAAATGTATTTTGGAATTTCGGTTGACATTTCATGACTTAGACCACCTACTGTAAATTTTGTCAAAAAAGTTCGAGTATAAACCTATAAAGCACGAATATATGCTATGGAGCGCACTAATCTATGTCGGGTTATTTCATTACAGTGTGAAAATAAAGCCTTCCTATAAAGGGAAATATTCACTGGGATCGTTACTTTTTTCCAGCTTCAGTCTTAGTATGCAGAGACCACACGAAAAAGAAAACCACCGAAACTCGGAGTTTTGGACTGTGTGAATTAGGCTCGAGTCTTTCCAAAACCTAAATGTAGTCCCCCTTTCCAGTGGTGGTGGGAAGTAAATTGGTCTGAAGAGGGCTCTGAAACGCGCTCCTGCTGTGAAATTGAGAAGCGCAGGAGCGTGTACTAGGGAACCGTGATAACAGGGATTTTGTGGGTTGGGCTAAGGGGAGACGCAGAAGGATGAGAGAGAACTAAGGGGAAAACGGATGCATCAAAGGTAAATATGCTGGTTTGGTTTAATGGGTGCAAAATTCTCGGAGTTAGTTGCGAGAAATAAGAACATCCGCTGCAAGTAGCCAGCAAAATCCAACTCTACTATGACATAAAAGCTAACAGTTAAGCTAACCGTGAAACTAAATCCTAACTCTAAACTCCAACCCCAGCTTTCCCTCTAATTTTAAGCCCTAAATCTAGACCGCAAATCAAAATCCTAATCATAACTTTAACTTTTAGTGCAAAGCCTAAATCTAAATCTCAACATTAACCTTGGGTCCTAACCTCAAACACTTACCCTAAAATCCAAACCTGTCTCTAGCCCAAGGGCATAAAGCTAAACCATAAATCCTAGTCCTAACCGTAAACCCTAAACCTAAATCCTAACCTTAACCCTAAAATCTGTTACTACCCCGAATCATAACCATAATTTAATGCGAAACCGCAAATGTAATCGTGAATCACAACCGCGGCAGTCCGCGAGCGCCTCAAACTAAAAATACCTCCCCAGCATTACCAAACCTGCTGGAATCAATAAGAGTACGAAAGTGATAAATTGTTTACTGAGCAGGAGCGCGTTTCTGAGTCCCACCCAACTAGCCTGCAAAAATTGAATGAAAGAAACTCTCAGGAGAAGCACGGACGCATCACGAAAGTAAGACCTGTTCTTGGTGATTTTCACAGACTAAAATACCCTGTTTCAACGCCGAAGAATGCTGGTAAGCTTTAGGGTCTGAACGGGCAGATGTCTCGCTCTAAATCATACGCGGTACTGCTTCTCAGCTGGGACCTAAAATGAACAGCAACGTTGTTAGAATAGGTCGATACGGGCGTCACTTCGGCTCAAGGCATGCGCTGGTGGGGTTGGGCTGAGTGTGCGAGAGTTGATAGGAAGAAGAAGCGACAGCTATGGAGGACAAGAGGTGAACGCGAAGGTAACCATGTAGTTGACCGAACTTTGGTCACAGTAGGTGCGCAAAAGACTGGTTTTCGCAACCTGACGGCAGTCGCCTCTGCTACTGCTGGCAGAAACTGACCAGTGCCTCTTCTCAACCGTACCGAGAGGTATTCTCGTAATCTTTTGGATGGGCACCAATATAACCTGCTGCACAGCAGCAAGTAAGGGAGTAAATGAACTTGAAGGTGGACTGAGAAGCAACCTACCGTTAACCCCTCCGTGAAAAACAGGGACGGTTGGAATTTACGCCATCACCACCACCACCACCACCACCACCACCAACACATACACCAAGAACATTCTTGATGCAGTCAGTATCTGAAACTACTCTGTTCCCAAAAGAGAAAAATGTAGAAAAAAGGAGGGCCATTTTTACGGGCATTAATTTCGCTCCTGCATTTCATAATCGGCTAGTGTGTGCTCCACGCGCGTCATTCAATGATTTTAACATGACCATTTTAAACGGGTCGACGTTTTTTATGCTGTTTTAGGGATTTTACATCCCTTCCTCCAAGTGAAGTGCATCCTTACAAATCTGGTTCGCTCATCAGACATAAAAGTAGTCCTCTTTGCTAGGCACTCATATATTCCTCTTATGCATGTTGTTATAGGTACGTCGATACTGCCGGGAAAATAATATAAGGTTCAGCCAGTGGTTGACCGCCAATCAGATGACAGACACTCTTCCTAAAGCCCATACAGCGTGCCCCAAAGAGCTGTTTGCGCACTATGTTCCACAGGAGGGGCTCCGGAGTCAGCCTAAGACGTTCGCTTCCTCGACAGAAGACTACCCCAATGAACACTGGACCTCTGAAATATATCCTGTCTTCACTATACCGCAGTGTCTCTCCGTGATAGATCAGCGAAAACGAATGCACATCAACGAAGTGGAGCGGGACGCTGGCGAATTGATGTCTGAGGTGGGAGTACCACTCCGACCGGTGCCTCCATTAAAAGAAAACCGGGCACTTGATTCAAAAGGAGTCCAGGCCACGACTGATGAGTCGGTGAACACCACCTCGAATTTGACGTCCAAACAGCGCCTTCTGCGTGAACAGGTAAGCCAGTATTTTTGAAAAATTTTCCAACCAAATAGACTGGGTAGAAAAAAGGTTGGGTTACAGTTAAGAGAGAGAGAGGAAGAATTCGCTTTATTTTGAAATCGTAAATTCATAACTTTCAGCAAAAATTGGCCCCATTCACTATAGGCAGTAAATAAGTTAATAAATTATTATTGTGTGAAGAAGTTAACACAAAAGGAACAATTGTTATGAGGACAGTTCCATTCTTGGCTTCTGTATTTCTATCTGTTCACACGCAAGATAGCGCGCCAGGAATGGTAATACAGAAGCTCGAAAAGCCGATGTGCGACAAGACATAAGTCGGAAGCTGCGGCGCATCGGGCGGGAAGACTTCGCATAAATAAGATCCGAATGCGAGGGATGGGCAACGTCATCTATAATCCGACCAGGAGATTACTTGATTATATTGAAATGTCGTTGTATGATAGTGTCGAGTAAAGATATGAAACACCAGCAGCAGAAGAGAGCATGCAGAGGACTCGTTTTAAAATTAAAAGATCCTTTTTGAGCAAAGCAGGAAAAGTGACAGGAGAGCAGTATAGAATAAGAGGAAGAATGCAGGCCTCGATTAATCGCCAGACTAAGAGTTGAGATGCGTTGTAGGAACGTAAACGATGAATTTAATAAAGAGGTTTACGAAATTTATTAAAAATGGACTTAATATAAGGGAAAATGAAAGATTTGATGACAGAGTAACGCCAAGTTACCCGAAAAAGGATACCTCGTTAGGCAGTATGCCAGAGGATTCTGAAATAGGAAAGTGTCGCAGTCGGAACATACACTGAACTTGTTTTTGGTTGTTCATTAGCAGACCATTTTCCTCCGACCATACTAGCACATGGTTAAGGCCATCCTTTAGAGACTGGAGGCGTGTCTGATTTTTAAGAAGGTGTCCAACAACCACATCATCAGCATACTTAACTAAAAGACAGTCGCTAGGGCATCTTATATCGTCGGTGTGGAGGGAGGAAAGGTGAGGGGATAGAATGGAACCTTTAAGAATTTCGTAGTCATTGAGAAGGACCATAGACTTCCGTTTGCCAAACTGGACAAAGTAAGTGCGGAAAGTAAAATAACCACTAAGCCAAGAGACGACCCAGCCTGGAGAGCCGCACGCGGATGTTTTGGTAAGTAGAAGAGGGCGCGGGACGATATTGAAAGCGGAGGAGTAGTCAAGAAAAGCGCATGAGTAGTCACCGCCGTCCTTGTCTAATTCCTTTAGAGCAGAATGCACCACAAGAGCAACGACATCTAAAGTACTGAATTTGGCTTTGTATGCAACTCTTTTAGAAAGCTTTAGTAGTGCGGAGGAACAGGCAATTGGACGAAAAAATTTAGGATCAAAATTGGCGGGTTTATTTGGGATGGGTGTGATTCTCACTGTACGCCAGGCGTTGGGAATATTGGACTCCATGAAAGCTATATTAATAAGGGCTATATGAGAACAACAAGATTTAAGAATAAAAAACGAGACACCATCTGGTCCGGCGGCTATTGATCCAAGGACCTTTTTAAGGCGTTTCACTACTGCTGCCACAGACACGGGTTGGAAAGCACACGGTGATAGGGGAATGTCATCTGAGGGAAGATGGGAGTCATTGTGACTAGATATAAAATTTTTATTTAAGGAGTCTAAATCAGCATCCACATGTACCAGTGTGTTGAGATGGCCAGTGAGACGCTAAAGATTCTTCCAAATCTCAGCTGAGGAAGGGGGAAACGGGGGGAGAAATAAGAGGTAAAAAGTTGACTAACAAACAGGCTATTTAGCCTGTCAATCTCTGTTATTATTAAGACGATAATATCCTTAAGGCTGTCGCGTAAGCCTAGCTTGTAAAGGAGTTTTTTTACATCCTAACGATTTCAGATACGGGGAAGAAATTCTATCCGAGCGTACCCTTACAGTATCGAGACGACAACGAATATCAACAATTTCATTTAAAAACTCTGTTAGGTTGGAAGAACAGGATTCAACATACGATTGTTCAAGGAAAGCGGGGATAGTACAAGAAATGCAAGTCAGAGGCAGGAGAATTTTTTGTGCGGACGTGTTGTGAACCTTAAGCTTTCGCTCAGGCTTGGCTAGCAGTGTACGTTTAGAAGAGGAATCGATTTTTGTCATCTGAGGGAAGATGGGAGTCATTGTGGCTAAATGTAAACTTTTTATTTAAGGAGTCTAAATTAGCATCCACATTTGAGTACTCATCAGAAAAGTACATTTACGGCTCAAGATTTGATTAGTAGCATATCAACGTCTTCTTCTTCTATGACTACTGTGTCGTGCTGTGAACAAAAAGACCGGACGCAATCTGGCAACACAACATGCGCCCTCATGAATTGAAGAATCTGACTATTGGTTGTTTGTCGTTATTAAAAAAGACAAGGGAGACTGAAGTGGTCATAAGATGAAGATGCCATCGCTGGAACAAGAAATGATTGGCCTAACGTTTCGGATTCTCACTCGAATCCATCCTCAGAGACATTCACAGATAAAGGTAACGGTGGCACCAGGAGTGCAGTATGTATAGAACCTGGCTGCCGTTGACCGTATGCGCACTGCAATTAACAGTTCTAGAAATCACCGCTGGGGTCGTAATCGATGTGGTGGTGGCTTGTCGGTCCGAGCCCGAGTCGTTAATAGCCGCGATCTCGTCGTCCGCGGTGGATGCTGGCGTGACGATCGCTCGGCAAATTGGCTCACTGTCACTGGGATAATTGCTCGCCCGCGCCCTCCTCACGTGACTGATTCTCCTGCCCAGGGAAAATCTCAGCACGTAATATGGTAACGGGAGGTCAGTGTGCTTGGTGATGGATTGCGGGCCTGAGAACCATGACTCGAGCAGCTCTCGGCTCACGCAGTTGTCAACCTTTGCGAGGATTTCGGCCTCTTGATATTTGAAAATATGGCCGGGTCCCGACGAGTGTGCCGCCACCTGAGAGCTAGCGTCTCCGCGCCTCACTGCTGCTGCGTGCTCGGCAATTCGCGTACGGAGTAATCTCCCAGTTTCTCTAACATAGTTGCTTTGTCCGCAGCTACACCAGATCCGATAAACGACTCCAGGCGTTTCCTGCCGTGGCAGCGGGTCTTTTGGCCTCATGACTTGGCGCCTAATGGTTGCTTCCGGCCTGTGCACAACCCCAAATCCAAGTGGAGTGAGAAGACGACTGACGGCTTCCGAGACGTTCTTCACGTACGGAAGAGCCCGCCAAAATTTGGGGCCGGTTGGATTTGGTCTCTGGTGTCCTTTTCGTATACACTGGTTGACAAAGTTGCGCGGGTAACCATTAGCTCTCATTACCCGTCGAAGATATTGTAATTCAGCAACCTTGTCTTCCATTTCACTGTAGTGCGTCTCAACGCGTCGGTATAGCGCCCTTACGCAACTGCGTTTGTGACTGATCGGGTGGTTGCCATTCAAGTTCGGTATTTGCGTCGTATTTGTCGCTTTCCTGAACACTTTGGTCAGGAAGTGGTCATTTCTGGCTTATTAGTCGTCACCAGCCAGTCATACCCAATCCCTAAATGTGGCACACCCGAGGCTCGAACTCGCGACCTGTTAGTTAGAAGCCCACTCCTCTAACCACTGGGCCACGAGGCCGTTGTCCTGTCGGTTTCGATAGGGAATATACGATGGTAGGGGGCGCTCACCGATCGTTCTTACGGAAGTCACTCGTTCCGTTGTGCCCTACAGGCTCTCTCTCGAGCCCAACCAGCAGCCGCACAGCGACGCATGATATACACAGTCGAGAGAGAGGAAGAGCCCGTAGGGCACCACGGAACGAGTGAGTGCCGTAAGAACGATCGGTGAGCGCCCCCCTACCATTATTGGTTGTTTGTTTATACAAGACAAATGCAGCCTGGACTAGAGAAGAGATAATACCCAGTGAGTAATGTCGCATTAATTTTTGCATAAACCCCCTTTGTATCATCGTGTTTCGTCGAACGGATGCACGTATGAGCATAATTACAGTGCCGTAAAAGAGAAACTGACTGCGAACACTTGAAATATAGATACGCAAGAAAGTGGGCAACGTTATATACAGACATTGGCAGTCGTTTGTGTAAAATGTAGGGCAGCGTCTTCAAAGTCTTCCTCCCCCAAAACCGAAGGTACTGCGAGTATTGTTTACTGACTGTGAGCATCGTTATACGTGGGTTTTTGTATGCATACGGGCATAGGTAAAGATGTCAATCACAAGTGTTGTGATGGAGGGCCGAGAGTCAACGCTCGGGGAAAAGAGCGGAATTGGGGGCCAGAGGTCATGTGACCAAAGCCGAACACTGTCTCACCGATGCGCCCGCGAAGCTGAATGCTGCTCACCTGAACATCAACGACCGATCAGTCCACCGGCTGACGTGGGAGGGGCCAAGCGGCACGTTGATTTGACCACAATTACGCCGACCCCAAAGGGAACAAAGGTCACGCAGGTCTGTCAGCGGTCAGCCCCGGGGGAGGTCTAAACCAGTCAGCGGCAAACAGGCAGGTCAAAGTTCGTGCGCCCAGCACGACTATAATACGAGGCAAGCGGCAAGACTGAACAACTCAAGACCGGAAAGTGCAACAATTACGCTACTCTGATGATGGAAACGAGGAAGTTTCCGAGACGTCAGTTCGAATACAATATGGTCCATGAATTCGCCCTCTCTTCTTCTTCTTCGTCTTCTTCGGGAGATAATGAACGCGATATATATATATATATATGTGTGTGTATGTACGAGGTACGCGATGATTTACATAAAAAAGAGTTAACTTACTTATGCCGGTTTTTCCCACTCAACCGATACCCAGTCAGTTTTGTGGTAAACTTTGTCAGACACCAGAGACGACCACAAAGTCTCGACTTTGCGTCACGGAAATTCTACTCCCTGCCCTACATGCCAAGAATTTCCATAGCGACGGCCCGAAAGTTAAGTCAGTTTGGAATTTCCATCGTCCAGACAGCACAGCATTATCCCAAGTAGACAAACCCGTACCCAAGGAACAACAAACATATGCCATATACGACATTCTATGTCCTAACTGCCCTTGAGTTTATGTCGGCCATAGCGGCCGACGGGTTGAGACCCTCATTAATGAACATATACTAGCCATCGGCCGACAGGACCCCTTGTCTCTCGTGTTTGAGCACGTCCTCCAGTGCGACCAAAGCTCCAGTGGAGGCGCGAATGAAGTGATTGTCAGTGCTAACACCAAACGGGCGCGACAAGTTCTCGAAGTTTAACATCCAATATGAGCGGCACCATGTCGATTTGGACGCTCACTACGAGGGTCTGCATTCACAACCTACTGATGTGCGCCCATTATAAAACAACAGCTGCCAGCTAGTGCCTGGTCACATAGAATTTCGCTGATTCGGCATCTCTCTGGCGTGGCAAACCACAGCTAAAACTCTCAGCAACCCCCATAAACCTCCGGCATCTACCGCGTCAGGTTTTACCCCCTCATATGGACGTCTGTCTGTCGGTATAACCACTGCGTCGCCAAGCCTTCTAATGCTGTTATCCCACTTCCCACCATTAACTGCGTCTGACGTCGGCCTAGTGTAACCAGCCTGAAAATGGCATTTTCAAGGACTTCCGTCATTTACTCCAAACAAACTGACTGACTGAAAATCCATCAGTAAAATTTGATTTCCTGCCGGGTCTTATTCTTTATATATACGTGCAAATGGTAGCGGGGGGCTCACCAATCACTTTAACGGAACTCACTCGTTCTGTTGTGTCTTAGGGACTCTATCTCGGGCCCAACCAGCAGCCGTACAGCGACGCAAGATATAGGCAGAATGGCATCACCGACAAAGATAAGGGAGACTGGGATGGCCATTTCTCTTTTATTAGTCGTCGTCAGTCAGTCATCCCCAACCCCGAAGTGTGGAACACCTGGAGCTTGATCCCGCGACCTGTTGCTAGGAGTTCCGACACCCTAATCACTTCCCAGTGGTCTGGGGTTTCTTCTTCTTCTTCCTCCACCTCATTGTCATCCTCATCTACTTCCCAGAAACTATCACAGTGGGACACATGTTAATTCGTGCACGTCTTCGCTTTTAGCGCACTCCTTCGAAACCAAAACAATACCCAAAAGTCGTTCCCTTGCTGAATGGAGGTGACGTTGATGAACCCAGTATCAACTGCGGTACCAAACTTGGAGGACTTAAAGAAGCCAGTCAGTACTCGACCTCCAGTCGCTCTGGACACAAGTCCCGCATTGACTCGGAGGGATCCCGCACGGGAACTCCCCAGAGCTTGGGTAAGTTTGAACCTCGTCACAAGGAAGGAGCTGCAGGTCTGACAGGGGACAGGCAGATCAAATCCATTCTCAGAAAGACTGTTCGGACAACCTTCCATGCGCAGACTTCTCGTCCATTCCTTCTAGCCGGTGAGTTCTTCACTTTGACTGAGACAATCTCACTTTCTGTATTGCCTAAAACACGCTTCTTCTATGACCGCCGAGCATTTTGGAAGAAGACCTAATTCGGCCAATCGAGATGGCAGTGGTCACTTTTAGTTTGTTTACTGTCATCACTGTAACCACTGAATCAGACAGAGCCGAGGCTTGAATTCAGGCGTATGTCTCTCTGTTGCGAATGAATTACAGCAGGTGTGCTATCTCATGAAGTGTTGACCGAAATTGTGAAATGTGCTTTCGCCTCGAAATGATTACTAAGCTAGAGTTGTATAACTAATCATCGTGCAGCATAATTCTATAATGAATCAGTTATCTCAAAATCCTTGGTTTTTAACGAGCTTCTTTTCGGCTGCATTTAAAAACCAGACTGTAGAAGTGGCTACTTAAGTAGCGTGCACTTTCACCATTGATTTTCGATGCCTTTGTAAATTCAAATATGTTTCATAGAAAACATGAATAAAAAAATCATTTTTACTCATTCGGTAGCCAATTACTTCATCTTCCAATTTTATACTTGGACAAAATGTGTAATTTGGTTTTTATAAACTTTTCCGATTCCCGTCTAATGTTGAACAAGACTTGCTGTTGCACTTGTATTTAGGGTTTTCGAACAACAAGTCGTATATTTTCCGCGTACAAAAACCATACATTTCTCTAGGGTATTAAGAGGAGATCGTATGGGGGTCAACAAATTTATCAGTGGATTTGAGCCATATTGTAAACTTAAGAAGCCACGTTACTTAATTCAGAGACACGATGTTTTATGAACGGGCATTTCACGGTATTAAAAGATCTCACAATTAGAAACTTTTAAAAACCGAATTGTACCCTTTTTTCAAGTATAAAATTGGGAGATGAAATAATTTTCTACCCAACGAGTAAAAGAACGAATATTTTATGCTTCCTTTTATTAAATATATTGGAATTTACAAGGACATCGAAAATCAATGAGGAAGATGCATGCTACTTAATTAGTTATTTTTTACAGAGTCTAGTCTTTACTTTGATAGAGCCTATTTCAATTTCCGACCTGCCTTACCACTCTTATTCTATGATGGCCGAGCATTTTGGAAGTAGACCTAATTAGGCCAATCGAGATGGGCTGTTTGCTGTCATCACCCCAACCCCCGAATCGGACAGGGTCGAGGCTCGACTTCAGGCTCGTGTCCTCTGTGTTGCGATCGAATTGTATCGAGAAATAATTTTGAAGATGGTGCACACAGGTTAATGCGGAAAACTTGAAATACTTTCCGGCAGAGAATTAACTTAACGGAGTTGTTATAAGTTCCATCAGAACATTCACACGAATGGATCATAAAGAGGTTTCTATGCAATTCAAAGACATACATCAACGCAATGGAAATTAGGATTTGATAGAGCGGAAAACGATGCAATAAAAAGGATGCGGTTGCGGTAGAAAAACGATCCACCTGACTGGGGTTGCTGACATCATTATGCCATCATGACAGCCGGCAGGGAATGTAGCTCCGTGGGCAAATGCAGAGATGGACTGTAGAGAATGATAAAACATGACAGATATGAAGTGCTCACCGGATCAGTGGAATTGAGCGGCTGAAGTTTCGGAGGGTTTGGTCGGCTCACCATTATCAAGGCGTTTTGTGCAGAAAAATCAACCAGAATTTTGAACAAACGGCCGAAACGCTTTGGTAATGGAGAGCCGATCAGGCCCTCTGAAACGTCAGCCGCTGAATTCCACTGATCCGGTGAGCCCTTCGCATGTCTCAGATTATCGACCCGGATCTCTTACATTTGCTAGCCTGATGCTGAAGCAGCAAGAGCGGGGAGAGCGCAGTTGTGCGAGGGGGGGGGGGTGCACCGACCGTCTTTATTGACACTCTGTTACACCATTCATTCCTGGATTCCCCTAAACGAGACTTGCCTCTTCGTTGGAAGTACGGGCATAAGTGAGATCCTTGCTGCCATGACCTTCAGGTCCCGTCCCCAATGGAACGAGAAGATAGACTCTAGTTGAGACTTTATATCCTGTACAGAACAAGTGAAAAAGGGGCTGGAAGGAGTTGGTAGCCAGAGGAAAGCCTCATCGACACCGGGAGAGCGGCGTCCATGGTTGGTCAGGGAATGTGTCAAAGCGTCCTATGACAGGGCATGTTTGACTTGACCTTGAATCTGATTGGTTAACTGGAAAGCTGAGTGGGCGAATGCCAGACAGCCGTGGTGCACACGTGCGGACACTGACAGGAGGCCCAGCGCTGCGACAGGCGCTTGGAGTAGGGCCACTTCAACGGTCCAATCCTAGTCCTTTTTGGTTAGTGGCCTCAATGCTCTAGTCATTGAGATGTCGCCAGCACAATGAGTCCCTGACTCAGTGGTCATAGCGTTGAATCTACTAATCCAAAAGAACCCATATTCAAACCACAGGTGTCCCCAGTTCTAGGGTTGGTTAGTGTTGGCTGACGCCAGCCAGTAAGCCAGAAATGGCCACCCATATCTCCCTTGTTCTTGTGCATACTTGATTACTGCCCACAGAACACAAGCCAATGACTCGGTGGTTCAACGCAAGCCCATGTTCAAATTTCGGGTGCGCTCGACCTGAAGGACTGTCGACGGAGGCTGGACCAGACCTGGCAACTCAAGTCGCCCCTAAATCTAATCAATTATTGATTGCTCGTCACTTCTACACCTTAAATACGGTCATTATTTGTATGGAGACTGGTTTCCTCTGTGAGCAAGATACTGTAACCATACAGACCTATATGGATGGCTTCCGAAGACTGTTGAGAGAAATGTCTGCTTGATAAACGCGGTCGTAGCTCCTTTCAGGAAGTTGCGCCTACCGCAAATGACGATGCACATCGTCAGAAAAAGGAATGATTAGTTCATTTTTTCGGGGCAGTGTGATACGTGCTAATCGAGTTCGATGCAGTAGACAGAATGTCGGCCCTTGTGCATTGTAGTCAGTCTTTGATGGACGGTAAAAGTAATGGCGGCGAAACGTACACAAGGTAACGTCGTCAGGAAGACTCAGATTCGCCTCAGAATTAGGATGATTTCCTCGGACGGGAGTGTTTTGCGGAGCCCTTATGACAGTGGACTCATAGCGTGTACGCATGGCTTGGCAACGATAGGGTGAAGGACCTCAATTTACTGTCTGCAGACTGTAGACTGTGCCATACGGGAATCGTGGTGATGGGAGGGGGGTTTAGGGGTGGGCATCACACCGAACAGTAAGTTGACGGAATGCAGGAAAATATAGAAGACAGTCGATGACAAAAGCTATACTTTCAAGTAACAGGATGAATGCATGCAGCTACATTATCCAGCTGGATATTCCATGCAGTTCCGTCTCGAAAGACTGCCTGATCATTGAACAGCTGAGACTATACCCTGTCAGACTTTTTTTGGTCTTTAAATTCATGCCCGGTTGATCTTCGTTCTTTGTTTCTCCGCTCTTGGGTACAACTGCCTTTCATCAATATCCAATTATATGGCGCAAGAACATGCATCAGGACACGATCCACAGTCTACAGAAAGCTAATTGAGGTCCTTTATCCTACCGTTGCCCATGACTCTTCTAGTTTATTTCAATGTTTTCTGTAATGAGGTTTCTTTCGAGAATTGCGTGATTTTGATAGAATGAAATTTCTACTACACTTAAAATATTTTATAATATTATAGATCCAGTATATGTGGGTCAACTTTCCTCTGCAAATTTGCGAATGAGGTTAGAGGTTTAAGTGACTCGGATGTGCATGACGGATTGCGGAGCAGGTCATGAAAATAAATTTCAACAGAAATCCGTGAATTCATCTTAAATCGATTTTTTGTGACAAGGAATGGACAGCTGAAAAAGAGCATATATATTTTGATTATTGATCATGACTTAAATTTCCCCTCGCCTTTAAGCAGAAAGCTCTGGACTCGAACATGGAAGGCGAGGAGAGCGTCTGACAGTGCCCCCCAGCTCGATCAGCAAAGCCGACCAGCCTTCAATTCCAGATGACGATCGTTGGGCTGTGACAGCCTCTCCGAGGATGTCGACAAAATCCCGATTTCCTGGACCGCAGGACCGTCCAAAGACTGCAGGAGCGCTTGACACATCAATGAGATATAGGGCTTCCCCCGTTAATGCTGCTGCCGCTGCTGTTCCTGCTTGGCGTGGCGTAGCAACAACACAGAAAACATCACCTACACCATCGCGACCCTCTCTCGTTTTGCCACCCAAGTCCTCCCGAAATCCCATGATGTCGGAGCAGACTTATGTGCTCATTCACAATCGCACCAGCAATCAGAAACAGCGTAACACCTCACCCTTCTCCCCTGTCCTCTTGATGCCAACCAGTGCACGTCGCAGGATCTCTGCCTCCCCGGTTGCCTGCTCCGCCGGCCAGACTCGCGCCAAAACCCATTCGCCCGCCTGGCGGGACCTGCGGTCCAATCGCCAGTTCTCACCGCACCAGCGGCCACTGACAGTGCGGACCACGTGCGGGTCAGGTGAGAGGCGGCAGAACCAGCAACAAACTCTGCCCCACTTTCGACCCCTGTATGCCTCCGTCTTCGATTGCTGACCTCCGAACTCCTGACGACTGGCGGATCGCTTTGGAGCCGCTGCAGTTTGTTTGGAGAAGGACAGTCCTGTTAGATTTCGAGAATGCTCAAGTTGTTAAGCCCAGTATGCGGGTGACAGATGTACTGTTTTTTCAAGTGCTGATTTGGCGCGGCCCCCTGAAATGTGTTTTGCGCACTTACGCGCACGTTGGCCACTCGGGGGTGGTGACGAACCTACTAAATCCGTGAATGAAATCCTTCCCCCCTTGCCACTGCAAAACCCCGTGGGGTAAAAGGAGAATAAAATCAAGTGTTCTCGTATTTCATGCAGGGTGCTGCTGTTGCTGCTAATATATCTAATATCGGCTCGCTTCCATTGCTCAAGTCGAAATTGCGGAGTAATTCATACTGTCTCCGAAGTGACTGGAGAACTGTGACGCTTCTTCCATACGGAGGTAAAATATCCTTGGCATTCCAAAACGAAAGAGTCTTGAGATTTTAGAGCAGGGGTTGTGAACGTGCGAGTGTACGTGAGACCGCGAAGCAATCAAACCAACCAAGAAAAACAGGGGAGAGCGAACCATCAATCGCCTCTGGCTTTTTTCACTCTCGACAATCTCTAAACTTGAATTCAAGTCATCTTCCGCTGAAATGATCAGAAAAACGCATACGTACACAGCAGATGTTGTACAGACGAGGTGTCTCCGGTGGATTAATAGCATTCTTGAAAAGACCTTCCTCCACTGCCTGTTCGCCTGTTGGTTAAGATAACCCACCCGCCAGATCTCATCTGTGGGCCGAATGGGTGTTCAGAGTTCCGTTTAGGATCGCGGGTATTGTCTCAAGATGGCACGAACCCTACCGTTATAGTCCGGGGATTTAGACTGAAGAGCGCTCACCGGACGCGTTACGGAAAATGCTTCTCCCGCTCTGTTGTGAGCGACGGCGGTCATCTTCACAAATTAGGTGAGGATAGGGTATGTGACGAGTATGTTTACTGTTTAGAACTGCCTACTACATTTACCTAAGTAGGCGTTATTTGGTACGGTTTCTGGTTGAAAACCAGTAACTCGTTTTGCTCATTTTCTGGGCCCAGCAAGTCCATATCTCTCGACACACAGCTCCCAGTCGTAACCAACAGGACAAAAAGCTCGTGGTTCAATGCTTAGGACGTTGTACTCCTAACTCCACCGCCTATCCTACCTCGAGGTAGGGTGTGACTGGCTGATTACGGCCAACAAGTCAGAAATGGCCATACCAGTCTCTCCTGTCTTTCTCGGTAATGCTATTTTGCAGAAAAGAACTATATTGACGCTATTGCAGAGGGACGCACACCGATCGCGTTACGAAACTCGTTTGTTCCGTTTAGCCTTGGGGCCCGCCAGCGGCCACACGGCGCCACGTAAAGTAGACAGAATGACATTAATGACAAAGACAAAGGGGACCGGAATGGCCATTTCTGGCTTGCTAGCCGTCATCAGCCAGCCATACCAGTCCACGAGGCATGGAACTCCGGGGCCACGGAATCGCGGCCTGATGGCTAGAGGTCTTACGCCCTAAGCATTGAGTTACGGGCTCGTTGTCCTCTCGGATGTTGCTATACCCGATCACAACCGACAGGACAAGAAGCCCTTGGCTCAATGGCTAGGACGTTGGACTTCTAACTAACAGGTCGCCAGTTCGCGCCCCAGGCTTTACATACGCCGAGATTGGGTGTGACTGGCTGATGACGGCTAATAAGCCAGAAATGGTTGTTCCACTCTCCCATGTCTTTGTCGCTAATGCTACTTCGCAGAATAAAATTATTTAGACGGTATTGTTGGTTAATGGTGAACTGCAGCAGTGAATGAATGGTCGAGCAGGAGGGACGAGTCCAGGGGAGCTGATATGTCTGACGATGAACCAGTGGATACGTTGGTGTAGAGCAGCTTGCAGTAGCGGTAGGGTGAAGGACTCCACTTAACAATCGGTGGACTGTGGATAATGACATAAGGAAATGTTGGTAATAGATGTTTTACGCGTTCGGCAACTCGCCAGACATTAAACTGACGAGAGCGCATTGACCCACGTTGCCCACTTAGTATGGTAAGCCTTCCATTTACTGGGTTTCACATCCAAATAGCTGGTTAAACGGTGGTAAGCCGAAGGAAGCGGCCTGCTCCTTGTTAGGCTGATTCCTTTGGTTTGCGGACTTGTATATGCAAAAATTTGAGGGTGTTAACGCTGAATTGGAGGGGGGAGGTGCAACTGCGTTGCGTCCATCACGCAGAGGTATAATCGGGACGACTATTTTACGGTAGGCAGGCTAACTTATGAAATGTCAACGGAAATGTTGAAATGCGTTTTAGTTTCGAAAAGATTAATTAAGTAGGGTTATAAAACTAATCATCATCATGCTGCATAGTTCGACACTGATCCAGCTACCTCAGGGTTTCGGCTTTTGAATGAACATATTTTCGACTGCATGCAAGACCTATACACTGCAAAAAATGACTACTGATGTAACATGCAATTTTCTCATTAATTTTAGATGCCCTTGAGAATTCAATTATATTTCATGAAAAAATGCATAAAAGTATTCATTCTTTTACTCATTCGGTGGAGAATTAGGTCTTCTTCTAATTTTATGCTCGAAGGCGGGACATAATTCAGTTTTTAAAAACTTTCTACTTGTGGGATTTTTAGATAACTGGAAATGCCCGTTAATAAATCGTCATACCTGTGCATTTGCCAATGTATCTTGTGAAGTTAACAATTTAGATCAAATCCACCGCTAAATTTTATGAACTCTATATGGTTTCCCTTTAGTACCGTAGAGGAATGCATGGCTTTCTGTACACGGAAAATATACGGCTTGTAGTTTTGAAACCCTGAACGCAAGTGTAACAGCAGGTAGGGTCCAAAAGTATTCGGGGATTGGAAAAGTTTTTAAAAGCGAATTATATTCTTCTTTGGAGTATAAAATCGGAAGAAGACATAATCTTCTACCGAATGAGTATTTTTATGCATGCTTTCCATGAAATATAATTGAATTTTCAAGGGCATCTAAAATCAATGAGGAAATCGCATGTTACATAAGTAGTCATTTTTTGCAGAGTATAGGTCTTGCATGCAGTTGAAAATAAGTTCATTCAAAAGCCGAAACCCTGAGGTAAGTGGACCAGTATCGAATTATTTAGCATAATGATGATTAGTTTTATAACCCTTCTTGATTAATCTTTTCGAAACGAAAGCGCATTTCAAAATTTCGGTTGACATTTCATAAGTTAGCCCACCTACTGTATTCGATAAGGCATACTGACACGCGCACTAGTCCATAATCCGAGACCACAGCTTAACAGCAAGAAGTGTACACCTCATACGCATACAGAGATGTCAGTAAGATGAAAAAGACGGTGCGCGTGGCACCTATTGACGAAACTGTCTGCGATTGTCATGACAAAATAACCAGAGCCCAAGAGGAAAAGAAAACTAACGCTACTAGACAATATGCCGACGAGAGGGCAAACAAAAACCATTGCATATTAAAACTTGATTCGTGACCAGTCGTCCAGACACCTGGGCAGACAGCAGTTGAGAGTACTGAGCGGGTAGGTCAACTTTAACATCAACAGCTTCAAGTCAGCCAGCATGGGACCAGATATACTGTGAGCCTCCCTATCAGGGAAATCAAAAAGGGACCAAAATAGCATTGTGGTGCCTCTTGAAGAACGGAAAGCAGCCTTCATAATGAACCGCGTCGACTGCATCGGTCAGGTACAAGACCTCCGCCCCGACCTGTAGTCTTACAGAGGTACGCTCTCGTCGAGGGCTAAGTCTAGGACCCTCCTGTTACGAGACTTCCGAATCAGGAAAAGTGCAAAAACAGAATCCCGCTAAAAGAGTGAAGTCAGACAACGCTGACTAGCACGGCACTGATCGAGTGGCATGGATTATTTGAAGCGAACAATTCCAAACTTTCCCCATCAGCCAGTCAGTATCCCAACCAAACTTGCAATCAGGCTTTGCACATGACCCTAAAATATCATTTCTTCTGGGTCCATATTAACATGGTGTCCTGGACCCTCAGCAACCCCCGCGGATCAGCTACTCGATCTGAGAAAATAATGTCATCATTTGTTGTGATCTCATTAGTCGCAATTATCCCGCCCGACACCGAGCTACAGGTTCTGCGCAAACAACCTGATAACGTGTATAGTGAAGCCTGAGTACACACGGAGGTTGAAATCTGATAAAACTCTTTGAACTTGTCAGTGGACACTTTCAATCCTCATTGCTAGTCGTAAGGGCAGATCAGGCGGACATAGACGGTTTCCTCAGGCTCTAACGTATGTGCAAAACTGGTTCCAGCAGGAATACCAAGAGTATACCTTGACCGATAAGATACTAGAGATTTCGGAGCTCTGAAGTTCTCCTGAGCTGTTTCATAGTATTTGCCATGACATTCGACTCACATGGGTGGATTAGAAGGAAAAGTACCTGCCTTGGATTGATGTTGTCGTCATCGGAGGATTTACTGCAGACTCTTCTGACTGATCGGATGTCCTTCCACAGAGTCCTATAAGGACCGCGCAAGTTCGAGAGGTCTGACATCCGAACTTTAATTTACCTTTCGCTTTGCTTTAACAATGAACCAAAGGCATCGAAAGCTGTCGAGTAGTCCAAGAACTTCACGGTCGCCCATGAGCTGGCGAGTATGCCTGACAGCGAAAGTCTGGACAGTCTTCGTCGTTTTGAGGGTGAGCGCTCCTCTACCACTAAACCTACCCGATTGCAACCGACATGACAGCGAGCCCGTGGCCCAGTGGTTAGAGGCTTTGGACCCAAAGTCAGTAACATAGACATGATCGGCAGGAGGGGGGAGAAGTCGTGAATATTCATAGGTATGTGGTAGCATGGCTAATTCATCCTATAAATACTGCAGCCGCATATGCATGAACCACCCTTATCTGCTTTCGTCTCTGATGATTGATTCGAGCAGGAATCCGAAACGTTAAGCTAATAAAGCACTTGTCCCGGCGATCGTGTCTTCCTCTTCAAAACTGCTTCCTGGGACTCGTCTCTTCGATTCTATTGGCAATAAGTTCTTTTGTTAGGTATCTCAAGTATTCAGCTGTGGACTTAAATCGCAAAACGGGGACAATGGTAACGGCATCACAAAGAGGTGTATTAATAATCTTTCGTAACAAAATCTCCTAACACTTACATGAAGCTTCTTTCTGAACGCTTGGAGTAACTACGACACATTTCTGGGCAGAGTTCAAATCAGTTCAAGTCACTGTATTTGGAGTAGATGTCAAAAGCCTTTGAGGACAGCATTTCGAAAAATACAAGTCTGTATGAAGAACAGTTAAGTTGCAAATATGTACAGGTAATGTCAGCATGCGAAATACAGAAAAATGCTGGAGAAATAGAAGTGTCAAGACCTGGCGAAATAGTTAAATAACAGTGACAAACGTCGCGGGTAAAGAGACATGATCGCTGTAACAAGAGCCTTATTAGCCTGACTTTTCGAATTCTCACTCGAATCTATCATCAGAGACTGCGTCATATAAGGATAGTGGATTGCTCGGTAGTCAGTCACTCACCGGCGTGCGATGAGCGTGGGAGCCGATAATCTTGACCGACATACAGGCGCGTAGCAACTACATGGCAAAGACATATTTCACCACCTGGCCAGTCGAGCTGTGCTGAATTCGGAAGCTGCCGACTATGATAAGCATGTAGCGGCCTAGCAACTACATCCATAAATATTGCAACACCTAGGCAATCCACTACCCTTATATCTGATGATGGATTCTAGTGAGAATCCGAAACGTCAGGCTAATAAAACACCTGCTCCAACGATCGTGTTTCCTGCTCCGCGACTACTTCCTGGAAATCGCCTCTTCGCTTCTATTAACATAGAACAACATACCAACAGCATTTGCACACACTAGGTTCAACAGAGTTAAAGTTAACGCAAACAAAATGGGCTATTGAAATCAAGATGGTAGCATAGTGTTCGTTATAATAGTGGTTTACCAGACGAGGGTTTGAGAAGGTCTAGTGGACCTTTAACAGGTGAGCATCCAGACGCCTCCAAAAGTGCACTCACACTGGTAGAATGCACGCTATACATGGGTAGACAATTCCAGTGTCCAATGGCTCTTTGGGAGAAAAAGAGCGAACGCTGATTGGCGCGGTACCGCTTCCTTTTTAAGTTGGCAATCATGGCGTCGAATATTCGATTTCGGTGCCATTTCAGAAGAATGTTCCCAGTTCACATTAAGATCAAGTCCCCGTAACAACTAAAACTTCGGCATAAAGTCGTCTCTGTCTTATCTATACTGGCGGGATAGAGATTCGTACGTTAAATTTTTGAGTGCATGAACAAGCTTTGTATCACGTCATCGTATACCTTTAAGAATCGCGTTCATCATCCCCCGAAGAAGACGAAGAAGAAGATAGGGCGCATTCGTGGACCGAGTTACATTTGTACTGACGTTTCGGAAACCCTCTCGTTTCCATCATCAGAGTAATGTATTGACAGATCCTGCTGGTCTTGATTGCGTCAGCCTTGATACCTGCTTGGTATTATATCCGTGCGCGAGGCACGAACTCTGACCTGCCCGTTCGCCGCCAGTTAGCGTTGACCTCTCCGCGATTGACCGCCGGTGGGCTCGTGTGACTCTTGACCCCTTTGCGGCCGTCGTAATTGTTGGCGAGCCAGCATGCTTGTCGGCCTCCCCCTCGTCACTCAACGGACTGATCCCTTGTTGGGGCTCATGTGAGTTGATCTCAGCCTCGTGGGCGTCGCGGTGAGGTGGCATCCCATGCTGGTCACATGACCCCCGGCCGGCTTCTCTCCCAGTTTCTGCTGACATCGGCTGTCGGCCACGCGTCAATTTGCTCGACTGTCCTGATGGCGTTGTCCGCACTGACTCGAGCCTTGTGCGTAGCGCCTGATAGGCGGGATGCAGATCTATGGCTCTGTTAAGTGTGCTAGTCGAGGACCAACTTTCGAGCATCAGTCTGGCCATCTTATCATTGGCTCGGCCGATTACCCTTGCCTTTTCAAAGGCGAAATTGTGGTTCTGCTATTTGACGTGGCCATAACCCATAGACAGCTTTTCCTTGCGGTTGATTGCAAGCTGGTGCTCATGCAATCTTGTGCCAAGACGTTTGCCGGTTTCACCAACATACCTTGCATCACAGTTTTGGCATGGTATGCTGTAGACAACCGCTGATTGTTCTGTCATCGGTAGCAGGTCTTTGGGCTTCATTGTTTGCTGTCTGATTGTTGACTCTGGCTTCTGAGTCACTCCGATCCCGAAAGGCTTCAGTATTATTGCCGTCGCCTCTGACACGTTTTTCACATAAGGGATTGCGAGCCAAAATTTCGGGTTTTCTCCGTCCGACCGCTCAGGATGGGACTTCTTAAATCACTTGCGTATGAAGGACTTGGGATAACCGTTGGCTTTAAATAGGGCGTGCAAGTACTTAATCTCCTCCTTCCTCCCGTGTTCGTCGCTGCAGTGTGTTTGAACGCGTTGGAAGAGGGTTCTGACACAACTGCGTTTGTGACCAAAGGGGTGGCTGCTCTTAAAGTGGAGGATTCGCCTGGTGTTAGTTGCCTTGCGGTATACCATTGTCCTTATCTTCCCGTCCTCCAGCTTTCTCACTTGTACTTCAAGGAAGGCCAGCTGATTGTTGAGCTCTTCTTCCATAGTAAACTGGATGTCAGGAAAGATTGAATTCAACAGTGCCTTGAAAGTCTGCACATCGCTCCTTTTGATGATAACGAAAGTGTCGTCGACGTATCTGGCCCAGAAGTTTGGGGGTACGAGCTGAAAACCAGCCGCTCAAGCCTCTGCAAAACCGCTTCGGCAATTAATCCAGATAGAGACGAGCCCATCGGTGTCTCCTTCTTTTGCTCGTAAACCTGGCCGTTGAATGTAAAGAACGTTTTAAGACATAGTTTTAGGAGCTCGATGATGTGAACTCGTTTGAGCTGTTGATTGGTCTCATCATACTTTTCTCGGAGAAAACCGTCAATAGTGTCGATAGCCAGCGCGGGTGAGATGGAGGTGAACAATGAGATCACGTCAAAAGACACCATCACCTCATCTGCCTCAACTTCGAGACGTTTGATGCGCGACAAAAACTCTTCAGCCGACTTCACTGTCCACTCTGAATCCTTGGTAAGGAAACAAAGTCGCTGGTTCAGCCACTTTGACAGCCCAAAGGTTGGGACACCACGTAAGGAGACGATGGGACGTAGCGGCACTCCCGGTTTGTGAATCTTTGGTAGGCCGTAGAAGCGCGCCATTGTGACATCACTGGCCTTTGCGGCCAGCGCTTCCCTTCTAGTAAGAGCGCCCGCCTTCCTCAGCTTGCCGATCGTCTTGTTTATGCTGTTTACGAGCTTTTTGAACTCACTGACAGTCGATGGTGCATAAGCTTCCTTGTCCATCAAGAGGTTGCCTCGTTTTTTGCAGTACTCAGCCTTATCCATGACGACTGTAGAGCGCCCCTTGTCGGCGGGCAGGGTGACGATATCCTCTATTTTTCCTATTTTCAGAAGTTCTCGATCATTATTGAATACATTACCCAGAATTGCCTTTCCAGGCGGTAGTGTCCCCCGGTGAAGCCAGGGTTGGTGTTGACTGAGTCCCGTCAAGCCTGAGAGTCGAAGAGGCAGTGGTGCCAGCTGTTTGTGAGCCAAACTCCAATGGTATCAAATCGGTGTTTGTTGCATTTGCCGAGAGGTAATGTTCAAGTTGTTTATGCTGTGTTCGCATGGGAATGGTGTTTCCAAATGGTTTATGGAAGCTGCTACTCTGTGGATGCAGTTGTATCCGGGGTTCAGTAAGTATCAGTCAGTATATTTGGAGTAAACGACAGAAGCCCTGAAAACTCCATTTAGGCGGTACGGATGCAAGGAAAATAGTTAACTTGCAAAAATTCTGCTTGCAGTTTTATTAAGGAGAATTCATAAATTTAATACTGGAACATAAATGCGAAAAGAGTATGGTATTTTTTGAAATAATTGAGGAAACTTTTCACCGCATTCGGACTGTGAAAATGTCCATATGGGTCAAGTTAAGCGCACAAATAAGGATCCTTTGAAATCATGTTAGAAGTATATTTATAGTCATTTCAGTAACCCATTCGATCAGGCTTCATCGGTTCGAGTTGCCTTTCCGCAGGTGAGTTTACAGTCGTCTCTTGAACTTGGGTTAAGTCGGTCGAGTGGCTGCAGGGCAGTGCGTCTGGAACCGCTCACTGTGAAGATGGATGACCTTGACGCAACGGAACCTTGAACACGGACGTCTTACCTGTACACAATGGGTGTCGGCAACAAGGTCAGGCAAATATTCGGTTCCCTTGTCCTTAACTTGGCCTTCGGATAAATTTCCCGCTTGTGAACCAATAAAAAGGGGAAAAAACATATTTAGTGGCGATTAATACACGGTATTCCACAGCACTCTGATCGACGTAGGTGGAATTTCACACGGTAGTCAGTCGGTCGGACCCCATCCCCTGCATCCTCTGGTATTGCGACTGCTGGCCCACGACTGCCTAATCGCCAGCGCCTTCAAGTAACTTCGTTTCGCTACACCTAACCGTGGACGCATGGAGTAGAAAGCGATCAAGCTGATATCAGATTGTAGTGGTTATGCAGTCTGGGCGTCACCATAATCAGGGCTAAATCCTAGTGTTGTAGGTGAGAGACAGAAGGCACCAGAATGAGGGGTTTATTGTGCGCAGAACACGGAGTTGTCCTCTCAGACGACAGTGGCCACTGGCGAAGCCAGGGCTGGTTTTGACCGCGTCCAGTCATGCCTGAGAGTCTCTGAGATAGTGATGGCAGCCGATTTTGTAGGCTCGTGGGCCAAATTCGAGTGGTGTCCAGTCAGTGTGTGTTGTATTTACGAAGGGGTGGTGTCTCATTGGCTCGTTGCAAAGGGTAAATGACCTTGAGGCAGCGAGGTCTTGAACCGGTTATGATGGCCGCCCGCTACAGGGTCTCGTCTTCCTGTAACTCATTTCTCCCCCGCACTTCCATGTACACGGAAGGCAGGGCTGGCATTCTGTCGAGGTTGTCGAGATTTAGGGACGATATAGCCTGGCGTCAAACCGCTAATTAATCATCTTACTAACAAACAGCAGTAGCACTTATTGAACAGAACATGTTCCTGAACAACTGGCGGCCAGAATATTAACACCAGCAGTGGTTATCAGGTAGCTTTCAGATTGTCGAAAACACACCTAAATGATAGACACAGAGGAGAAGCTCAGGTCAGCTCACGCCCAACGACATGTTGGTTTCTGTTGAAAGCACAATTCCAGCCATTTGTGTCCGTCAGTTATACAAGCAATCATGTATTTCCTGCGAATAGTCTGGAATTCGTCTTCTTCAGATCCGGCAAGACGTGTAATTAGACAGCAGACGACCTCAGCCAGAAGAGGCGCCTAAACACGGCGAAGGCGAAGAAAGCTTATTGAAAACATTATTTTGGACCGAAAAGCCTTAGGTACGGAAAAGAGTGCTTTATTTGCAGAAACAAAGAAAAACCGAAAAAAGTGCAAAGGAAACGAAAGACGAAAAATGGAATTCGACAAACCGGTTGTTGGTAGTTTATAGAGCAAATTTCCTTTGGTAATAAAAATAAGCATGGAATATGCGCAAATTTACGAAAAACCCTTATGCTCAAACGCATCGACCCGAACACCTAATTTGAACTAAATAACCCCTAGTTAAATACAAACATGCAATAAATACTGTAAACAATATCGCATTCATTGCAAACTAAAACAATCTTAAAAAGCGGAAATACCGAAACGCAAAATGAATGAATGACGTAAATACCTGACGTTTGGAACAGTACTCTCTTAAATATATGAGCAAAGAAGTTTTTTCGGATTGCGAGTTAAGGGGCACTATAGGACAAATTTATAATGCTGCAGATGTCGAGAGACCTGCCACGGTCCAACCAACTGAAATATAATTAAAACGTACAGTCGTATGTGACCCAAATGCTGATCGGTAGGATAATTTTTCTTGGAAGTGTTGTCTACGCTCTGACAATGAGTTCCGAGAGTGTCCTTGAAGTGCTACTGAATATTTTGTAACTTTCGGTGTCCTAAAGTAGCTGTCAAAAAGGATGGCTTCTGTGGTGTATAAATACTGATTAGATCGTCACACACGTAACACTGGTGCTATCTAAAACCTCAGGCACATAACGAAGACTGGGGATGTTCGCGTAATTTCCTATGTTGATAGCTGTGCTAGGCTGAATTCACACACCCTCACGCGGTGTCCCATGACAGAAGAGTAATCTGAACTGGAGTGTTTTACCAAACAAAATATGCTGCATTTGAAAATTGGTTTTCTGGTCTACCTAACTCAGGTGAAGAAGGAAGTGAAGAGGCCTTTCATTCTTAGAAAATCAGGCGTTCTATCGACTCCGAAAAGTCAGATTTGTAAATCCATATGATTTTATGCCCCAAAACACAGCAATAATGCATACTGACAAGCCTTTTCTTAAAATCACCCATACTAACCTGTCGTTTGTGAATTTGCCATAAACAACCGTGCGACAGTCCCTCATCAAATGGCCATTTTAAATTTTAAACGTTTTGGGCAGTCTAATTTCTGGTAATACGTGATTTAGAAACGGAGCGGGTAGAAGAGTAGCAATTCGAGCAAGGTGTTAATATTTTCATAGTCGCTTTTGTTAATTTTTAATCGCAGGACGAAACCCCAGAGTAAGCAAAGATTATAAATATAGATCCAATATAAATAAAACAGAAACGTCCTTTCGTTTACAGGAAAAACTGATCAGTATTTTTAGAAAACTGAAAAAGCTGGCTTACGGTCCCAATTTCTCTCCAGACTTTTTCTTGGAAAAGATACAATATGTGGATAACCGTCAGCGAAATGTCGTATTAAAGCGCATTTGAAGAATAACTCTACCGACAAAGACAAGGAAGACTTCAATGGCCGTCTCTGGCCGGTTAGCCGTTGTCATTCAATCATACCCAACCCTGCAGTATACAGCCCTCGAGAATCGTACTCGCGACCCGTTAGTTTAAAGTCCAACGCCTCTAGCCACTGGGCCACGGACTCGTTGTCCGGTCGGTTGCGATCGGGTACATTAACAATGGTAGAGGGGCGCGCACCGCTCGCATGAGTCCCCTAACGCAATCGGTGAGCGCCCCTCTTCAAATTTAGTGTATCCGAGGAGGATGTTTAGTTTGCAGAAGTCCTGTTTTATTTCCGACAACAATTAAGGCTACGAAATCTCGAAATACATTTCTGAAATGTCCTCAGCACTTCGCTGCTTGTTGGCCGCCCTCAACAAGTTGTCATATAGAGGTAAAAATACTCACTAAAGGACTCACTCCACACCACGTAAGTTTCTTTATTTCGTGCACCTGCAAAGGAACTGCTCGAAAGCTATTTTGCAGCATACCCTGGGGCCATTTCTGCAAAGATCTCACATTTCTTCCTATAGTTTCATCTAGAACACTCCGTGGGTGAGCGAAAGCTTGCGTAGGATGACCTTTACGTTGTCTTGGAGCACAAAGAGCTCAAGCCCACGAGTCCGACTTTTAAAAACCTAAAGCGCTGCCGGTTTTCTGAGACGAATGTGCATTGTAACATCATACCTCGCCTGATATTTACAAGCAGAATAATCAAGGTTTAGTTCACTGAGGTCGCTGGTGCAAACTGCCCTCGCGTTGCTTACTTTCTGCTAATAAGTAACTGTCATTGAGCCAAGGTTCATCCCATGATGGACATTCGGATGGGAAATCTCGATGGGAAGGAACACTGACTATGATCCAAACATATTGATCTCGGTGATTTCCGAATTCATACACTTATCTGTCCCGAGAAAAAGCCCTTCGTACATTAATTTATAGTAAGACAAAAATTTCGTCATATCAGAGGGCTTTGTGGATTTTCGTCACAATATTTATTATTTCCCCTACCAACTGTATAACATTTCAGCGTTGAGAGTTCTTTGTAGATTCCTCGAACCAGCAACCGTATATTTACAAGATCTCAATGTTTCCAAACAGCTTGGAATTCTTGATCTCCAAATGGAGCATTCTTATTTCTCTTTCTTTTGTCAAGCTAAGTCATCCGTTAGTGAAAAAAGATTGCAATGTGTTTGAAGGAAGTGGCAGCTCCCTAACCAGACTTGGATAATCCACAGAAAGCCGACTCCATACATTTTTTTGAAGCTTTCTGTAGACCTCAAAACGAACACTTACATAAGGAAATATGTTCATAACAATGAAATACAAAAATCATTTATGGTGTCATTTTCAAATAAAGCTAGATGTGAAAAATGGAAACTCTTATATACTGGCGTCGAAAACCCAATATATTATACTGGAAGTGACTTCGAGATGGGGTTACGGGATCTGGTCGACCCCTTATGCCTTGGGGCTCAATAACGAGCTCTCGCAGGAAGTCATATAACCACTACTAATCTATGCATTAAGAGACCGTCAACAAAGAGAGGAGAGACCAGGGTGGACATGACATTTTAGGGTCAAATCTAGGTCGGGAGTACGGTATACCACCATTACCATATGGAATTCATACTACTCGTAGTACTACTTGTTTGTAGAATGGGCATTACGTGGTTATTCCACAGTAGTTGATTGTCTTCGACTCAAATGTTCATTGAAATTTCGGTTCTGACCCTAAAAAGTCATGTCCCGGAGATTTAACTCCAAGTTCTGCACTGATTAATTTCTGAAATTATTCACCTGATTATTCTCTGGAGTTCATTCACCGGAAACCGCTAGAGAACGCTGGGGGTCCCACTGAAGAGCCGAACCCCTCGCAGCTGTGTCACGCAGCGGCAGAATATCGGCGAAACACGTGTCTGGGCTTTTAGCAAGTATCTAGGTCGGGAGTACGGTATACCACCATTACCATATATGTATATATATATATATATTGCGTATGATAGAGAACACGCGCTGCCCAATACCCTATATATATGTATCGAAAATAAGAAAGATTCTTTGGGGAAAAAATAACTTTTAATGCGAAAATTTTCGAGAATGGCTCCTCAGCTCGTCATCAGACTTCTGGGTTATGTACAAACATGAATGGTCGTACACCGATCTGCTAGCTTCCGAAACAAACAAGCTTCGTACGGGTGGTAGAGATCCCGAACAGGGAACCAACTACCAGGCCGAAGTCGGCCAATTCATAATTAGCAGCGAGGAGGAGTGACAGAGAAAGCGGGTAGACTGATACAGTACTGTTTGGGGTTTATTTTTGGCGAGGCACTGATGAACATCGGTCCGATGAAGTGCTTATGACCCATTTGATAGACCCCAATGGTAGACCAGTTGCATCAGGTGCGTCTGGGCGCATGTCTGTGTTTCTGGCTCCAGCTGTTGGTCTAGTTTGCGATTGGCTGAATGAAGGCAAAATAAGCCCGAAGCAGTACTGTATCAATCTACCCGCATTCTCTGTCGTCCCTCCTCGCTGCCAGTATATAAATGCATATATATGACATGGTGCCGACAGAGACAAGGGAGACCGGAATGGCCATTTCTGACTTATTAGCCGACATCAGCCAGTCATACTCAACACCAAGTGTAGATCACTTGAGCTTCGAACTGGGGATATTTGGTTATGGAATTTGACATTCTACCATTAAGCCACGGGCCCCTTGTCATGTCGGTTGTGGTCGGGAATATTAGTTATGACAGATGGACGCTCACCGATCACGTTGCGGAACGTGCTTGTTCCGTTCTGCCTTCGGGCTCATACTAGAACCCTCATAGGTAGTCGAAAATGTTGTATTCGATTTGTATCAGCAACATGGGTAAATTGTTTGCGGAAGGCCGGTTTAGCCCTTCAAACGTAAACTACCTCCATCGAACTACAAGATCAAGTTTTCGACGACTCGGAAATGTATTTTAGCTAAATTAATGCCATTAGCTCAGCAAATGCTGATTCGATCGATCGATTAATTTCCATTTGAGTTCGTTGAGAATACCTTCGTGCGCAGGTATACGCAAACGCATAGGCCTAATTAGAATTGACATGCACGCGAGAGGTGTCGTCAACCGACCTTTTTGAGCTGACCTAACGTCAGACAGGTGGCATTTGGCGTTCTCATAACAACACAAATTGGTCTCCACTTCAACGTAGTTAAACCACTGCCTCGTCAAAGAGCGATAATAATCCATCGGTTTTGCTCCATGATCGACTGCTGCGCTGACCTTCACCGTAGATGGCTGCTAGCACTTTACTAATGGTAGTGTGGGCCATTTCGTTCTAGGAAAGTTCACTGCTGCTTCTAGCACTTAAAGAGAATCGATTTTTTGTCCTTTCAAAAGGGACGCGGAATAAACTCCGTTCGCGTCGCATATGAACAAGTAATGTCGTTTTACTATTGGCCGCTTCAGATGTTTCCATTGAAGACTAATAACTTATTAATACCACCTCTCTGTCCGCGTTCACAGACGTGTTAGAATGATAGTCTGCTATTCTTATCCGGCTCCAATGAAAATTTTACCTTTTGATGAAGACTATTCATCTCGATAAGAAGGCCATGAGCATTCCTTCGTTTGCTAATGGCCGCACCTACATCAGCGGCCGACCGTCTCTACAATGCCTTTATTGTCCGTTTTCATGATATTATCTGATTCAGTGTAACCATAGTTATGTCGACAGGGATCAGATCAAACAGAATTACCATGTTAGCAGAATTCTCTATTTTAAAAGGAAATGAATTCCTTTCTTTGCTCAAAGTGACCCGATTACGAAGTAGCTCAAATTATAGGCAAGTTTTTGACAAACAAGTACAGATTGCAAATAATGTTTCATCCAATGATTTTTTCGTGTTTTGGGCTACAACGTCAACTGAGATCATGCGTGTACCTGAGACGTTAGGCCGTGAAGTTTGCTAAATAAATTAAGAAAACATACCTTTAAATACAACCGAAAAGTGTAACTTGAATGCATTTTATTAGCTCGGCAAGTAACTATGCTAGCTTGTACTGGATAGAATAAAGCATGAAGAAGTGCTTTTTACCCTAACAACGGTTATTATTTACGGAGTGTTTAAATTGCATGGATACGGTAAGTTGTGTAACCCCACCTTGCAACAATTAACCCAAGTCCCGTGGCGGTAATTAGGGTTACACAGTCGGGGCATCATTGCCGGAGGGAAACGCCATGAACGCAATAAAATACAAAAATTAATAGAGATTCGTTGAAACTTTTTTCTTGTGCTCGTATAGAGTAAGGGAATTCAGCATGTTACTTGAAAAATAAATACAGTGCGACTCTCAAAAAAGTATCTGGATAAACCGCCACCTGCAAATTTGAAGCAGGTCAGAAACAAACTGAGCGAACAACCAATAGGAAAGAGGAACAGTAGATGTCAAATAGCGCGGGTGGGAAAATTAACGTGATTCAAATGAATGTTATAGAATCTATTAAAATACACCCCAATGAACAAGGAAAAAGTCAAATAATGCAAGCACTATCGCATGCTAGTATCTGCACAGTAAGGAAATCTAGTAATAGAGACAATTTAACGACAATGTGAAAATAATTTTTTACGCAAATTCAACTAAATTTGACTTTCTTATAATTTTTTAATGAGAGGGACTATGCGAAAGCATTCTTAAAGGAATAAATAACTTAGGCGCACGCGTTAAATAGCAAGAACCGTTCGGGGATGTCGAGGAAGCCAAGCGTTTGCGCTCTAACCGAGGCAAAGTACTCAAAAATGAGGTCGCTGATACGTACAACACGCGTTGTATGATAAGTACCGACAAGACATAAAAATATTTAAGTACTCTTTCGGAAGAAAGAAGTTAGTCACATCCTATGGACTCGACAACAAAAGGCAATGCAAGTACCTTGGATGACAAGGAAAACAAGGTAAAACAGAAGAGATTACGGAGAGAGGGAGCGAGAACATCATGCCAAAATGGTCATACTAAAACAACTCGGTACATGCGGTTATACCAAGGTGCTAGATAATGCCCAAGAAGAGACTTCCTACAGCTATGGATTAGTAAACAAGGCCCACTAAAGCAATCATAGTAGATACTTATACATGCTCTACCCAGTGGGGCCACACAACCTATCCTTACCAATATTCTCGAGGGGGAGCGTATTACGAGAAAAACGGCTAGGCAAATGTGAAAAGCAGAAACAATATTCGGCTCACCCGCCGCGGGCCTTGAACAGCAGGTTAATTTGCAGGCCTTTGACGGTTAGACCAAGAAAAGTCGGGCAGAAACGAGGAGCCTTAAGTGCAACAACTTTCTAATTCTGTTCAAAACAGAGGCCGTGAACACCGTGAACCCCAAACCGTCACGAACTCATCTTGCCCTAGTTCATGGTCAGGACTGATTATTATAATCTCTCGAACTCCCACATTTGAAGGAGCCTATGGAAGGGGATTCAGGCGGGGAGAGTGGGGGGAGGGGGGTGGGTGCGGAAAGCAGGCGAGCGCTCTACATCGCCATGGGCGGTTATCAAACCTCCTGTCTGCCCTCGACAGCCTACGTGACGGGCATTTGACACTTGCCGGCGGATCGTCTGTCCACAGCGGGAAGGGAGACGGGAAGGGGGGGGGAGGGGGATGGGGCAGAGAAAACAAAGTGACCGCAGAAACCGCCCTTAAGAAGTAGCGTTAAAAAGAAGGGGGGGGGGGCGGAGATCTCCCGCAATTATGTGGCGACGAAGAGCTGAACAGAGAGCGTGTTGTTGTGGTCAGGAGAAACCATGCTGCTTGGCAGATTCAGCATAATAACTGCGCATTTAGAATATTCTTTCGGGTCTTGTAATAATAGCTCACTGAAGATGCTCACGTTAACATTCAAGAGGTCAGAGTCCACAAACACGTTTCCGATTATGCATAATCAGTCTTGTTCCCGGCTGTCAAAAGAAGATAAATCTTCTAAAGTACTCCCTCTCTTCGCCTTGAAGAGGATGAAAATGGACTGCCTTTTTAAAACTCCTAAGCGTGCACTTATATCTGTACTTGCTCTGATAATGCAGTCGGCGTGGGTCGAATGATTGAGTGCTTTTGAAAAAAGATTCGAGAGTCTCAACTTGCTTGACTCAACTAAGGCGTTAAAAACTTCATTTTCAGCGTAACTGAATTGACAGAGAAGTGCGGGCACATGTCAGCCAAGCCTTTCTATCGACGTGCCAGTGAGACCAGTCCAACCTTCCGGCAGCGGCCATACGGTTAGCCAACTCGGGCTTACCTTCAGAGAAGGCCTTTTTCCCAGGGTTCTAAGTACCCTGAGTCAAGCCCAGTCCCAGTACTCGTATCCTGCAATGCTGCTTAGCACAACGACAAACACAAACATATCCTACTGACATACTTTACCCTGCCCTCTGATCTCGGGGCCAGACCGTATATCTTTACCCTTGTTTGACACGTCCAGGCGATCTCCAGCAATTTTAATTGCCGTTCTTACCTTTTTACTGCTTTACTGCAACTCTTATTATTGTACAGACCTGATGGAAAATAATTCAAAAAGTGCTTCTGCCTCCAACTAAAGAATTCTACCATGATCAGCATGGAGTGCACGTCACATGAAGCCAAAGCCTCGTCCACGTAAATGCAGGTACAGTGCATGACCGATCTCATGAAATATTGGCCGAAATTCTGAAATGCGTTTTCGTCTAGGCAGGATGAATAAGGTGGCGTTGTAATGTTCACTGTCATGTAGCATAATCCTATAATATTTCGGACTCTCAGGGATGTCGGATTTTGAATGCACTCCTTACTGACCTTCCGCAGAAACTGTACTCGGCAAAAAGTGTCTACTTAATTGGCATACATGTTTCACATTGATTTTCGATGGCCTTTTAAATTCATGTACATTGTATAGAAAACATGTACAAAATATGCTTTCTCCTACTCATTTGCCAGAAAACCACATTCTCTTCACATTTCATACTCGAAAAGTGTATGCTTAGGTTTCTGAAAAGTTTTGAAATTTCCGAATAATTTTGAGTCTGATCAACTGTTGCATTAGCGCTTAACGACTTCATTCTACAAGCTGCATGTGTTCCGCGTAGAGAGAATCATATATTCCTCCATGCCTTTAAGAAGATACTGTATAGAGTTCATAAAACTTTGCGATGGATACGGAATTTGCTGTACACTTCACGAGGAAAATTGGTAAACGGACACGTGCGATGCTGTATATATAGTCATCGAATGGTCTTAAAAATCTCATAATTCGAAACTTTTTTTATCATCGAAAGATAACCTTGATTAGGGTAAAAAATATAAACACCGTGTGGTTTTCTGACAAATGAGTAAGAGGAAGCATATTTTTGTACATTTTTTCTATGAAATGTATATGAATTTATAAGACCATCGAAAATCAATGCGAAACATGTATGCCAATTAAGTAGACACTTTTTGCCGAGTACAGTTTCTGCGGGAGGTCAGTAAGAAGTGCATTCAAAAGCGGACACCCTGGCGAGTCCGAAATACTATAGGATTATACTAAATGTTAGTGAACATTACAACGCCACCTTATTCATCCTTCCTAGACGGAAACTCATTTCAGAATTTCGGCCATTATTTACTGAGATGGGTCACGCACCGTAGGAACGTGGTTTGTAGTTCTTGACTAGAACCCCACAGGTAGTTACATACTGTCAAAACTGCATAAGGAATGCGAAGAAAGATGAAGAGGCCACATATGTTCGCCTGGGGGTTCTTCGCAGTCAGCAGATGGCCGTGAACGGACAGGACTCGAGGCGAGTATCTTCAAGCACTTAAAACTTTATCAAGCGTCATATCGCCGAAGTTCGAATCCGCTTTATACCGGCTGCGGTACGGGCTTTTCCACTTAACCTGGGAGTGCGGTTCACCGGTCCTACTTCATGGCTATGCCTTGGACTTCCTGTCTGGAGACATCGCAAGTAGTCGCCGAGTTGACGGTGATCGCGTGTACTCGTAAGCAAGTCAGTCAAAGTTTCCGTCCACCGTGATTGGCTTCTCGCGCGTGGGTCTCTACAATTGGTTGGTTGGACAGTGTGGCATATTAGCGCAGAACGTCTGCACCAGAGAACAGTTTACATAATGCGATCATCTACCGTAGACGCGCTGGTTAGGCGACTGTATTTCCATGGAAAACCAAAACTCAAGGAAAAAGTTGGATCAGGGGAAGGAAAGTTGAAATTGGTCGGAGAAGCGCATTTTGCGGAGCGTCGGACAAATATAACATCATAGCTAACGGCAGAATGGACGGCCGACCTCTGGCGGGGAAAGGCAAGGGAGGTGGGGGCAGCTGGAGAAAGTCAAAGATGAATTACTGAAACTAAATGGGCGCCAACGGCGCAATCGTCTGCCGTGATAGCATTTGGGTAATTAGCTGTGTGAGAGAGAAAGGAATTCGCCATATTTTGAAATCATAAATTCAAAATTTTCAGCGAAAAATTCGATCCATTCACTATGGCAGTAAATAAGTTAATAGATTAGTACCGAATCAAAAAGTTCAACACAAAAAGGAACGATTATTATGGGGACAGTTCAAGTCTTAGCTTATGTAATACAGAAACTCAAAAAGCCGATGTGAGACAAAACATGAGTCGGAAGCTGCGGCGCATCGGGCCGGAAGACTGCAGAACTAAGATCAAAATGCAAGGGATGGGCAACGTCATCTATAATCCGTCGGCCCAGTCGGGGCGGACGTGTACTCTTGGGTTACCTAACCCATTTACTTTGATCCCTACAAGAAAAATATTATTCTGCTGACGTTAGTTTTCTTCTTGGCTAATCAGAACTGCGTCTACAAAGAAGTAGATGCTGCAGTGAGGGCCTGGATTTTGGTCTCATCGGGGAGTGGAGTCGACATGTTTCTATCAGCTGATCAGCGAACCCTGACTTAGTAGTAACTTAGCATGTTTACCGTTGCAGCTGGCAGAAAGAGAGCTCGCGGTTGCACGAACTGTGGTTGGCCGAACTGTTCATTGGCCAGAGAGACTGGGTTTAAGCCTCCGTGATCAGAGGTCAGGTGGTTGCGTACTGCTCAATGATAATGGCAAACATGCCAACAAACTGCGTGTTCTGATATAATGAGTAGATGTCAAGAAAGGCGTGGATATTTCCACCTACAGTTACCTGAACCAGACCCGTACAGGTAAGGCAATGAACTCAGTTCCGTCTTACGATGACACAGATTAGTTCAACTTACCACTCCCCCAAAGAACTAGTAACGTCCAGGGTTCGATATAATAGGCACGTGATGCGGGAATGCTGATAATGGCCAGACAGGCCCGAACGGTCGTTTCTGGCCTACCTAATCTCGCCAGTCTGCCATGTCTGAGTCACAGCTTGATAAGATCTCTTAGTAGGATGCAAGTTCAGTGGGACATTAGAACGCCTAGGCTAAACGGAAGGCAAATACTACTTCCGGAAATTTGGCCTGCTGAGCGCCATTTTCACACGACGGTAGACAGTGCGTACGTTTAAAAGATCCGTGAGAAAAATATTGAGCTAGATCGCAGTTGGTAGCCAGGAATGGGGAAGCGGGCGGTGACCTTAACCCTAATCCTAACCTTAACCCTAACCTCAACGTTAAACGTTACCGGTTAACCCTAACGGCAACCTTAACCTTAAGCCTAACCGAAATTGTAAACGCAACCGTAGTCCTTAGAAATGGCCGTAACTAGAAAACCTATCAGTAATACTGAAACCTAATTGTACGCTCAAACCTTAACCGTAACCCGAAAACCTAAGCCTAAAGGCATAACCCTAACCCGTAAATCGAAAACCATTAACTGGTAATCTAATCCTAACCTCAGACGTAAAACGGAAGCCAAATGGGTCAGATTTGATTTTGGAAGCTCACAAAATAGCCCCAGTAAACAAACCCCCCAGCCACCTGTAATAAGAGGCCTGGCTAACAACTGCGATCTAACCAAATATTGAATGGGAACAATATCGCATATGAATGCAATTCGAAAACAATTATAAAAAATCGTCTGCATTAAAACAGTGCTAAGCATGTTCTGATTATTAACGTCATTGTGTAGACGCGTCCTCCGATGGAAACGGTCAATAATAAAAAATCAGCGCCGCTTGATTAGTTACCGTAGAACCTTAGCTGATGATTTATTGTAACAAAAGTTCTATGTGATTCTTAGTAACTATTTGCTTTTATCGTCACGGATATTACCGGAGTCCCACAGTTTTGGACCTAAATACCAGTGCACTATTTTACAGTGCGGGGACTGTCACTGCAATTTCCAGCTGGTTTTAGAAGTATATGGCGAAAAATTATACCAGCACTTTATATTATTACTGATAACTGGGTCGTTTCGGTCCTTACCTGCAAAAATTAATTTCTACCAGCTCATAATGCAGTATGTGAATGGACATCCTTC